>CM042482.1:24022500-24600000 GCA_023621385.1 Quercus gilva | reverse complement strand
CTGATCATTGATGCAAGTACATATCAATTCACACTTTGAATATTCACCATTGGAACTATTTTCCTATATCTCCTTAGTCGCAGTTAATTAGAAAACAAGCGATCTAATAAATCCTTACTACTAAACAACCCAAGACAAGCGCTAAAGGTTTAATCTAGTTATAGCCTTAAGAATTAGAGAGATCGATGAAACTAAACAACACAAGCACAAGCAGTTGAATTTAATTTAGTCGAACATTCTTCCTAAGATCTAGTAATTTCTAACACAGCAAATCATTAAATCTTGGTTGCTTCACAAATTAGAGAGATCAAACAATTACGAATTTGATATCTAACCTAGCAGTAGATTGCAATGAATAAAAAACTAGTAGGCCTCCTTGTTGGAAAAATACATGTTTGTATCGCATATAAAACATACGCAGTGGAAAATTAACGGATCTACTTCATTCGCAATTGATAACATGTACTATGTAAGTTTCAAAATTTGAGAACAAGAATGCGTACCTTGGTATGTTGAAATTCAAAACTGAAGATCCGAAGTTCTTAGGAAGACTTTTAATCTTCACTCCAATTCCACTTGATGCCCAAGAAGTGTGGTTTCTCAATCAGTTTGAAGGAGAGAATAAAAGAGTGTCCAACACTCACATACAAACCATTTCATTCTTTGTATGATCTTAATGAAAGACCTTATGAAAGACTCATCAAAACCCCATGAAATTCTGTATGTTTCTCTCCTTATATATACTAGCGTTTAACCCGCGCAATGCACGGGATCATTTTATGAGTTAGGAAAAAATCAACTTAATATAGTATACTTAATGTGATGGTAAAATATGTTGGGATTTATGCCCCAGAATTCTATTGTATAATGCTACGTTTTATATTATGTATGACATTATGTATGACATGATGTATGACTTAATATTGAAATTAATAAAGTTGTTTTATTATTATCTGAAATAATGGTAACATGAATATTTGGACATTATCATATAGTTCATGAGATGCATAGTATGTGATTTATGTGAAAAGTCACAAAAGATATAAATCACAAGTTCTTTGTAAACTTAGAATATTAGTTCGTGGTCAGTGATGAAATTGGGCATTTCATCTGCGAAGACTATAACATATTAACTAAGATGATTTGTCTTGATCATGGAAGTGGTGACTTTTAGTTGATATGTTTTAAGAGTTAAAACATATTGAATTGGACCGCTGTGAGATTTATTATTCTCCTAACGACTGTCAATTGAATAATAAATCTCACGACTTATATTTGCATAAACTCTTAATCCTGAGAGAATAATGGACCTAATCATGAAGTGTAGGTTACTTTGATATATCAGGAGTGAGATCTAAAGTAACGATCAAAACCTCAGTATGTTGGGCAACCACTTTTAGTGTTGATGGAACATATATTTTCAAGATGGAATTCATAATCTCTCAACGGAGATACAAAATATTCCCTTGAGATAAATTTAATGGATTTGTTATTCAAAAGAGTTAGGCCTAACCACTTTAGTAAGACTAAAGTATATATTTATGAAATTGGATTTCATAAATATATGATGAATAACATTAAAGGATTAAACCGGGTACTCAAGGAATAAGATGTAGTAATTCACAAAGTGGCAGTCTTCATTCATGACTTTTTGTTACTACGAATATTTAATGAAGGGGTTGCATGTACAATAAAGTCATGGGATATAATTTATTAATAAGGCCTAGAGTGCAACTATATTTATATAGTGATATTAAATATAGTTAATGGTAACTTTGGACTTGTCAAGAGTTGATAGAAAGGCCCGAGGCCCATTGGAGCTAGTGTCTTATTTGTTCCCTTTTGGTTCCACTCCAAGCCACATAGTAAAGCCCAATTGGGAAAGCCCAAAAGGCTAGCCTAATTAGATAATCAGTTATAAGGAGAGAAACATACAGATTTTATATAACATGAATTGGTATGTGAGTGTAGGACACTCTTAGATTCTCTCTAGAAACATATACATATAACTGATTGAGAGACCACACATCTTGGGCATCTAGTGGAATTGGAGTGAAGATTGAAAGTCTTCTCAAGAACTTCTGATCTTCATTTTTGAATTTTACCGCTTCAAGGTACACTCTCTTGTTTTCTAATTTTGAAACTTATATGGCACATGTTATCAATTGTGAATGAAGTAGATCCGTTTAATTAATTTTTTACGCTGCGTACACTCATATTTCCATAAAATGGTATCAGAGCGGTCTTTAATTTCCAATCTGTATAACATGTTTTATGAGTTTTGGAATTTGAGATAATAGTTTCGATATGTTAGAAGATTATATATGTATTTAATTTTCTGCATGGTTGTTGAAACTATGATTTGATAAAAACTGATATTGATGTTATGATGTTGTTTAAATTTGAATTTAAGAATGTTAAATTGAATTTTAAGGCTATAGCATCAATGGAATTCAGTTTTGATATCAAATTCTATCAGTCATGTTCATATGGTATTTGTTTGTTCATAGAAAACCGTTGAAAACTGTTTAGAGTTTCCCTTCAAAAACTGAAAACACGGGTTTTTCGCGGGTACGCTTAGTCGCGAGATACCTGCGAGACAGTAGCCAAAGTTTCTGTCTGAATTTTTGTGTTTTCATTTTTTTTTTTTTTTTTGCTTAACATGGTTTCGCGGGAAGTGCTAAATAGCGAGATACGCCTTTTCACGAGAAGAGCTTAGTCGCAAGATACTCGTGAAAATGCCACTGAAGGGAATTTTGAAGTTTTTCTATGTGTTTTCAATTGTTTAAAGTACAAGGCAATGTGGAATTGGATTATGCATGTTTAATAATTTAAAAACCTTCTATAAAACATCTAGTGGGAGATAGATACAAGGGTTGGATCTCACGGCCTCCATTGTCGGTTTATAGTAGTGTGATTAAATACCTCGCCTTGGCGTATATGCCTTGCTCCCTTCGGAGGGTGTTTAATTCATGGAACTACAGATTAAACTTCTTAATGATGGATGATATGTGTTTTACATTAAAAACGACCACGCTTCCGTGGAGTTACTTAGTGACTCACATTGATTCCAGGCAATGGTGTACACTAGACTAAGTATAATGTTAACCTCCCTTCGGAGCTATGTCATTATTACTTAGAGGCTAAAGGAAAAATGGCAAATTATTTTTGTTTGGTAAGAGTTACCATGATAGCATTAATAATGAGAATAATTCTCGCTTAATCATAGTGATTGGTATGACCTCTCTTTCGAGGAATATTAATTGCAGAATTGGGTTGTCGTTGCATATATTATATTATGGTTTTATTAAGGTTCCATACTATATGTTTATATGCTAAATAGATAATGTCCAATTTACTTATCATATTCATGTTTATTGTTTTCAGATTTGAACATGGCATCATTTAGCCCACTTGTTACCATTCTTAATCAAAACAAACTGACTGGATTCAATTATGTTGACTGGAAAAGAAATTTGGACATAGTTCTCACTGCTGAAGAGCACAAATATGTGCTTACTAAACCATGTCCTAGCTTTCTTTTATTAGATGCTCTTCTTGAGGAAAAACAGCGATATGATCGTTGGCAGAAATCTAATGAGATGGCCAAGTGCTACATCCTAGCATCTATCTCAAATGTTCTACAGCATCAAATGCAAGATGTAGAACTAGCTTCGGACATAATGTTTAGTCTGAAGGAGATGTTTTGTGAGCAAGGTCGATCTGCAAGGCAAGAAACCATGTGGCAAATTTATAATACCAAAATGGCTGAAGGTAGTTCAGTGAGGGAGCATTGTCTTACAATGATCTCTAATCTGAATACATTGGAAGTTTTAGGTGCCGATATTGATGGAGAATCCCAAGTGGATATGATACTGCAGTCACTACCGGATTCATTCAAGGAATTCAGACTCAATTATAATATGAACAAAAAGATTTACTCTTTGTCTAAATTAATGAATGAATTGGTAGCGGCGGAAGGCATTCTTGGTACTTCTAATTTTGAAGCCAATGTGGGTGAAGCTTCTACTTCTCAACCTAAATTGAAAGGCGGGTAAGAAGAAGAAGAAGAAGGGCTTCACCAAGCAAGAGGGTAAACAAATTGCCTTAGGGGTTGCCGACAAAGGAAAGAAAATCAAAGGAAAATGTTTCCATTGTGGTGAGAAAGGACATTGGAAGAGGAATTGTCCAATATTTAAAGCTGCCAAGAATAAAGGTATGAAAAGTTCATTCCTCCTTGAAATATGTTTAGTGCAGAATCCCATAGATTCCTGGTGTGTGGATTCAGGTTGTACTAATCATATCTACAATTCTTTGCAGGGATTCCAGGAGACTAGAAAGCTTAATGAAGGGGAATCGTTTCTTACTTTGGCTTATGGGAGCAGGATTCCGGTTGTAGCTGTTGGAGTTTATAATTTATGTTTTAAGTCTAGGGTTTTAATATTAGAAGACTATCTATATGTACCTAATGTTTGTAGGAATTTAATTTCTGCAACTTATTTGGGTAAACATGGATATTGTGTTATCCTTAAAGACAATGTTGTAATAAAGAAGGGTAAAATGTTTATCTGTTCTGGCAATATTGTGGATGGTCTTTATATTTAAACTCCTGATAAGCATGAATTATATAATTTTGAATTAGATAATGACTCTCATGTAAAATCATTAACGAGAAAGTTTTCTTCTACTAATGATGCATATCTTTGGCACTTGCGTTTGGGTCATATTAATTCAAACAGAATTCAAAGACTGATCAAAGATGGACTCTTAGAGCCCATGGACTTTAATGAATTTCCAGTTTGTGAATCTTGTTTGGAAGGTAAAATGACCAAACAACCTTTTAATGCAAAAGGTAGAAGAGCCCAAGAATTGCTTGAATTAGTTCATACGGATGTGTGTGGTCCTATGTCAACCCAAGCAAAAGGAGGTTATGAGTACTTCATCACTTTTACCGATGATTACTCAAGATATGGTTATGTGTACCTAATGAAACGGAAGTCCCAAGCCTTTGAAAAGTTCAAAGAGTTTTGGGCCGAAGTTGAGAATCAATTGGGTAAACGAATAAAAGCCATTCGATCTGATCGTGGTGGCGAATACCTTTTTAGGGATTTCAAGGATTACTTAACACAAAATGGGATTGTATCCTAATTGACTGCACCTGGAACTCCCTAACAGAATGGTGTAGCAGAAAGAAGGAATAGGACTTTTTAGAAATGGTTAGGTTCATGACGAGTTACTCAACTTTGCCGATCTCTTTTTGGGGTTATGCCATAAATATAGCAATACATCTTTTGAATTTAGTTCCATCAAAATCTGTTCCCAAAACACCCATGGAATTGTGGAGTGGGCGTAAACCTAGTATGAAATATCTCCACATTTGGGGTTGTCCAGCACATGTGTTAAAAAGGAAGCCTGATAAATTGGAACCAAAATCAGAAGTATGTTTTCTTGTATGTTATCCAAAAGAAACTAGGGGTTATTTATTCTATAGTCGTAAGGATAATAAAGTTTTTGTTAGTACAAATGCTAAATTCTTAGAAAATGACTATATGAATAATTTTACTCCTAGAAGTAGAGTTGTGTTGGCTGAAATGAATGAACCTGTAAAAGAACAACCAATGGATGAAACTAGGGATGATATGGATGTATTAGATACACCACTAGATACTACTCAAGAGATGTCTAGTACACAAGTACCTCGTCGTAGTGGGAGAATTGTTCGGCCTCCTATAAGATTCATAGGTTTGGGAGAAACTTATGAAGCTATCTCAAAAGAGTCTGAATTGGATCCCTACATTTATGAAGAGGCAATGAATGATATAGATGCACATCATTGGGTCAAAGCTATGAAATCTGAATTAGATTCCATGTATTCCAATCAAGTTTGGGATCTTGTAAAGGCACCTAACGGCATTAAACCTGTTGGTTGCAAATGGGTTTACAAGAGGAAGAGAGGGATAGATGGAAAGGTTGACACCTTTAAAGCAAGGCTAGTGGCAAAAGGGTATACACAAAAAGAAGGTATTAATTATGAAGAAACCTTTTCACCAGTAGCAATGCTTAAATCTATCAGAATTCTCTTATCCATTACTGCTCATTATGATTATGAGATTTGGCAAATGGATGTCAAGACTGCATTTCTTAATGGCAATCTTGAAGAGGAAATCTATATGTTGCAACTGAAAGGTTTCATAGCAAAGAACCAAGAGCATATGGTATGCAAGTTGAAAAGGTCCATTTATGGACTTAGGCAAGCATCTAGATCATGGAACATCAGATTTGATCAAGCAATCAAGTCATTTGATTTTGAACAAAATCTTGATGAACCATGTGTGTAAAAAAGACATCAAGATAAAGTGGTAATGTTCCTAGTGCTTTATGTTGATGATATTCTACTCATTGGAAATGATGTAGGGGTAATGTCATTAGGAAAGGTTTGGTTGTCAAGCCAATTTGATATGAAGGACTTAGGTGAGGCTAATTTTATTCTAGGGATCAAGCTTTGGCGAGATTGCAAGAATAAGATGTTAGGCTTATCACAAGCTGGATATATAGATAAGGTTTTAGAACGGTTTAGCATGCAAAACTCTAAGAAAGGACTGCTTCCTTTCAGACATGGAGTTCTTCTGTCCGAAGACCAAAGGCCTAAGACTCAAGAGGAAGTTGAAATGATGAGACAAGTTCCTTATGCTTCTGTAGTGGGAAGTCTCATGTATGCCATGCTTTGTACTAGACCAGATATTTGTTATTCAGTTGGCATGGTTAGCTGATATCAATCAAATCCAGGACCAAAACATTGGCAAGCTGTAAAGCATATTCTCAAGTATCTACGGAGAACGAGAGATTATATGCTTATTTACCGGTGTGAAGATTTGATACCCATTGGCTATACAGATTCAGATTTTCAATCAGATCTAGATTTTAGAAAATCCACATTAGGATGTGTTTTCACCTTGGGAGGTGGAGCCATAACTTGGAGGAGTGTCAAGCAATCTTGTATTGCAGACTCCACCATGGAAGCTGAGTACGTTGCTGCTTGTGAAGCAGCAAAAGAAGTTGTATGGCTCAAGAAATTCCTTTCTGACCTTGGTGTAGTAAGAATGGAGCAAGTTCCCATCACTTTGTTTTGCGACAATAGTGGGGCAGTTGCACAATCAAAAGATCCAAGGAATCACAAGAAAGGAAAGTACATTGAGAGAAAATATCACATCATTCAAGACATCATTGCTTGTGGAGATGTGGTGGTAGCAAAGATTGAAAGTGCAAATAATCTAGCTGATCCCTTTACCAAAGCCTTGCCTCAAAGGACCTTCGAGTCACATTTGGAGGGAATAGGAGTTAGATTAGTGCACAATAGTCTTTAGGGCAAGTGGGAGATTGTTGGGATTTGTGCCCTAGAATTCTATTGTATGATGCTATGTTTTATATTATGTATGACATTATGTATGACATGATGTATGACTTAATATTAAAATTAATAAAGTTGTTTTATTATTATCTGAAATAATGGTAATATGAATATTTGGACATTATCATATAGTCCATGAGATGCATAGTATGTGATTTATGTGAAAAGTCACAGAAGATATAAATCACAAGTTCTTTGTAAACTCAGAATATTAGTTCATGGTCGGTGATGAAATTGGGCATTTCATCTGCGAAGATTATAACATATTAACTAAGATGATTTGTCTTAATCATGGAAGTGGTGACTTCTAGTTGATATGTTGATATGTTTTAAGAGTTAAAACATATTGAACTAGACCGCTGTGAGATTTATTATTCTCCTAAAGACTGTCAATTGAATAATAAATCTCACGACTTATATTTGCATGAATTCTTAATCCTGAGAGAATAATGGACCTGATCATGAAGTGTAGGTTGCTTTGATATATCAGGAGTGAGATCTAAAGAAACGGTCAAAACCTCAGTATGTTGGGCAGCCACTTTTAGTGTTGATGGAACATATATTTTCAAGATGGAATTCATAACCTCTCAATGGATATACAAAATATTCCCTTAAGATAAGTTTAATGGATTTGTTATTCAAAAGAGTTAGGCCTAACCACTTTAGTAAGACTAAAGTATATATTTATGAAATTGGATTTCATAAATATATGATGAATAACATTAAAGGATTAAACCGGGTACTCAAGGATTAAGATGTAGTAATTCACAAAGTGGCAGTCTTCATTCATGGCTTTGTGTTACTATGAATATTTAATGAAGGGGTTGCATGTACAATAAAATCTTGGGATATAATTTATTAACAAGGTCTAGAGTGCAACTATATTTATATAGTGATATTAAATATAGTTAATGGTAACTTTGGACTTGTCAAGAGTTGATAGAAAGGCCCGAGGCCCATTGGAGCTAGTGTCTTATTTGTTCCCTTTTGGTTCCACGCCAAGCCACATAGTAAAGCCCAATTGGGAAAGCCCAAAAGGCTAGCCTAATTAGATAATCAGTTATAAGGAGAGAAACATACAGATTTTATATAACATGAATTGGTATGTGAGTGTAGGACACTCTTAGATTCTCTCTAGAAACATATACATATAACTGATTGAGAGACCACACATCTTGGGCATCTAGTGGAATTGGAGTGAAGATTGAAAGTCTTCTCAAGAACTTCTGATCTTCCGTTTTGAATTTCACCGCTTCAAGGTACACTCTCTTGTTTTCTAATTTTGAAACTTATATGGCACATATTATCAATTGTGAATGAAGTAGATCCGTTTAATTAATTTTTTACGCTGCGTACAGTCATATTTCCATCAAAATATGGAAGGGGGTGGATGGTTAATTGTTTAGATAATGATGCTAATGTGCAGGTGTTCTTCTAAAAGACAGACATAACCTGGCATCAACACTTAATCTAGAAAAAAATGTTAATTTAAATCTCATAAGTTACAACTAATTGGTTCAAGGTTTTTTTAAAGGTTGTAGGTTCGAGAGAATATATTTATTGAAGTATGAAATAAGTAGGAGAGAAACTTGGCTAATAAAATCAATCTGTAAAAGATTTTCCTCTGGTATTAAGAGTTGTCCTAACAACATTTATTTGAATTTAATCTCTTCCCTTGGTATCTCTATCACATAGGATTAAAAATTCTTAAGTTAGCTAGCGTTCATTATTCCTAGAACTGGTCCAATATTTTCCAACAGCTTCACTTTCCGTCATCACAATCCAAAATTTGGTGGTATTTATAGAGGAGCTTAACAAATTACATTGAATTAAAACAGACATGTCTTTTCACAATTAGTTGGAGCCAAACAAACTAACCTTTAATGCAATATAATCGCAATCATGTTGAAATAGTCTTTGAAGGCAAGAGTTATGAAATAAAACTTGAACATAATTAAATCAACGGCTAAACTCGTATTCACCACCAACACCACTGCAATTTTTTTGCATAGGTTAATCCAAAGGTTCTACACATTCATTTTGTCACATTTTTAACCCATGGCACTAACAAAAACAGAAAATACCAGACATAGAATTTCATAAATTTAAAAGATCACAAAAAAAAATACATTTAGAATTTTATAGATTTGATAGTGTGTGTTATCCTTCAGATTAATACATATAGGTTGAAACAAAGACACATTTTTAACCCCAACCAACATATCTTGTGATTTGTGAAAACTATGTAACCACCACCTGCCATTTGCAATATTTATCTGTAAGTTGATTTGGCTGAAAATACAAAACCATAATATTAGTTAGAATGCCACAAAGATGTAATATTAGCCCAACAAAGATGTAATGGTTTATAGGATATTAGCACTATGATTTAAGTCATTGGTGTTTCAGATACAATCTGATAGTAAAAACATAAAGTAAACTTAGAACAAACAATTATCAATAGAAATCTACCAAGAAAGCCACTAAATATGTTTTTTTTTTTTTTTTAGTGACTAGCTAAAATATAATATAGGTTCTGCTAATGACAAAATTCCTTGTAATCCTTAAAATATCATTTGTTGGAGTAATATCAAAACGCAAAAAATACTTCCAGGACTTATAAATGTGATTCAAACTCAGGATGATTTTTGCAATTTCTATGACACCTATAACAACTATTATTTTGACTACCCTTTAATTTTTTATTTTCTTTTTCTTTCTTTGACTTTCCTTTATTTATTTATTTATTTATTTTCATCTTTTGATTTTGGCAATTTTTGACTTTATTAATAATCAAAGACATGAAATTTGTGACCTAGGAATAAAATCATATAACCAATTGTTGCACAAAAATGAAACTAGCAACGTCATCTTCGTCTAACACATATATTAGGTAACTTTAATGCAATGCTTTATTATGTTAATAATGAAAATCTATACAATGCTAACAAAAGAATTATAAAAAAGAAAAAGAAAAAGATAGAGATAATTTAGTAGAAAACTAACTCGAAAGAGAAAGGACTTAAAGCAATATCACAGTTAGAGTAAATCTTTTCCTTTCACTTGTGGCTTAATTGACCTGAAATTTCATGGAATCAAATAGCTAAACATAGTGATAGGTTACTGAATTTCATGCTCATTCTAAGGATGACGCCATCATTGCCCAACATTTTCAAGGCAGTTTCATATTCTTAAACACTTCTACCTTCTGCATAACTTTGATTTTTTTTTTTTTTGTTGGGCTACCAACCATGGTGCTCAAAAACTTTCAAAAACTACAACATGGCCGTACAAATGAACTACAAGCAGTAGGAAGGGGTAATCACAAATTTAAAAATAGTTAATTTTTAAAGGACCATGCTATCAATAACTTATCAAGGAAAACTCATAGCAAAATGAATTGCATGGTTAACATTGGGAATAAGGCCAAAATCTAACTCTAACATTGGTCCAATAGGCCATGAATTCAATCATGTAGGCCATACTCTGTAATTATTGAATCAGCACATATAGCTGATTACGAACATACTTTCAGATCAATCCTCACGTGCCCCAATTATACAAATATAAATAACCATATATCTTAGGCAACAAACTTAAGTGGACCTCGAGGCAACTTGTACAAAACTTGAACATAAGTCCATTATTAGGACCTAACAGTTGCATCCACTGCAGAAATGCCTATGTTGGATAAGTTTGATTGGATCAATTTCAAGCTTAGTTTTTCTTCCAATTAAACACTAACATTCTATTATTAATCCAATAAGTAAGCATTTCATGCACATACTAACTTGATTTCAAAAAAAGTTGTAGAGAATTACTACTATAAGTAAACCATTTAGCAAAATATTCTACATAATATAATCTTTTCAAGGTAGGAATTTTATCAAACACACATCATGCATTATTGTTACAATCACTGCTGCATATAATCTTATCAAAGAACTATCTACAAATACATTCAACTCAAAACCCAGCAACTAAATCCTATGGTAGACTAAATTCTCCAAATTGCAATTACTAGTACTTCGAATGAAATTGTTGAGGCTGAAAGTATATAGAACACATACAGTGCATTAAACACACACACATACACGAACGGAAAAAATCTCATAGATCATTTAATCTAAAAAAAAGATGTCAAAAGCTCAAACATGTAAAAGCAGCAAAAGAAACATCACAAATTTATGCATAAAGCCATGCCTATATGACTTTTAAATAATCCAAATGCAGCAACACATATACATCTCATAAAGAACAAATAACATATTTAGGGGAAAAAAGATCATATTTAATGCACAAATTTAAAAATAAAGAGGAAAACTTACTGTTAGTAGTCCTGGTGGGTCAAGTACGTGTTGGCAGGAAGCTGGCTTGACAGAGGGGCTGACCTACATATTTCTATCTCCCTCTCTCTTTATTTATCTCATTTTGTTCTCTGTTTAAAGTTTATTAACGGTTATGGGCTCTCTTTTTATTTTTTTATTTTTAATAAAGTGCAAAATAAGTATTTTTTTAGTTTTTTTTAATTAAAATAATTTGTAAAAACAGAATAACGAAGATCAATAATAGTGCAGTAAATATCCACCTAAATCAAGTTAATACCTACTCACAAAAACAGCAACAAGAGAATTAACTCCTACATCCTTTGCAATCTTTAATAGTCGGAAACTGATTCACACGCTCAGGTGCATTATAGAGGTACAAAACTATAGAGACTACAATCTTTAGGAGGCAGCAAACAAATGTGCAAGATCTAGAAGATAGCATCAAAAACAGGTCATTCTAAGCTTTAGTAGTTGGAAACAGATTCACATGCTCAAGTGTAGGATAAAGAAGGCAGAAAGTGACATGGGGGATTCGTTCTTTTTTATAGAAATGGGGTGCAATGACCAATGGCAACTAAAACCAAGAGGCACAAACCATGGAGTGGATATAAACTAATGCAAGAGTAAGTAAATCATTTTGTCAAACGCATGGTGTGCACAAAATTTCAATGTCTAAGATATTATTGATTGTTATTATATATAAAAAGAATTAAAATAGAAATACACAACTTATTGGCACATTGAACCTTTCCTACAACGCAACAAGTCTAACATTTGTTTGATTCGGCACCTCTTAAAAGCAAAGGAAAGTTTTCATATCACCAAAGCAAACATGGTATAATCTGGAAAATAGTCTAAATCAAAACATACAATGGTAAAATTATGTCTCAATCAAATTAGTGGAAGGAAATAAAACACGGCAAATGTTATATTGGGTTTTTACTTTTTTTTAACAATGCAATACGGTAGCGTGACTGTGTGAACATCGAGGGTGGAAGGAAAAAGAAATTGAGCTACCCAAATTACACAAACAAATTTTCACTCAGAAGGAGAAAAAGATTAAAATCCAAAGCATTACAACTGAAAAGGGAAAACGAAAGAAATCAGTTTTACTGGTAGTGGTTTCGCTGGCTAACCGGTGGCGGTAGGCTAGTGAAGGCAAGCCTCTGTTCTTTCTCTTCAAGCATCACTGGGTTTCTTGTCGCAAAGGAAAAAGAGCATAATAGAAAAAGGGGGAAATTAAAGAGAAGAAACAATATATAAGAAGGCAGATAGAGTAGTTACATACTGAATCGGTGTGGGTTTTTAAAAGTTAAAAGTAAATTTTTAGTGAACATGTGTGAGGATAAGAATGAAATCAAATTTAACCCAAACATCTAAATCGATATCAATCCAACCAAATATAAGTATACAACCAAATCCATAAATTTTAATAATGAAAAAAAAAAAAAAAAACTTTACCGTGGGGTCACAGGAGTCTGATAGTGGTGGGAGATCGGACTTTGCTTTGGCAGGGATACAGCCAGTGAACTCTCCCTCTTGCGAACTCTGTCTTTGTCCCTCTTACGAACTCCTTCTCTAGCTTTTTTTTTTTTTTTTTTTTTTTTTTGGGTTGGTTTTTTGGGTTGTACCAAAACGGTTCTCCCTCTTCTCTAATGACCCAGATAGCAAGCCAAAAAAAAAAAAAAAAAAATCAAAACAAAACAAAATATGAAACTAAAATTCATGAAAGCAAAGGAACAAAACCTAGAAACTGAAAATTCCTAATAACAATTCAGTTAGAATTTGATACAAAACCTAGAAATAGAAAATTCCTAATAACAATTTAGTTTGAATTTGATCTTCTAGGTTGTTTCCCTGATTTCAACGAAATTCCTAAATTGACAGCAAGCATAATTGAAGACGATAGGGTAAGAGATTATTTGAAAATTACCGGTCTGATATCAAGAGTTCCTGGGAAAGGTTTTTTTCGTGCTTATGTTGAAGGCCGTTTCATCTTCCTTTCTCCTTATTTCGGGAAAAAAATAGAATGGAAAACGTCTCTGAATTCTGATCTTTAGATTTAGCGGAAACTAAGAAAGGTATCTAAGATCAGAATTTGGGAGACGGCGTTTGCAAAATCTTGTTTTGAACTTTTTGATTTCTTATGCCCAATCAATGTAGTCTATACCGTTTTGCCTCTTTCTGTTTCTTTCTCATGTCCCAGGCCTCATCGCATCTCTCTGTGTGCATAGTATTGTAACCGGTTTTTTTTTTTTAATTTTTTTATTTTATTATTATTATTTTTTTTATAAGGAGGCTTTTAAACGGTGTTTTAGCATTGCCAAACAAAGCAATATATTCATCCAAAGAACAAATGATAAACCCTAGATCCGACAAAAACTAAAAAAATCAAAGTAGATCTAAGCGATCTGGAATCTGATCGATTCAAAGTTGGTACCTGGTTGAACTTGAGGGTGTGCAGATGAGAATGTCAAACCAAAAAGCGAAGAGAAAAACTTAATTAAAATACCAAAATCGAAAATAATCCAAAAAAAATATCAAAACCTAATCAAAATTAACAAACAAACTTAAATCGAAGATAAAAACTCACTGGTGAAAGAAATTAACCGACAGTTAGATGAAGAAATTTGACAGGAAAGTGAAAGACATCTTTTCGTTCTTGATTGCAAACTTTGAAAATATTTCAATGGGCTTCTGTTTTTTCTTTTTCATCGGCAGGGAAAATCTTTTCTTTTGGCCGTTTGTGTTAACAAATGGAAAGAATGGATGATTGTGTCTTTTGGGTTTCAGTTTTTAGAGCGTGCAGTTTTTGATCTCTTGATCTCTCTCTCCTTCTCCATTCTCTGCCTCTCTATTTCTCTGTCTCTCTTTTCTCTCGGTCTCTCTTTCTCCTTTTTTTTTTTTTTTCTCTGTTTAACAATCTTTTTTTTTTTTTTTTTTGCTGTCTTAAGCAGTTAATTTCCTTTTATACCAAGAAGGCTCTAAACGGTGTTCTATCGTAGTGAAAAATTATAATTTATTGCCTTTAAACGGTGTTGTAGCGTTACTAAACAATGTAATGTATCTCTTTTTTACTTAAACGTTTCTGAATTTTAGATAGGCATTTATCCTATTTGTCAACACCTCCTTAATCGTAGGAACTCACTTTCTTTCAGCTTCTGCTATTATATATATATATATATATAGATAACTGATTATCTAATTAGGCTAGCCTTTTAGGCCATTCCAATTGGGCTCTAGTGTGTGGCTTGGAGTGGGACCAAAAGGGAACAAATAAGATTCTAGCTCTAATGGGCTTTAGGTTTTTCTGTCAACTCTTGATAAGTCCAAAGTTAGCATTAATTATATTCAATACCACTATAAGAATGTAATTGCACTCTAGGCCTTATTAATATATTATATCCCAGGACTTTATTATGCATGCAACCCCTTCATTGAAATATTCATAGTAATACAAAGTCATGAAATAGACTACCACTTTGAAGATTATTACATCTTAATCCTTAAGTACCCAGTTTAATCCTTTATGTTATTCAATATATATTTATGAAATCCAATTTCACAAATATATATATACTTTAGTAACTCCTTACTAAAGTGGTTGCGCCTAACACTCCGAATAACCAAACTCATTAAACTTATCTCAAGAGAATATTTATATCTCCTTTAAGAGACTATGAATTCCATCTTGAGAATATATGTTCCATTAACATTAAATGCGGCTGCCCAACATATTGAGGTTTTGATCGTGACTCATAGATCTCACTCCTGATATATTAAAGCAACCTACATCTCATGATCAGGTCCATCATTCTTTCAGGATTTAGAACTGATGTAAATAGAAGTTGTGAGATTTATTATTCATTTGACAGTCGTTATGAGAATAATAAATCTCACAGCGGTCTAGTTCAATACGTTTTAACTCTTAAAACATATCAACATATCAACTAGAAGTCTCCACTTCCATGATCAAGACAAATCATCGTAGTTGATATGTTATAGTCTTCGCAGATGAAATGCCCAATTTCATCACCAATTACGAACTAAAATTCTAAGTTTACAAAGAACTTGTGATTTATAACTTTCTGTGACTTTTCACATAAATCACATACTATGCATCTCATGGACTAAGATAATATCCCATTAGTTTATTTATAAATAGTCTCATATAATTAAACAATTTAATTATTTATGAGATGCCAATAAATTGGATTTTAGGGCACAAACCCTAACACTCCTAGTAATTAAACGAGACTTGTAGGCTTTAACACTTGAACTTGAAACAAGATTTCTTGAAGCATTAAACACATCCTAGATCTACCCAATTACAAGTAAAGTACGTTTTGTCAAAGGATTAGCCAATTACATAAAATAGTGACATATGTTCCTAAGATTGATCACATATGCCTTAACAATCTCCCCTTTTGGTAATCCGTGACAAAACCACAACAAACAAATGAGATATGAGAGAAGTCATAAATCACTCAACTCATATTCACTTGTTGAATACAATAAAATTTATTCTAACACAAACTTTTGAAAAACTTTGCAAGAAGAGAGTTTATGGCAAGTAGACTTTGACAACCTGTATTTCTAAAACACTTTATACAAAACTCATTTAGGCATCTTAGTGTGAAACAGAAATAATAGATTGCATACAATTAATAAGAGATATGTGCATAAAGAGAGAAAAGAAACAACACATGTACAACAATATATAAAGAATATAAGTGCAATGCATGTCAAAATGGTCATAAGACCCATGTACAAGATATAATGTATCTAAAAAGGAGAGAAAAGAAAAAGATACATAAAAACCTCACTATATCCCTCAATATCAACACTCCCCCTAACAAATATCTCCTATACTAACCCTCCCCCTATGAGAAAGACTACTCTTATATCCAAAACTACTCCTCCTTTTTGTCACGAGTGACAAAGGCAAGCATCCATGCGCTGAAGTTGCGCTATGATCGCATCCAGAGTCACACCACCCGCTGAGGAAGAGGGAGCGGAGGTGGATGAAGTTGGAGTGGGAGGAGCTGCTGTATCGGACCGCCTCAAACTTAGTTGTGCCTCACTCCGTTTAACAGTAGTGGCGTCAATGACACACATAACAGAGAAGTGGTCGAAAATGGGAAAAGGAACGGAGAAATGGCGTAAGATCTTCGTGATTGCCGAAGGGAAGATGAGCTTATCACGGGTCACTGTATCCTTATAAACATCTATGATAGAAAGAATAAAATGAGAGGGAAAATCTATAGTAATATGCTCTAAAAGAGAAAGCAAAAAATGAGCACAGGGCTCAGTAATAGAGTTATAGTGAGAAAGAGGATGTAAAACAAAAGTCAACACCATGTTCATGAATCTAGGACCTTTAGCAAAGGTTGAACATGGAGTAAACTGACGCTCGCCCCAATCAGAGGGACGCTCACAAAAAGCGGACATAAGCTCATCTTTGGACACAATCCTCAGATGCTCACAACCAGGGTAGTCAGGATGCTCTACCCTCGGGACACAGAGCACATCGGATACAATATCCCATGTGACAACAATGCATATACCTCAAATGCGAGTAACAAAAAGAGGTACTGAATAATCAAATCCATGCATGTTATAGTAAAACTCCTAGATCAGCGCGGATGGACAAGTGACCAGGACGTCACACAGTGACTCCCAACCCCTATTGTGAATGACAATGGGTAGGTCAGTGTTGGAGAAGTCCGATAAAATGATTTTGCGTTCTGAATGTACACCTCATCGAGAAAAGTTCTCTGAGAAGTCCTTTCGGGCTTGCTCATCATAGAACCGAACAGAAGAGGGAGTAGGATCAAATGAAGTGGTTGCCTTGGAACGAAGAGGGTTCCGGGATGGAATAGACTTACGTTTTGGTGCCATGACGCACTAACGTAAACTAGAGAGTGAAGGGGGGTGGGGAGAAAGAGAAAATCAGAAAAGTACGTATAAAGAATGTAAAGTACGTATGCATGAAAATGCATGAGCATGTGATATGCAATAGTAATTGCAACATGGGCTCAGCCCAATCCAATCCTATCAGCACACAAGTATGCAAAAAAGTAAACACACATCTTCAGAATGCATGAACATTGTTATAATGCAAATGAGATGCAATGCATGAAGTTTTGAGATAAAAAACACAAAACCCATCCCAAATTTTTTGCAAAAACCTCTTTGATTTTGAAAAACTCCAAATTTGTCATCAAACCCTAAAAGTTAGGTCATAAAAGATGAAATGCATGAAAAGGAAGGATTAGGACCCTTACCAAGTGAAGAAAAACTTTATCTAGGCCAAAAAATCCTTGAGGAAGAGGTTTGGAGTGAGAGAGAGAGGTTTAGGGAGGTGAAGAGTCTAGAGAGATCGAGAGAGATTGAGCAAAATGAAGTCCAAGTCGCGTTGAATGAATATATAGAAGCTTAGTAATTTTCGACAGTTAGAGGTGTCGAGAGCTATTGAGATTTAAAAAGGGTTGATAGATGCAGCTATCGAGAAGGTGTCCAGAGGTGTCCACAGCAAAAAGAAGCTTGATGTATCGAGGAGCTATTGAGCAGCTATCGAGGGGACAGAAAGTTTCTCGATTGATCGACCTAGCTATTGAGAGGTGTCGAGATTGCGATAAAAAGCAACTGAAGAGCTCGATAGACAAGCTAGGTATCGAGAGGTGTCGAAGAGCTATAAAGGTTGCTTTAAAAATAGTTTTTCAATGAAGAGAAAAACATAGATATGAATGCAATCAAACATGCTACTTAACCAAAGATCCAAACAACATTTTAAGCTCTTAAAATCATCTCTCAACAAAAATGTTAAGCACATAGATCCCAAAACACACACACACACACACACACACACACACACACACACACAAAACAAGTCTAACAAATTTTATATTTAAAAAATAAGTCAAGATAGTTTAGTGAGCATACATTAACACATGTAAACCTTGTGATGGCCAAATCACATTGTACCTACACATGTATCAATAGTAGCAAAGAATATTGCGTGTTGTGTGTGAAAAACATCGCAAGATTGCATAAGTGTGCACATGTTATAATAATTTGAGATATGAGAAAATTACTTTAACTCACACACAATCATAACTGTTTGATGGGGACTATCACCTTCGAGGTACATCTTATAACTTCCACATCTCCTAGAATACACACTTGCAATCATATAAAGTATTTTGATCTTTTTGCTTTTTATTTTTCTTTGCATATTTTTCTTTTAATAAGCATATCATGCATGGGCATATAAGAGATAGAAAAGAAATACCCAATGATGTTAAGCATTTGACATTGCACTTTTGCTATGCCGAAGCATACGGATGTCATTTCATGATTGGTAGACAATCGTGGTGAGATGGTTAAATATGCCTTTCTCTTAGGATTTTCTAGTCCTTCCCATCAAAAATAGTGATGCGAGTATTAAGTACAAGAGATTACTTAATCTTACTCATCACAAACACGAGCCACAAAGCTCACTTGCTTAGTTGTGCATAGAGATGCTCATCTAAGCTACAAAAGATACAAAATTTAGAAAAATTTGTTTCAATAGCCATCCAAGGTACACATGTACCAATGTACACAAACACACATTGTTTTTGTATTTTTCAATTTTTCAAAATTTTTTTTTTAAATTTTTATATGAAAAGAAAAGAAAAAAAAAAAAAACTAAAACTGAAAAGAAAACAAACAAAAACAAATTAAACAAAGCAATGCATAAAACTAGATGCAAATGCATGAAGGAGAAGTAGAAGAGGAGATCAATCCATGGAGATGACACTAATGTTTTGGCGAAGGAATTCAAACCGTTTGCTGTCAAGAGGTTTGGTAAACAAATCAGTCTTCTGATCGTCAGTGTGAATAAACTCAAGAGTAAGAGTACCATCTTCGACAAGCTCCTTAATGAAGTGATGTTGAATCTCTATGTGTTTAGTTCGAGAATGTTGAACCAGATTCTTAGAGATGTTGATGGCACTGGTATTGTCACAGTAGATGGTAAGATGTTCTTGACAAATACCGTAATCATGGAGGAGTTTTGCATCCATAAGAGTTGGGTGCAACAGCTACCAATAGCGATGTACTTAGCTTTTGCAATGGATAATGAGATGGAATTCTGCTTTTTGCTCATCCAGGAGATAAGGTTATTGCCCACATAGAAACAACCCCCCGATGTACTTTTTCTATCATCAGCATTCCCAGCCCAATCAGAGTTAGAATACCCAGCTGAGACATCATTTGTGTCCTTGCTGTACCACATACCAAAGTCGGTAGTGGTTTTGACATACTTTATGATTCTTTTCAAAGCAATCATATGAGACTCTTTGGGATTAGCCTGATATCTAGCATACAGTCCCACACTATAACTAATGTTAGGTCTACTAGCAGCAAGGTAAAGAAGACTACTTATCATGCTTCTATAGAGAGATATATCTACACTTTTACCTAACAAGTCTGTAGGGTTTAGACCCCTTAAACCACAAATAAATTGCGTAGCCTAGATTAATTAGCCAAGTTTTTACTTAGTCAAATTAAGCAATTCTAGGTTAAAGCAATCAAATAATCATATCAAAAATATAATGCAGCGGAAAAATAAATAACACAGAGATATGATCACCCAGGAAACCACACGGAAAAACCTCGGGAGGATTTTACCCACCGATCCTCAAGGCAAAACGGAATCCATTAAGAAAGAATTGAAGTTCTTACAAAAGGACTTACAAGCTCCCCGCTTGACTTCCTAATGCTACCCACCAGTAAAACTTCCTGACACGACCAC
Source organism: Quercus gilva (assembly GCA_023621385.1). Classification (NCBI taxonomy): domain Eukaryota; kingdom Viridiplantae; phylum Streptophyta; class Magnoliopsida; order Fagales; family Fagaceae; genus Quercus; species Quercus gilva. The sequence continues at coordinate 24,579,464 of CM042482.1, read as the reverse complement.
GCGCAGGCTCCGAGTCCACGTACTACTTCTTTCTTTGTATTCCTTCAATCAGGTACAAGCTCCCCGCTTGTTTATCTTTAAGCTTCAGTGGCAGCAACCAAGTTGATCATCAAGATGTTGAAGAATCTCAATCTTGAAAACCCTAAGTTTATGTGAAGAAAAACTCCTCAAAGATCTCACAAGAGATTCACATAAACAGCAATGTATGAGCAACAATACAACTTGTGCAACTCTGAAAACGTGGCTAGGGTTTTGCCTTATATACCTAGGGCAAAAACAGAAAACCCTAAACGTTTAAAAGAGTTTGGGCTGAGTTGGAATTTTTTGCAGAATCGCATCTGGGCCGATTTTCGATCGATCGAGAATTACCTTCGATCGATCGAGCCAGGCCGAGAAGCCCCAATGCTTCTGCAGTCTCTCGATTCCAACTTTACAATATTAAACCAACTTTGAGCAAGCCTAAACAAGACTAAATACATTGTTTTGATCATGGTTTGCCAACATTACAAATTAGAGTTCTAAATACACAAAATCCTAAGACCTTAGAACCTAACAAACTCCCCCTTTGGCAATCCGTGACAAAACACAAATTAAAAGCTCAAAGTTTACAAGTAAAAAGCCCTTTACAAAATAATGCTCATAAACTAAAATTCAGTCCTAACTACTGTCCATCGGTTGCAAGTGTAGATAGCAGCTCAATTGAAACAACCTGTATATTCCTGAAATACTCAACAAACACATAAATGCATGTGTGGCAGGAAATAGTATATAAACAGGTATAATATTCTTGTAAGATTCACACAGCACAAAATAAAGATATATATCAATGAACACTCATAAATATAAATCAATAAGCAGTGAATCATGAGACAACAAGAATCAAATAAGAAAAATGTATATCAATATATCAATGTTACTCCCCCTAACATGAATATCCCAAAAAAAAATGATATACAAAGTGAAGCACCTAGATACAATCTAATAAACTCCATAAAACAAAAAAACTCATGCTAAAAAAAATATCTCCCCCTAACTACAAAATCTCCTCAAAAAGAAAAAACTCAAACTCCTCTACAGTAATCCACTCCCCCTTTTTGTGACGGAATGCCAAAGGGCAGTCAAGAGTCGCCATTAAAAGGTGGTGGTAAAGGTGAATGAAGTCACGCCAAATCTGCCCGCAAAGCTTGAATCTCATCGAAAAAATCCATCAAAATCTGACCATGAGCCGCCTGAACGGTCATGACAGTCTCCAAAGTACGACGAACATCGAAGTCGGCCGAAGGAGGTGGAGGAACAGCAGCAGCAGCAGCATCAGCATCATCACCAACTGGATCAGGAATATCCTCAACAGCAGAACCTGTAGAAGATGAAGGAGGAGGAGGAGCGCTAGAAGATGGCTCAGACCTAGGGTGTTTAGAACCAACTCGAAGATGAGCGGCCTTCTGTCTAAGAAAGACGCACCTATAAGACCTATAACATGAACAGGCTCAGATGAGGGGAAGTCACTAAGAGCAAGATACAGCAAAATCCTATGAATGAAAATAGGATGAACAAGGGCATGAGCAGTAGATGAACTCCTATAAACTTCGTTCAAAGAATGAAGAAAAAGATGAGAAAAACTAATAGGAGCATCTGTGACAAGAGCGTACAAAAATACACACCTCTCGAGAGGAATGGTGTGAACATGAGAGATGGGCCAGAGGGAATGACATGCTATCCTAAAGAAAAGATAATGCAACCCGGAGAGTTCAGCAGAAGTGATCCTAGGATCAGAACCCCACTGGACAGTAGTCCCAGTGATGTAAGACAAAACATCGCTCAGCTCGGGAGACTCAGAATAAGGATAGACAAGCTCACGAACCAATGGTACCCCTAGAGCATCAGCCACTACCTGAGGAGTAATGGAGTACTCTACGCCTTGTATCCAACTCCTAACAAGAGTGTTGGAATCATAGACACGGATAGAGATGTTCGAGTAGAACTCTCTAATCAAGGTAGCCAGAGGAGGAGGGTCAGACACATCTAACAGAGGCAACCATCCTCGACGCTCAAAATTTGCCCTAATGGCAGGATCTAACTCATCTAGAATGACAGATCGCTCAGCCTAAATCTTCCTCTGAAGATTGAGCTTCTCATAAGTCTCTTGGTTTTTCTCGCTCGGAAACCTCTCACGGTCAAAGGAAGGGGGGGAAGGAGAACGAGAGGGAATGGTCCTACGAGCTCTAGTTTTCCTAGGCATGGTGCTAAGGAAAGGACAAGGACACAAGGACAAAACCAAAAGAACAAAAAGCAACAAAACCAAGGGCAGACTGCAAGTTAGCACAAAAACAATAGAATGAAAAATTTATATGATGCATGAACAAATGCAATGTTGTGATGCATGTACTAATGCAGGAAACATAATTCAAATTAAGTTCAATTACACAAAATTGGCTTGAACATAGAGTTTCTTAACAAAAACCCTAAAAATTTGAAAACCACTTGAAAAATTTTGCAACAAATTGATGAATCAATCATTACACACCATTGAAAACAGTTTATAATAACCAATTGCATCAATTACACAAGCCAATTTCATCAATTAACCTCAATTTTACAAAAAGCCCCAATTCGGATCAAATATAAACCCTAGAAATTTCAATATTTCACAAAACTCAAAATCGATCAAATTAAACTATTTAGAACATGTTTATAGAGTGTCCCCAACAAAACCCATTGATCAATTCCACATGATTAGGTCCGAATCATCAAAAAATCCAAAAAGAAAAGTTCCGAAAATTACCCTTTAAGATGCATGAAAAATGCATGAAATCATGAAAATAAAATGAAAAGGAAGGGCAAAATAGACACACCGGCTTGAGGAAAGGGATTCTTTGCAAAAAATCCGGAAGAAAACGACAAAAATTGGATCTTTTTAGTCTATGCCTTGTCGGAGAGAGAAAAGAGATTTGAAAAAGTTTGAAATAGTAGTTTGAAAAAGTCAGAGTTCCTCTTTTAAAAAAACCTCTCCACGATATTCAATCGATCGAAAAATACATTCGATCGATCGAATGTTCCAGTCGTTTTAGAACAATCCAAGCCACTTTTTCGATTGATCGAAAAATACAGTCGATCGATCGAAATGGGCAGAAACTCTCAAAAATTTTGGGAAAAACACAGTTTTGAAAAATGCAAGTCCAATTTTAAAAAACACCTCCTCAAAGCATTTGATCAATGAAAACAAAATGCATGAGTATGAAGTGAAATGCTTTTTCAAAAACCCTAATTTTCAAGCCCAGTTTCATCAAAAACAAGTTCCAATTATCCTCCATTCAATTTTCTCAAGCAACAAAATATGTTGTGCACAAATCTCAAGATATTTTCAGACTTGGTTGGTCAGACCAAAAACACACACACTAGCATGTACAATGTTTAACAAAGAGTAACTTGTGAAGTGTGTGAAACTAGCAGAAAACTTGAGATACATGTGAGGTGATATGTGAATAGTAATCAAACACAAAGTCTACACAATTCATCACATAGAATTTAAAAGAGACTATCACCTAAAAAGTTACATCCTATAACTCCCACATCTCCTAGAACAAAAGCTTGCAATCATGTAAGTTTCTTGCATTATTGCCTCTATTTATATATGAATTGGCATTCAGCCTAATAGTACACACCGGTTTGAATTAAGTGAATTGGCATCAAGCCTAATAGTACACACCAGTTTTAATTTTAAATGAGGCTACACCTTATGTTCTTTTTGTGCATGTGCTACACTTTCTCGAGCACAAAATCTTATGATATGCACTAAGGTGTTCATGATTGGCTAGTGAACAGTGGTGAGATGGTTATTTATGCCTTTCTCAAAATGATCAAGTCCGACAGTCAAAGAACATATGACTTCATGATTAAGGCAAAGTGACTAAAAACCACACACATCTTTCCCACACAACATGCACTACAAAGTTTCAACTAGTAGAGTGCAATAAATAAGCTCATCCAAGTTAAACAAGGTACACAGGACATGACATGTGTAAAAAGATTGACCAACCTTGTTTTCAGAAATCAAGAAAAATAGTGTCAAACATAATTTTTGCTTTCTCTTTTTTTTTTTTTTTTTTTTTTTTTTTTATTATTGAAAGAGAAAACAAATAAATCCTAGAATGAAATGCATGAATGTAATGCAGACACAAAAAAACAAAGAACAAAGGTCACAAAGGATAGGGCAATGAAGCACAAGGACCATGTCAGAAAGACTCAGTTATTTCGAGTCTTTTGCATCCAAAACTTTTTAGATGTACCACGAGCATTAGAGTTCTTATTCACTTTAAAGTGATTCCCAACTCCAGGATTGGAATAAAGGTTTAATGCCTTTACCAATTCACCAATTAGTGCCATAGGGTCTTGTGCTTGAGGCACAGGCACTTTTGGTTTCTTTGCTCGTTTATCAGCTTGAAGCTTGTAACAGTTAGGACGGATATGTCCAGACTTACCACAATAATGACACACCCAAGCAGGTTTACCATGCATCTTGTCCTTGGATTTGGTAGGCTCCTTAGGTTTGGATTCCCTTAAGTGTACCCTAATCTTCTTAGGTGGTGAAACTTCTACAGGTTTAACTACCTCACTCACAGGGGGTTTAGCAGTTTCACTCACAACCTCACTCACAGAAGGTACAGAAGAAGAAGCAGGAACAAAGACAGTGGAATGGGGTGTAGAATCAAAGATGCTTTCAACATATCCTATCCCACATTTATCAGAAGAACACTTTTGAACATTCAACATGTGATCAAGTTTAGAACTAGCAGATCTAGCAACAAATAAATCATGTTCCAAAGTTCTAACTTTATCAAGCAACAGCATGTTTTCAGTTTTAACATTATTCAAAAGCTCATTAGCATCAAACAATTTGACAAGCAAGTTCTTCTTTTCAAGCTCAAGAGCATCAATTTTCTTCAGGCCTAAATCAACTTTCATAGCATCCTTTGCAGCAATTTTGCAAAGTTTGTTGTAGGCCTCTTGAAGATCTGCATCTTCAGAGAGTTCCCTATCAGCAGGGTTCTCCTCAGCAGATATGCTTTCATTTACTTCAGCAGTAGCAGTGAAAGCAATGAAGTTTCCATCCTCGTCACAACCGGACTCATCATCAGAAACCTCATTATCACTAAGGGTTACAGCCATAGCTTTACCCTTATTTCTCAAAAAAGTAGGACATTCAGATTTGACATGACCATACCCTTGACAACCAAAACACTGAGGACCCAAAGAGTTATTAGAAGATTGACCTACTTGTTCTCTAGGTTTTTCAAAATTATTAACCTTAGTGGGATCATTCTTCCTAAAGTTTCTAGGTTCAACAGTGTTGGTATTCCTTGCCTTCCTATTAGTGTTTCTAAGAAAATTTCTAAAATTCTTGGCAAGGTAAGCTATCTCAGTAGGAGAGAGCTCATCATCAAATCCACTAGCCTCAACATCATCAACAGACTTTAGAGCCATTGATTTGGATTTGGTAGTCTTGGGTAGGTCAGACTCATAGGACTGAAGAGATCCTACAAGCTCATCCACAGGGATGGAGTCAACATCCTTACTTTCAGTAATGGCTGTCACTTTGGGTCTAAAGTCTTCAGTTAAGGATCTAAGTATCTTCCTAACAATCTTAGGTTGATCATAGACTTCACCCAAATTATAAGCAGAATTAACAATATCATTGAGTTTAGCATAAAACTCATCAAAGGTTTCATCATCAGACATTCTAATGCTTTCAAACCTAGAAGTTAATTGCTGCAATTTGTTTATCTTGACAGCCTTTGTGCCTTCATGCACAGTTTGGAGGATTTTCCAAGCAGTATGAGCAATCTCAACATTAGAGATCCTCTTAAATTCCTCCATTGAAACAGTATTAAAAATGGCATTCATAGCTTTGCTATTAAATGCAGCTGCTTCTTTCTGAGAAGTTTGCCACTCACTCACAGGAGTAGTGGGCTTCTCTTAACCATATTCAACAGAGTTCCAAACTCTCTCATCAATGGATTTCAGGAATGCTTTCATCCTTACTTTCCAGTAAGCATAGTTGTTCCCATCAAAGTGAGGAGGAACAAATAGAGAGTGTCCATGCTCCATGACAACCAAGGTCAAGGATCAGCTCAGAGATGAAAATCTCAAACAAAAGAGCAACCCGCTCTGATACCACTTGTAGGGTTTAGACCCCTTAAATCACAAATAAATTGCGTAGCCTAGATTAATTAGCCAAGTTTTTACTTAGTCAAATTAAGCAATTCTAGGTTAAAGCAATCAAATAATCATATCAAAAATATAATGCAGCGGAAAAATAAATAACACAGAGATATGATCACCCAGAAAACCACACGAAAAAACCTGGGGAGGATTTTACTCACCGATCCTCAAGGCAAAACGGAATCCACTAAGAAAGAATTGAAGTTCTTACAAAAGGACTTACAAGCTCCCCGCTTGACTTCCTAATGCTACCCACCAGTAAAACTTCCTGACACGACCACGCGCAGGCTCCGAGTCCACGGACTACTTCTTTCTTTGTATTCCTTCAATCAGGTACAAGCTCCCCTCTTGTTTATCTTTAAGCTTCAGTGGCAGCAACCAAGTTGATCATCAAGATGTTGAAGAATCTCAATCTTGAAAACCCTAAGTTTATGTGAAGAAAAACTCCTCAAAGATCTCACAAGAGATTCACATAAACAGCAATGTATGAGCAACAATACAACTTGTGCAACTCTGAAAACGTGGCTAGGGTTTTGCCTTATATACCTAGGGCAAAAACAGAAAACCCTAAACGTTTAAAAGAGTTTGGGCTGAGCTGGAATTTTCTGCAGAATCGCATCTGGGCCGATTTTCGATCGATCGAGAATTACCTTTGGTCGATCGAGCCAGGCCGAGAAGCCCCAATGCTTCTGCAGTCTCTCGATTCCAACTTTACAATATTAAACCAACTTTGAGCAAGCCTAAACAAGACTAAATACATTGTTTTGATCATGGTTTGCCAACATTACAAATTAGAGTTCTAAATACACAAAATCCTAAGACCTTAGAACCTAACGAAGTCAACAGTGAGTTTAACATTTGGGCTCATAGGGGTTCTAACAGAACTAGAAGATTCCAAACCAAACTTCTTCACAAGATTTTTAGCATATTTAGATTGAGATAGGAATATACCTCAATCTTGTTGACAAATCTGCAGTCCAAGGAAGTGAGCTAGCTCTCCAATCATGCTCATTTCGAACTCAGCCTGCATGAGTTTTGAGAAGCTATGAGCAAGTTCATCCTTAGTAGACCTAAAGATGATATCATCAACATAGACTTGAGCAACTATCAACTCGCCATCTTCCCTTTTGATGAAGAGAGTCTGATCAGCTTTTCCTCTTGTGAACCTATGTGACACCAAGTATTGTGTGAGCCGATCATACCAAGCTCTAGGGGCTTGCTTTAAACTATAAAGTGCCTTCTTAAGGTACAACAAATGATCCGAAAAGTGTGGATCAATTAATCCTTTTGGTTGAGCCACATAGACATCTTCTTTATGCAGCCTATTCAAGAATGTAGACTTCACATCCATTTGATAGAGCTTGAACCTCAAGTGACATGCCAGGGCTAGGAGAATTCTAATGGACTCCTTATAGTCTACTCCTTCCATTTGTGAGTATCCTTGAGCTACAAGACGAGCCTTGTTGCGGATCACATTACCCTCCTCATCAGTTTTATTGCGGAATATCCACTTTGTGCCGATGATGTGATCACCCTCTGGTCTAGGTACCAAAGTCCAAACATCATTTCTCTGAAACTAAAGTAGTTCATCGTGCGTAGTTTCAACCCAGCTTTCATCTTGAAGAGTTTCCTCAACTTTAGTGGGTTCAACCTGCTACAAGTAACAAGAATAAGACACAAAGTTAGCAACACATTTATCAATTGTACGCTTCCTTAGTGTAAGTTCATTCATGTTTCCCACAATAACTTCAGGAGGATGATTCAATTTGATCCTAGAAGAAGGTCCTTTCTCCTCTTGGGTTTCAGAATCAGGTGAAGTAGATAAGTTTGCTGAATCTTCTACAACACTTAGAGTATCTAGAGTACTAGGAGATGCAGGTTCTTGTTCAACAATTTCTTGAACTTCCCTAGGCTCAGGAGGATGAATTTCTTGGGGGATTTCCTCACTAAATTTCTTAAAACTAGAATCTGAAGATTCATCAATAAGAACATTTACTATTTCCATTACTTTCATGGCTCTTTTGTTGTATACCCGATAAGCCTTGCTCGTAGACGAGTATCCCAAAAATATTCCTTCATCACTTCGGGAGTCAAATTTTCCCACATTCTTTCTATCATTGAGAATGAAACAAGTACATCCAAATATTCTGAAATATTTAACATTTGGCTTCCTTCCCTTCCATAACTCATATGGAGTCTTCTTGGTACCGGGTCTAAAGTACACCTTATTAACCGTATGACATGCAGTGTTAACGGCTTCTCCCCACAAGTTTCTAGCCACATCCTTATTGTGCAACATGGCTCTAGCCATCTCCTGGATAACCCTGTTCTTTCTTTCTACTACACCATTCTACTGAGGAGTAATAGGAGCAGAGAATTCCTGAGATATACCTGATCTTGTGCGAAAGGACTCCATATATGAGTTCTCGAATTCTTTACCATGGTCACTTTGAATTCGATTAATCTTTAGGCTCTTTTCATTCTGCAATCTTGTGCACAAGGCTTCAATGTGCTCAGGAGCATCAGACTTGGATCGTAGGAGGATAACCCAAGTGTACCTAGTGAAGTCGTCTACCATAACCATGATGTATCTCTTTCGACCAAGGGACTCAGTTCTAGTTGGACCCATAATATCCAGATGCAATAGCTCCAATGGTTTGGATGTAGCAGATGTCTGAGTGCCAGGATGTTTAGCTTTTGTCTGTTTCCCAAGGTAGCATGGTCCATACACCAAATTGCGTACTCTACTGAGCTTTGGTATCCCTAAGACAGATTCATGCTTAGATACAATTGAAAGATGTTTGTAACTAGCATGTCTCATCCTTTGGTGCCATAGATCTTCATTTGGTAAACGAATGCTATTGCACACAATATCAGCATCAGGAACTAATCCATAACAATTGTCTAGAGTGCGAACACCATTTATGAGTTTCTTTCCGGACTCATCCATGACAAGGCACTTTCCTTTTGAGAATAGTACCATGAAGTCTTGATCACATATCTAACTTATGCTCAATATGTTCACCCTTAGACCTTCTACATATAGAACATTTGCAATGTCCGGCAATCTAGGTAGAGAAATGATTCTCTTTCCTTTAATCTGTGATTTTCTCCCATCACCAAAAGTGACATTGCCACCTTTCTTAGACTCAAAAACCTTGAAGAGAGATCGGTCTCCAGTCATGTGTCTTGAGCAGCCACTGTCAAGGTTCCACAAACATGTGTCCATAACTTTAAATGTGGACTTCATCATGAAGCACACTTCATGCTTAGATGACTGATCAGTAGGAATGGTGTTTTCTCTCATCTGCCTTTTATGAGCTAAACCTTTAACCTTCGATCTTCTCAGACGAACTCCTTTGCACATTTTCATTCTGAGACAGTCTAGTTTCTTCTTTGTCAAACTGAGATCTTTTCCAATAGTCATCATAATAGAATTTAAATAACTTTTGTAAGGTTTTTAGACCCCTTAAACCACAATTGGATTAACTTAGTTAATTAGCCAAGTGATTAACTTAGTCAAATTATGCAATTCTAGGTTAACACAATCATATAATCATATCAAGCATATAGCAGTAAAAATATAAATAACACAATGATATGATGACCCAGGAAACCACACCGGTAAAAACCTAGGGAAGATTTGACCTAGCTATCCTCAAGGTAAACTTGAATCCACTATATGAAAGAATCAAAGTTCATACAATAGGACTTAGACCACTAACATCCTATTGCTACCCACCAGTAAAACTTACTGACACGACCACGTGCAAGCTCTGAATCCACAGACTCCTTCTTTCTTGGAATCTCCAGTAAATACAAGCACTCCCACTTGTGTATCTTTAAGCTCTTATGGCAGCAACTAAATGATCATCAAGTTCTTGAAGAAATCTCCTCTTTGATAATCCTAAGCTTGTGTAAAGGAAAGCTCCTCAAAGATCTCACAAGAGATTTACACAAACAGCAATATGAGCAACATAAAAACATGGCTAGGGTTTGCCTTATATACCTAGGGTAAAACATAAAACCTCAAATGTTTTAAGTGAACTAGGGCTGAGTTGGAAATCTGTAGAAAATGCATTTTGCCCGAGGTTCGATTGATCAAACCTAAGCTTCGATCGATCGAGCCAGGCCGAAATGTACTATTAACTTTGCATTAGCTCAAATCCAACTTTACATAAAAAACATAACTTTGAGCAAATCTAAACAAGACTAAACAACTTGTTTTGATTATGGTTTGCCAACAGTACACGTTAGAGTTCTAAATATATAAATTCCTAAGTCTTTAGAACCTAACAAACTCCCCTTTTGGTAACCCGTGACAAAACACATCCTAAAAGCTCAAAGTTTACAAAGTAAAAGCCCTTTACAAAAAAATGCTCATTATAACAAATCCAATCCTAAATACTATCCATCAGTTGCAAGTGTATACAGCAGCTCAATTGAATCAACTTGTATATTTCCTAAGACACTAAACAAGATGCATAAACGCATGTGTGGAAAAAACACAAGTAAACAAAAATAAAAATCTTGATTTCACAAAACACAAAATAAAGACATATATCAATGAATAACATCATAAATATAAATCAATAAGCAGTGAAACAAGAAACACATATAAATGTATCTCCCCCTAACATAAATAGCCCAACAACATACATTAAGAGCCAAAACAAATGTAAATACAAAGTGCAGCTCCTAGATACAATCTAATCACCACAGGCTCTCCAAGATAATCAAAAACTCCCCCTATCAACAAAAACAACACAAGTTACTCAAAATGCTACTCCCCCTTTTTGTGACAGAATGCCAAAGGGCAATCAGAAACCATCATCAAAAGGAGGTGGCGAAGGTGGTTGACTAAAATGTGCTAGCTTTGCATGTAAAGCACAAATCTCATCGAGCAAGTCCACCAAAATTTGTCCATGAGCCGCGTGAATGGTCAAGACATGATCTAACGTGCATCGAATGTTAGAATCATCTGAAGTAGTTGGTGGAGGAACATCAGCAGTAGCAGCAGCAGCACCAGACGCCTTAGCTTGTGCATCACCTGTAGAAGTGGAAAAAGGGGGTACAGCACCAGAAGACTCAACTTTAGCTCTCAGATGAGCAGCCCTCTGTCTAAGAAAAGAAGCACCTATGGGACCAGTAATATGTACGGGCTCAGATGCGGGGAAACCAATCACGCCTAAATGTAACAAAATCCTATGAATGAAAATAGGATAAACAAGAGCGTGACCAACAACGCTACTCCTATGAATCTCGTTCAAAGAATGAAGAAACATATGAGGAAAAGAAATAGAAGCACCACAAATAAGCACATACAAGAACACACATCGCTCAAGAGGGATGGTGTGGAGATGAGAAATAGGCCATAGGGAATGACACACTATCCTAAGAAAAAGATAGGTAGTCTCAGGAAGCTCAGCAAACGTGATCTGAGGATTAGAACCCCACTGGATAGAAGACTTAGTGATGTATGACATAACGTCGTCAAGAGGTGGAGACTCCTTATAGGGATAGACGGGCTGCCTAACAATCAGAACCCCAAGAGCTTCAACCACTACCCTAGGGGAAATGGCTTAACACCTTGTATCCAATTCCGAACAAGGGTGTTGGAATCATAGACGTGGCAAGAGAGGTTCGAATAGAACTCTCTAATCAGGGCAGACGGAGGTGGATGATATATCTCCAACAAGGACAACTAGCCTCGACTCTCAAAATTTGCTCTAATGGCAGGATCTAACTCATTTAACAATACTTTTCGCTCAGCCCAAATCTTTCTCTTAATGTTTATCTTCTCATAGGCCTCTCTGCATTTGTCACTCCTAAACAACTCACTCCTAAAGGGAGACTCAGAAGAGGTGGAGGGTGTCCTATGGGCTCTAGTCTTCCTAGGCATGGTGCTAAGGAAAGGACAAAGATAAAGCAGAACCATAAAAAAAAAAAAAAAAAAAAAAAAAAAAAAAAAAAAAACAAGGGCAGACTGCAAGTTAGCACAAGAAAAAATATAGAATAAAAATCTATATGATGCATGAACAATTAAATATCATGATGCATGCTCTAATGCAGTGAAACTAAGTTCAATTTAAGTTCAAATTCACAAAATTGGCTTGAGCATAGAGTTTCTAACAAAAACCCCAAAAAATTGAAAAACCACTTGTATAGATTTTATAGAAAAATTGACCAATTGATCATCACACAGTTTATAATGATCAAAAACATCAATCCAACAAGCCAATTTGATAAATTTAACTCAATTTGAACAAAATCCCCAATTCGGATTAATTACAAGCCCTAGAATTTCAATTTCTCACAAATCACAAAATTGATCAAATTAAACCATCAAGATCAAGTTTATAACATCCTAGAACAAAAACCCAATGATCAATTCATATAATAAGGTTTGAATCATCAAAAACCCCAAAATATGCTAAGTCCGAAAATAACCCTTCAATGCATGAAAAAAAATGCATGAAAAACTGAAAATAAATGAAAAAGAAAGGGTAGAATGGACATACCGGCCTTGAGAGAGGAAAACCTTACAAAAAATTTGGTTGAAAACGACAAAAATTTGATGTGGAGCCTAGTCCGAATCGGAGAGAGAGAGAAAAGTTCAGAAACTTTTGAAAAAGTGATTTGAAAAAGTCAAGATCTGATTTTTAAAAAACCTGACTCATGATTTTCGATTGATCGAAATATTAGGTTCGATTGATCGAAACAGATAGAGGCTCACTTCAATTTTTAATCACAATTTCGATTGATCGAAAAACATGTTCGATCGATCGAAATTCTGGAAAAATCAAAATTTTTGAAAAACAAAGAAATTTTGTACAAAAACTCCTCAAAGCGTTAAATTTTCAAAATAAAATGCATGAGTATGAGATGAAATGCTTTTCAAAAACACAAGATTTAAGCCCAAATTTCCCAAAATTACGATTTTCAAACATTCTCATAAATTCTTAAGCAACAAATATGTTTTGCATAAAACTCAAAGTATTTTCAAACTTGGTTGGTCAGACCAAAAACACACACAATAACATGTACAATGTTTAGCAAAGATTAACTTGTGTAGTGTGTGCAACTAGCAAAAGCTTGAGTTACATGTGAGATGATATGTGAATAGCAATTAAGCACAAAGTCTACAAAATTCATCACATAGAATTTGAAAGAGACTATTACCTAAAAAGTTACATCATATAACTCCCACATCTCCTAGAACAAAAGCTTGCAATTATGTAAGTTTCTTGATTTTTTGCCTCATAATATACACACCAATTTTAATTGTTTAGTAACTTATTAAGAGCCAGGATAATGTACACACCAATTTTATTTATTTGAATTAACTTTAAGTCCAATAGTGTACATACCAATTTTATTTATTTGAATTAACTTTAAGTCCAATAGTGTACATACCAATTTTAAGCAATTAAACCGAGGCTACACCTTATGTTCTTTTTGTGCATGTGCTACACTTTCTCAAGCACAAAATCTTACGATATGCACTAAGGTGTTCATGATTGGCTAGAGAACAGTGGTGAGATGGTTATTTATGCCTTTCTCAAAAGGTTTAAGTCCGACAGTCAAAGACATGTTACTTCAAGATTAAAACAAGGTGATCAAAAACCATAAACATCTTTCCCACACAACATGCACTACAAATCTTCAACTGGTAAACTGCAATAAATAAGCTCTTCCAAGCTAAATAAGGTATATAAGACATGTTATGTGAAAATAATTGACCAACCTTGTTTTCAAAACCAAGAAAATAATGCAAAACACAATTTGCTTCCCCCTTTTTTCTTTTTTCTTTTTTCTTTTTAAAGAGAAGAAACAAAAATAGTCCTAGAATGAAATGCATGAATGTTATGCAATGCAACTCCTAGAAACAAAGAAAACAAAAACCAAATAACAATGGTCACAAAGAGTAAAGCAATGAAGCACAAGGACCAAGAAAGCCAAGGATGATCAGGGACACAAAATCACACAAATTACTTGATGAAGTGACTCAAATTTACTTCTATCAAGAGGTTTGGTGAAAATTTCAATATTCTGACGTTCAGTAGGGATGTACTCGAGAGAGACAATCTTTCTTTCAACAAGATCCCTAATGAAGTGATATCTAATCTTTATGTGTTTCGTCTTAAAGTGTTGAACAGGGTTTTTAGAGATATCAATAGCACTAGAGTTATCACAATAAACAACCATGGTATCTTATGATATCCCGTAATCATTCAAAAGCTTTTTCATCCAAAGAAGCTGTGAACAACAACTTCTAGCAACAATATTCTGCCTCTGCGATAGACAAAGACACAGAATTTTGTTTTTTACTCATCCAAACAACAAGATTGTCTCCTACATAAAAACACCCACTAGTGGTGCTTTTTCTATCATCAGCATTACCAGCCCAATCAGAATAAGAAAATCCAGCAAGAGACGGATTTGACTCTTTGCTATAAAATAATCCATAATCACAAGTTCCACTAACATATTTTATGATTCTTTTAACAACATTCAAATGTGAAACCTTAGGATTAGATTGGAATCTAGAACAAACACCCACACTAAAGGCAATATCAGGCTGACTGGCAGTCAAATACAAAAAGCATCCAATCATGCTTCTATATAATGTAACATCAACAGACTCACCTGATGGATCATTTGTTAGTTTTGCATTTGCAGCCATTGGTGTTCTAGCATGGGCAGCAATATCCAGTCCAAATCTCTTGACTAGATTTCTTGCATACTTTGCTTGGTTGATGTAAATTCCTGAGTCCGTTTGCTTCACCTGCAATCCCAAGAAATAAGTTAGTTCACCAACCATGCTCATTTCAAACATTGCCTTCATTTCATCTGCAAAAGAATGAGCAAGAGAATCATTAGTAGCACTAAAAACAATATCATCAACATAAATTTGAGCTACAACAAAACTATTCTTATCCTTTCTTATGAAGAGAGTAGTATCTGTAGATCCCCTTTTGAATCCATGCTTTGTGAGATATGCAATCAATCTGTCATACTAAGCCCTAGGAGCTTGTTTTAGACCATAGAGGGCTCTTTTCAACTTGTAGACATCATCCAGTCTGTGAGGATTAACAAAACCCTTTGGTTGTTCAACATATACCTCTTCTTGCAGCATCCCATTCAAGAAAGCACTCTCGACATCCATTTTGATACAATTCAAAATTCAGATGACTTGCAATGGCCAAAAGTATCCTGATGGATTCTAGTCTTGCTATTGGTGCAAAGGTCTCATCAAAATCAATCCCTTCCACTTGTGTGTATCCTTAAGCAACAAGTCTTGATTTATTTCTGATAACAGTACCATGTGCTTCTGATTTGTTCTTAAAGATCCATTTAGTTCCAATTACATTTACTCCCTTTTGGTCTAGAAACTAATTCCCACACATCATTCCAAACAAATTGATGAAGTTCTTCATGCATGGAATTAACCCAATCAGCATCTTGAAGTGCTTGATCCACCTTTTTTGGTTCAACTTAGGATAGATAGCATGAGCGAGTAATCTCATTCAAGGCTTTTGATCTCAATCTCATGTTATCATTTAGACTACCCAATATATTTGTGGCAGGATGATTCAACTTAACTCTAGAAAATGGACCTTTAACCAGAGATGTGGAGGCACCTTTTTGTTTAGACGGAGGACTAAGCTCAGTTTGTGCTTGTTAAGTTTCATGTACTGGTGTGGATGGTTCTGAACTTGATGGTATTGAAATAGTATCATTCAACAATAGCAGCTCTTCCTCACCATGCTTCCCCACATAATCAACAGGAAGTGAATCATCAACTTCTATAGACTTATCTTGAATTGGAGTAGTGTTTTCTGAATGTGTTTCTGAACATACTTCATCATTGATCACAACATTTGAAGATTCCATGACTATTTTGGTTCTCAGATTGTACATTTTATAAGCTCTACTAGTGGAAGAGTATCCTAGAAAGTATTCGTTATCACTTTTTGCATCAAATTTTTTTAGGTCCTCTCTATCACGTAGAATGTAACAGTCACTGCCAAATATCCTAAAGTATTTGACAACAGGCTTCTTCCCTCTCCAGAATTCATAGGGAGTTTTCTTGGAATCAAGTCTGAAGTACACCCGATTAAGTGTATGACAAGCAGTGTGAACTGCTTCTCCCCAGAAGGATTTTGTCAACTGTTTATTTTGTAGCATGACACGTGCCATCTCTTGAACAACCCTATTCTTTCATTCCACTATTCCATTCTATTGAGGTGTCTTGGGTGAGGAGAACTCTTGATGTGTGCCTTGATCATTGCAGAAGGTAGCCAGCTTGGTATTCTCAAATTCTCTTCCATGATCACTTCTAATTCTAGCTATCACAGTACCTTTCTCAACCTGTAATTTCTTGCATAGATGTATCATCTTCTCAGGAGCCTCAGCTTTTTCTTTCAAAAGCACAACCCATGTATATCTAGTAAAGTCATCCACAAAAACTAGAATATACTTCTTTCCACCTAAACTCTGAACTCTAGTAGGACCCATAAGATCAATGTGCAGTAACTCTAGAGGTCTGGAAGTTTGAACACTAGCTACCAACGGATGTTTGGATTTCACTTGTTTACCTATCTGACATGGTCCACAGATGCACTTCTCAATCTTCTCATACTTAGGTAAACCAATAACAACATCACACTTGGAAATCTTCTCTAATTGCTTATGACTTGCATGTCCCAATCGTTGATGCCACAAATCAACTTGATTAATCTTTGCACTAAAACACTTGGTGTTATACCATAATAGTTGTCAGCTGTTCTTACACCAACACACATACAGTCACCTCCTCCATCAAGTATCTCACATTCATACTTAGTAAAGAGAACATTCAGTCCATTGTCGCAAATTTGACTGATGCTGAGTAAGTTGGCCTTCAATCCATCAATATACCAACCGTCTTCGAAGACTGGCCACCTTGGAATGTCCACAGTTCCAATGCCTCTGATCATAGATTCGTTTCCATTTCCAAAAGTGATTTTCCCAATCTTTCCTTCAAAGAGTGTCTTGAACAAACCTTTGTTTCCTTTCATATGCCTGGAACAACCACTATCCAAATACCAAAGACAAGAATCACGTGCCATTAAGGCGGTTAAAGCAGTATAGCACAAATAATTATCATCACATGTGATTCGACCAAGATGCTCAAGGAAAGATTTAGTAAAACCAACAAGAGACAACAACAACAAGTAGACATGTTGACATATAAGCAAAAAGATTTTCCAAGAATCCATGACAATAGGGGTCAAGGATCAGCTTAGAGATCAAAAGATCTACAACTAGAGAGCAACCCGCTCTGATACCACTTGTAAGGTTTTTAGACCCCTTAAACCACAATTGGATTAACCTAGTTAATTAGCCAAGTGATTAACTTAGTCAAATTATGCAATTCTAGGATAACACAATCATATAATCATATCAAGCATATAGCAGCGGAAATATATATAACACAATGATATGATGACCCAGGAAATCACACCAGTAAAAACCTGGGGAGGATTTGACCTAGCTATCCTCAAGGTAACCTTGAATCCACTATATGAAAGAATTAAAGTTCATACAATAGGACTTAGACCACTAACATCCTATTGTTACGCACCATGAAAACTTACTGACACGACCACGTGCAAGCTTCGAATCCACAGACTCATTCTTTCTTGGATTCTCTAGTAAATACAAGCACTCCCACTTGTGTATCTTTAAGCTCTTATGGCAGCAACTAAATGATCATCAAGTTCTTGAAGAAATCTCCTCCTTGATAATCCTAAGCTTGTGTAAAGGAAAGCTCCTCAAAGATCTCACAAGAGATTCACATAAACAGCAATATGAGTAACACAAAAACATGGCTAGGGTTTGCCTTATATACCTAGGGCAAAACATAAAACCCTAAACGTTTTAAGTGAACTAGGGCTGAGTTGTAAATCTGTAGAAAACGCATTCTGCCCGAGGTTTGATTGATCGAGCCCTAAGCTTCGATCGATCGAGCCAGGCCGAAATGCATTATTAACTCTACATTAGCTCAAATCCAACTTTACATAAAAAGACACAACTTTGAGCAAGTCTAAACAAGACTAAACAACTTGTTTTGATCATGGTTTGCCAACAATTCACATTAGAGTTCTAAATACATAAATTTCTAAGTATTTAGAACCTAACACTTTTAGACTTGCATTTTCTAATACACTCAAACAAGTAGAGATTAGAAAAACAAGATGTATTTGAAAACAAAGATCTCTTCAAGCCGGTTGTAGCCATGACAACAGGGGTCAACAGATCATACAGCAAAGATTAACCCTAATCAGAGTGTGCCTGCTCTGATACCATTTGATAGGCCAAAAACGTATTGACCTCTTGTGATGAATTAATTGATTAATTAGTTAAGTTTATTAATTAATCAGATTAACATGCAAAGTGGGTGGTAGCATGAATAAATCACCAATTAAACTAAGTATGCTTTGGAAAATAAATTGACACGGTGATTTGTTTACGAATGGGGAAAATCTACATGGCAAAAACCCATCCGGGTGATTTTAAAGTCATCATTCTCGAGAATCCACTATTATCACAACAAGCAGTTACAAGTAAAGGAATCCCAGTACCTTATACCAATCTACAGTTGAACCCTTACCCCAATACCCAATTGGACTTGTTCTATAGTGACAATCTCTTCTTTTCAATGCACGACTCCTAGTACGTGACTAACCAATTGCGCGGATCCTAGTATGTAACTTAATCACCAATTTGAGAAGGATGTTGGCTGTAAAGTTCTTCAGTTCATCCAGACGATGAAGATTATGAATTTTCTTGGTCATAAAACACTATGGTGTACAAACACAGCAGCTTCTTCAAGAACTAGGGCAAACTAGGTTTCCGGTCACACTCTTCTTCACACTTGTGGAATTTTCTCTTGTGCAACTTGTGTCACCTTTTACAGCTCTTAAAATAATCCTTATATATGTTTATGGTTGTGAGAAAAGAAAGCCCAAACATACATTCACGGATTGGATGAAAAATAGTCCTAAAAAACTGAACTTCATAAACCTCGATAGATAGCCATCTATCGAGCTAGCTGTCAAGCCTTGGGCTAAAATAGCTCTCTTTAAATCTTGATAGATGCTAGCTGTTGAGCTTTAATGAATAGTACTTTCTGACTTGATTCTTAGACAGACTTGCAGGCTTTAACACTTGAACTTGAAACAAGGTTTCTTGAAGCATTGAACACATCCTAGATCTACCCAATTACAAGTGCGTTTTTGCAAAGGATTAGCCAATTACATAAAATAGTGACATATGTTCCTAATATTGATCACATATGTCCTAACACACTTTGAGCATGGAGTATGGGCGAGAGGGCAACGAGCCTAGCACACCGTAGTTGGCCTTCCGTCGGCTTGAAACTGAGCTAGCTGAGAGGGATGAGGCTTTGAGAGTTGCTACTATAGAAGTGGGCACCTTGTGGGTTTTGCTAGAGACTGAGAGACAGGGGTCTACTTCTAATTCCACGATGGAGAGGGAGCTGGTCCATCTTCGACATTCACATGACAAACTCAAAGAGATTGCCAGAGACCTCGCCTTTGATGTAACCAGGTTACTTTGAACTCGTGCTCATAGTGACCCGATTCTCTGTACTGGTTTTGAGAGATTATGCCAGGCCATGTTTGATCGCTTAGGCCATGTTGGACTTGCTAATATTCTTTTCTATTTATTTTGTTTTTGCACATGAGCTATGTAGTTAGTATCCCACCATGTATGGAATGGTCCTACATAAATTGCTAGGCAATTGCGAAGGTCTTTCGCTTTTTGTTTGAGTTCTTAAAGCATAGTCTAGTCTGTTAGGCATGCTTAGAAACTGAGAGATGGTGGAGAGAGATGTTTATGATGACATTCAGGATATATTTATGAGATTTCATGTTTTGATATCAAAATGCACGAAAGAAACTGAATGGCACAATACAGGCATGTTAATGAATATGCAGGCAAATGTTTTGAAAATGCAAGCTTATACAGATAAGTGGTAAATGTAAAATCCATACATATCAATGTTTTATTTTTCCAAGGATACATCCTATTCTAGACGTATCTTTTCCTTTTCCCATTGAGGTACATTTCCCATTGATATGAACCAGAACATCTTGAGTGGACCACCGGGTCGTGGCAGTATTGTAGACAGGGAGCGATCTTGAAGGCATCTTCACATCTTCTCTTGGATGTTGGATCCATCTAATTTTTTAATCTTGAGTAGAAATTCAAGCAGGCCAAGCTGACTGATTTTTCTTTTAAGACTTGACTGAACCAAGATGGCTACCTACGTACCTCCACTAGGAAGGATCAGGTAATTACGTAGTTCAACTGACTTTGATTGCCTTAATTTTTTCCTAGATCGCCCATTCAGGTTTTCAATCTAGCAGGCTCTTCCACACTCTTTCTTTAGCTCTCCTTTTGCGTAAACCGCCCTTTCAAGTTTTCGATCTACCTTTACATATATATTTTTTGTTTTTGTTCCTTGTTGTTCTTTTTTTTTTTTTTTTTTTTTGGTTGACATAAAAAGTATAAAAATGAGGTGCACTGAGAGGCTCCTTCTTGCAAAGTACCGTATGATGATGTCAAAATTGGTGGGCATATTGAAGTCATGCCTGTCCATGTCGGCTAGAGTCAAGGCTCCTCTAGAAAAGGCCTTCTTTACCACATATGGGCCCTCGTAAGTTGGGGCAAACTTTCCTCTATGATCAAGCATGGCCTGGTTGCGCTTCTTCAATACTAAATCGTCTTCTTCAAAGACCCTGGGTTTAACTTTCTTGTTGAATGCTTGCTCGATGTGGCGTTGGTACAACTGTCCATGGCACATTGTGGTCATACACTTTTCATTTATCATGTTCAGTTGTTCATATCGGGAACGGGCCCATTCAGCTTCTGACAGCTCTGTATGAGATAAAATCCTGAGATACGGGATCTCTACCTCTGTGGGGAGGACGGCCTCCATGCCATATACTAATGAATATAGGGTCACACCCATCGAAGTACGCATAAAAGTGTGATATGCGCACAAAGCAAATGGCAAGTACTCGTGCCAATCTTTATATGTGTCTGTCATCTTCACCAAGATTTTCTTTATGTTCTTGTTAACGGCTTCCACGGCACCATTCATCCGGGGGTGATAGGGAATCGAACTTTTATGCTATATCTTGAACCGTTGGCAAAGTTGCTGGATCATTTTTCCATTTAGGTTCGCCCCATTATCTATAATGAGCTCTCCCGACTCGCCGTAGTGGCAAATAATGTTCTGTTTTAAGAATCGGGCTACCACTACTTAAGTGACGATTTTGTACGAAGCGGCTTCCACCTACTTTGTAAAATAAACAATGGCCACTAAGATGAACTCATGACCATTTGAAGCTTTCAGAATCACGGGTCCGATGACATCCATACCCCAGGATGAGAAGGGCCATGGTGCTGCTAAAGAGTGCAAAGTTTGAGGAGGAGTGTTCTTCCTGTCTTGATAGGCTTGCTTAAGTAGTACAACGCCCTTTCTTTCTAGTTGGGCTCATCCAATTGGCCTAACATGTAGCCCATGGAGGTTTCTTGTACCGCTAAGTAGAGGATCAATGGATATCCCGGCGTCGGGGGAACCAAAACAAGAGGGTTCAACAAATACTGCTTGATCTTGTTAAAGGTCGCTAGGCACTCATCTGTCCATTCTATCTTTGTGTCTTTCTTCAAGAGCTTGAATAATGGATCACATGTGGCGGTCAACTGCATTATGAAGTGAGCTATGTAATTGACTTTGCCTAAGAAGCTTTGAATCTGTTTCTCAGTTTGCGGTGTCAGCATGTCTCAGATGGCTTGGACTTTTGCTGGGTCCACTTCAATTCCTCTTTGGCTAACTATGAAGCCATGAAATTTCCCTGAACTAGCTCCAAAGATGCACTTGTTAGGGTTTAGTCTCAATTTGTACTTGATAAGGCACTTAAACAGCTTTCTTAAATCTACCAAATGATCCCTGGCAGTGTGAGATTTGGCAATCATGTCGTCCACGTAGACTTCTATCTCTTTATGCATCATATCATGAAACAAGGCTCACTGATAAGTAGCACCAGCATTCTTTAAGCCAAATGGCATGACATCATATGCATAGGTTCCCCAATGAGTGGTGAATGCTGTCTTAGCTTTGTCTTCCTTGGCCATTTTAATCTGGTTATAGCCTGAGAATCCGTCCATGAAGGAGAACATGTAGGTAGCAGCATTATCGATCAGGGTATTGATATATGGCAATGGAAAGTTATCCTTGGGGCTAGTTCGGTTCAAATCCCCATAGTCGACGCACATACGTACTTTCCCATCTTTCCTAGGCATGAGAACAATGTTGGTAACCCACTTTGAGTAGGCTACCGCGGTAAGGAAACTGACTTTCAATTGCTTTTCTACTTCCTCTTTGATCTTCAAAATGGTCAACATCCTTCAACATCATGATCCAATTCAATCGTCTCATTCACGTCATCAATATCCTCGTTATGGCAACAGGACAATGTACCTGCATGGGAATTAGAATAGATCCTATAGAACGGAACATATATAGAGAAACATAAGATAATTTGCACACACATATTCATAGGAAAGCAAATAAAGAGGTAAATGCAAGGATTTCCTGAATAGTAAACTAGATAATTTTCATTAATAGGTTATAGATAAGGAGATAACAAAGTTCATTCCTGATAATGATAAAAAGGGAAACACTCTTTCCTTCTTTTTTGGAAAATAAATTGGGGAAATGCAAACAAGGAATGCAGAAAATAGGAAATAAACATGCAAAATAAACTAGATATGCTATTCTAACTATTTCAGGCAATTGAAGGACCCAACCACACAATGATGGAACACTCCTTACTCAGTCGGTGCAATCACAAAGCAAGACTCAATGGGCCAATGGCCTACTGTCTCACCTGGCACATAGGGACAGATAGTAAAGTCAGATCATCCCCTAGGGATATAATGGCATTCATTAAGAATTCTTCAGGGCATAAGCGAACGAGACAAGCTAGATCTGATTCCTCCTTGCATGATTCTTGTGCCATTTATGATCTGATGACCTCGACCAGAGCCGAAAAAGTGACCCTGATGTGGGGTATGGATATCCCTTGGCTAGTGCACTTCCTTTTCTTTCCTTTGGAAGGCTGGAAAAGTTTTTCATTAGAGGGGTTGTACTCCAGACCGAAACCTCCTTTGTTGTTTGGGAGTTCAATCAAAGCAGCTTTCCCGTGTCCTACAGCACCGAGACCTTGGCCTAACTGATAGCCAAATTTAAGCATCTCTTTAGCAGCCATTAAAGTAGTGAAGGGCCATGCTGACTCGAGTTTTGAAGCTTTGGAAATCATGGAGACTAGCTTGAACCTGTGAAAAATTGCCTCTGGCAAGGTATTAGCACCAGTGTAGTGGATAAAAGTCTCCTTGAAGATGGTTAAGGGCTCTTCAGCTATATTAGTGATCATCTAGTCCTCGGAGGCGAACTTGAGCCTCCGGTGAAAGGTAGAAGCAATTACACCTGCGGCGTGTAGCCAAGGCCTCCCTAGGAGTATATTATATGGGGAATCCACTTTGATAACTTAGAACTTGACCATAAAAAATATGGGGCCAATTCCAATGGCTAACTCGATCTCACCTTGTACCTCCCGAAGAATGCCATCAAAGGCTCTAATGATCATGGTGGTAGGGTGGATAAAAGAGGTATCCACATTCAAACGCTCTATAGTAGACATCGGGCAAACATTTAGGGTTGATCCATTGTCAATTAGTACTCTGGAGACAATCACATCTTCACACTTTACCATAATGTGCATAGGCAAAGTATGCTCTCTACCTTTTGGTGGTAGCTCATCATCTGTGAAGGAAATCGATGGTGGCCAATACCGTTGTGACCATACCCTCAAAGGAAGATTTTGTGACACTTGTAGGAACACATGTCTCTTTCAAGACTTTCAAGAGAGCCCTGCGGTGGACATCAGAGGATAGCAGTAGTGCCAAGATGGAAATCTGAGCTGGTGATTTGTTTAGCTACAATATCACATTGTATTCTAAGTTTTTGATAATTTTCAAGAATTTCTTGGCTTTTTCGGTTATGACCCTATTTGTGATGGGTTCGGCTGTACCCTTGCCAATTTCTTTCCTTTTTTTTTTTTTTTTTTTTTTTTTTTCTAGCTCCTCAAGAGTATTTATTCATTGTCTAAATTAATGAATGAATTGGTGGCGGCAAAAGGCATTCTTGGTACATCCAGTGTTGATGCTAATATGGTTGAAGGTTCTACTTCTTAACCTAAGTCGAAAGGCAAGGTTAAAAATAAGAAGAAAAAGGACTTCACCAAGCAAGATGGTAAACAAATTGCCTTAGGAGTTGCCAACAAGGGGGGAAAAAAAAATGGAGTACACCAAAGAAAAGTGTTTTCATTGTGGTGATAGAGGTCATTGGAAGCGAAATTGTCCAAAATTCAGAGCTGCTAATAATAAGGGTATGAAAAGTTCATTCCTTCTTGAAATATGTTTAGTACAAAATCCCACAGATTCCTAGTGTGTGGATTTAGGTTGTACTAATCTAATTTGCAATTCTTTGTAGGGGTTCCAGGAGAGCAGAAAGCTTAATGAAGGGGAATTATTTCTTACTTTGGCTGATGGGAGCAGAATTCCAATTTGTAGCTGTTGGAGTGTTTAATTTATGCTTTGATTCTCGGGTTTTAATATTGGAAGACTGTTTATATGTACCTAATGTTCGTAGGAATTTAATTTCTACAACTTATTTAGGTAAACATGGATATTGTGTTATCCTAAAAGACAATGTTGTAATAAAGAAGGATAAAGTGTTTATCTGTTTTGGCAATATTGTGGATGGTCTTTATATTTTAACTCCTAAGCATGAATTATATAATTCTAAATTAAATAATGACTCTCATGTAAAATCATTAAAGAGAAAGTTTCCTTCTGCTAATGATGCATATCTTTGGCACTTGCGTTTAGGTTATATTAATCCAAACAGAATTCAAAGACTGATCAAGGATGGACTTTGATGGATTTCCAGTTTATGAATCTTGTTTGGATGGTAAAATGACCAAAAGACCTTTTAACGCAAAAGGTAGAAGAGTGCAAGAGTTGCTTGAATTAGTTCATACGAATGTATGTGGTCCTGTGTCAAACCAAGCAAAAGGAGGTTATGAGTACTTCATCACTTTTACAGATGATTACTCAAGATATGGTTATGTGTACCTAATGAAACAGAAGTTTAAAGCTTTTGAAAAATTCAAAGAGTTTAGGCTGAAGTTGAGAATCAATTGGATAAACGCATAAAAGTCATTCGATTTGATCGAGGTGGTGAATACCTTCTTGGGGATTTCAAGGATTACTTAAATCAAAATGGGATTGTATCCCAATTCACTGCACTTGGAACTCCCCAACAAAATGGTGTAGCAGAAAGAAAGAATATGACTCTTTTAGAAATGGTTATGTCCATGATGAGTTACTCAACTTTACCAATTTCTTTTTGGGGGTATGCCTTCAATACAAAAATACATCTTTTAAATTTAGTTCCATCAAAATTTGTTCATAAAACACCCATGGAATTGTGTAGTGGGCGTAAGCCTAGTATGAAATACCTCCACATTTGGGGTTGTCCAGCGCATGTGCTAAAAGGGAAGCCTAATAAATTGGAACCAAAATCAGAAGTATGTTTGCTTATGGGTTATCCAAAAGAAACTAGGTGTTATTAATTCTATAGTCACAATGATAACAGAGTTTTTGTTAGTACAATTGCTAAATTTTTGGAAAATGACTATATAAATAATTTTACTCCTAGAAGTAGAGTTGTTTTGACTGAAATGAATGAACTTGTAAATGAACAATCAATGGATGAAACTAGGAATGATGTGGTTGTATCGGATACACCACAAGATATTACTCATGAGATGACTAAAACAGAGGAGCCTCATCTTAGTGGAAGGATTGTTAGGCTACCTATAAGATTTATAGGTCTGGGAGAAACTTATGAAGCTATCTCAGAAGAGGCTGAAACTGATCCTTACACTTATAAAGAGGCAATGAATGATATAGATGCACATCATTGGGTCAAAGCTATGAAATCTGAATTGGACTCTATGTATTCCAATCAAGTTTGGGATTTTGTAAAGGCACCTAATGACATTATACCTGTTGGCTACAAATGGGTTCACAAGAAGAAGAGAGAGATAGATGGAAAGGTTGAAACTTTTAAAGTAAGGCTAGTGGCAAAAGGGTATACATAAAAAGAAGGTATTGATTATGAAGAAAACTTTTCACCAGTAGCAATGCTTAAATTTATAAGAATTCTCTTATCCATTGCTGCTCATTATGATTAAGAGATTTGTCAAATGGATGTCAAGACTACATTTCTAAATGGCAATCTTGAAGAAGAAATCTATATGATGCAACCAGAAGGTTTCATAGCAAAGAACCAAGAGCATATGGTATGCAAGTTGAGAAGGTCCATTTATGGAGTTAAGCAAGCATCTAGATCATGGAACATCAGATTTGATCAAGCAATCAAGTCATTTGGTTTTGAACAAAATCTTGATGAACCATGTGTGTACAAAAGACATCAAGATAAAGTAGTAATGTTCCTAGTGCTTTATTATTATGATATTTTACTCATTGGAAATGATGTAGGAGTAATGTCATCAGTAAAGGTTTGGCTGTCAAGCCAATTTGATATGAATGACTTGGGTAAGGCTAACTTTATTCTAGGGATCAAGCTTTGGCGAGATCGCAAGAATAAGATGTTAGGCTTGTCACAAGTTGGATATATAGATATGGTTCTAGAATGGTTTAGCATGCAAAACTCCAAGAAATGATTACTTCCTTTCAGACATGGAGTTCCTCTATTTGATGACCAAAGGCCTAAGACTCTTGAGAAAGAAAATATGATGAGACAAATTCCTTACACTTCTACAGTTGGAAATCTCATGTGATAGGCCAAGAATGTATTGACTCCTTGTGATATATTAATTGATTAATTAGCCAAGTTTATTAATTAATCAAATTAACATGCAAAGCACGTGGTAGCATAAACAAATCACCAATTATCTAAAGTATGCAGTGGAAAATAAATTGACATGGTGATTTGTTTATGAATGGGGAAAAGCTACATGGCAAAAACCCCGCTGGGTGATTTTAAGGTCACCACACTCGAGAATTCACTATTATCAAAACAAGCAGTCACAAGAATAGGAATCCTAGTACCTTATACCAACCTACAGTTGAACCCTTACCCCAATACCTAGTTAGACTTGTTCTGTAGTGACAATTTCTCCTTTTCAATGCACAGCTCCTAGTACGTGACTAACCAATTGCACGGATCCCAGTACGTGACTTAATCACCAACTTGAGAAGGATGTTGGCTGCAAAGTTCTTCAGTTCATCACACAATGAAGATATGAATTTGCTTAATCACAAAACCCTATGGTGTACAAACACAGCAGCTTCTTCAAGAGAAAGAAGAACTGTGGCAAACTGGGTTTCCGGTCACACTTTTCTTCACACTTGTGAAATTGTGCTCTTGTGTAACTGTGCGTAACCTTTTATGGCCCTTAAAATAATCCTTATATATGTTTAGGGTTGTGAGAAAAGAAAGCCTAAACATACATTTACAGATTGGATGAAAATCAGCTCTAAAAAACTGAACTTCATAAATCTCGATAGATACCCTATCTGTCGAGCAGCTGTGTAGTCTTTGGCTGAAATAGCTCTTTTAAACCTCGATAGATACTAGCTGTCTAGCTTTAATGAACAACACTTCTTTACTTGATTCTTGGACAGACTTGCATGGCTTTAACACTTGAACTTGAAACCTTGTTTCTTGAAGCATTAAATACATCCTAGATCTACCAAATTACAAGTAAAGTGCATTTTGTCAAAGGATCAGCCAATTACATAAAATAGTGACATATGTTTCTAACATTAAATCACATATGTCCTAACATCATGTATGTCATGCTATATATTAGGCCAGATATTTGCTATTCAGTTGGCATGGTCAGCTGATATCAATCAAATCCAGGACGAAAACATTGGCAAGCTGTAAAGCATATTCTCAAGTATCTACAGAGAACGAGAGATTATATGCTTGTTTACTGGTGTGAGGATTTGATACCTATTGGCTATACAAATTCAGATTTTCAATCAGATCTTGATTTCAGAAAGTCTACTCCAGGTTGTGTGTTCACCTTGGGAGGTGGAGCCATAAGTTGGAGGAGTGTTAAGCAATCTTGTATTGCGACTCCACCATGGAAGCCGAATATGTTGCTGCTTGTGAAGCGGCAAAGGACGCTGTTTGGCTCAAGAAATTCCTTTCTGATCTTGGTGTTGTGAGAAAGGTGTAAGTTCTTATTACATTGTTTTGCGACAATAGTGGAGCAGTTGCACAATCCAAAGATCCAAGGAATCACAAGAAAGGAAAGCACATTGAAAGAAAGTACCATATCATTTAAGACATTGTTGCTCGAGGAGATGTAGTAGTAGCAAAGATTGATAGTGCAAATAATCTAATAGATCCCTTTACCAAAGCCTTGCCCCAAAGAACCTCTAAGTCACATTTAGAGGGAATGGGAGTTAGATTAGTGCACAATAATCTTTAGGAAAAGTGTGAGATTCTTAGGATTAGTGCCCTTAAATCCTATTGTATGATGCTATGTATGACATTATGTATGACTTAATGTTGTGATTAATAAAGTTGTTTTGTTATTATCTAAAATAATGGTAATATGAATATTTGGACATTATCATATAGCCCATGAAATGCATAGTATATGATTTATGTGATTTAGTCACAGAAAATATAAATCACAAATTCTTTGTAAATTCAGAATTCTAGTTCATAGTCAGTGATGAAATTGGGCATTTCATCTGCGTAGACTATAATACATCAACTAAGATAATTTGTCTTAATCATGGAATTTGAGATTTCTAGTTGATATGTTGATATGTTTTAAGAATTAAGACATATTGAACTGGACCGCTGTGAGATTTATTATTCTCCTAACGACTGTCAAATGAATAATAAATCTCACGACTTCTATTTACATGAACTTTTAATCCTGAGAGAATAATGGACCTGATCATGAAGTGTAGGTTCCTTTGGTATATCAAGAGTGAGATCTAAAGTCACAATCAAAACCTCAATATGTTGGGCAGCCACATTTAGTACTGATGGAACATATATTTTCAAGATGAAATTCATAATCTTTTAACAAAGATATAAAATATTCCCTTGAGATAAGTTTAATGGGTTTGGTTATTCAGAATGTTAGGCCTAACTACTTTAGGAAGGAGTTATTAAAGTATATATTTATGAAATTGGATTTCATAAATATATGATGAATAACTTAAAAGATTAAACTGGGTACTCAAGGATTAAGATGTAGTAATCTTCAAAGTGGTAGTCAACCTACATGACTTTGTATTACTACGAATATTTTGTGAAGGGGTTGCATGTACAATAAAGTCTTGGGATATAATTTACTAATAAGGCCTAGAGTGCAATTATATTTATATAGTGGTATTAAATATAATTAATGGTAACTTTGGCCTAGTCAAGAGTTAACAGAAAAGTCTAAGGCCCATTGGAGCTAGAGTTTTATTTGTTCCTTTTTGGTCCCACTCCAAGCCACATACTAAAGCCCAATTGGAATGGCCCAAAAGGCTAGCCTAATTAGACAATTAGTTATAAGGAGAGAAACATACAGAATTTTGTAAGAAAATGAAATTGTGTGTATGTGAGTGTTGGACACTCTTATTCTCCCTTGAACACACACATATAAACTGATTGAGAGACCACACTACTTGGGCACAAGTGAAATTGGAGTAAAGATTAAAATTGTTCCCAAGTACTTCTAATCTTTGGTTTTGAATTTCATCGCACTTAGGTACACTCTCTTGTTCTTATATTTTCAAATTTACATAGTACATATTATCGATTGAGAATGAAGTAGATCCGTTAATTTTCCGTTGCGCATGTTTTGTATGAGATACAAACCATATTTTTCCAACAACTGGCATTCACATTCCTTTCCTGATAGGGAGGTAAAGGGTTGGTGATGATTTTCGGAATGGCTGTATTATTGAACTGTATCAACTTGTTGTCTATGAGATCTTGGACACAGTCCCTCAAATGGTAACATGCTTCCAAAGTATAACCCTCGGCCCTAAAATGGTGTTCACACTTTTTGGACGAATCAAAACCTGGTGATTGAGGGCCTTCTCTAGGCCTGGAAAACATTGGGGTCTCTAACTTCCTTTCTAGCATGTAAGCATAGAGATCTGTCATAGGCATGGGTAACGGAGTGTACTATGGGCTTTCCCTCCTCAGCGAATGAGGTGGGTCTAGCCTCCCTCTCTAATTAAAGGCTTAGTTAGGTGCTTGAGTAGACTAAATCTGTTGTGGATAATGTCTAGCAGTTGGGGTTGAATAAGCAGAAGTAATACCCCTAGGCCTTTCTGATGTATTGTCAATTATATGCACATCGGCTTCCTTAGTCTTGTGGTCGGTCATTTTCGTGACTTGTTGTTCAACCATGGAACTTAAGACTCGGGATTCATGATTTTCTTGCTCCTAATGTCCTTGTCAATATGCTCCCCAATAGGGATGAGACTAGCAAAATGAGTGACTTGGGTGCTGATCATCTTCTCATAGTAAGGAGGCTTGAGGTTGTTAATGAACCATTTGATCATCTCATTTTCCATCATGGGGGGTTGCACTTGTGCGGCTAGCTCACACCACATCTAAGTATATTCTTGGAAAGACTTCGTACTCTTCTTCTCTGTTCTCATAAGGACCGTGTGGTCGGGAGCTATCTTAGTGTTGAACCTGTAGTGTTAGGTTCTAAAGACTTAGAATTAATGTATTTAGAACTCTAATTTGTATTGTTGGCAAACCACGATCAAAACAAGTTGTTTAGTATTGTTTAGGCTTGCTCAAAGTTGTGTCTTTTATGTAAAGTTGGAATCGAGTTGATGCAGAAGTTACTATGCATTTCGGCCTGGCTCGATCGATCGAATCTCGGGCAGAATGCGTTTTTTCTGCAAAATTCCAACTCAGCCCTAGCTCATTTAAAACGTTTAGGGTTTTATGTTTTGCCTTAGGTATGTAAGGCAAACCCTAGCCACATTTTAAAGGTTGCTTATATTGCTGTTTGTATGAATCTCTTATGAGATTTGTGAGGAGCTTTCCTTCACACAAGCTTAGGATTATCAAGGAGGAGATTTCTTCAAGAACTTAATGTTCATTCAGTTGCTGCCATAAGAGCTTAAAGATAAACAAGCGGGGTGTGCTTGTATTTACTAGAGAATCCAAGAAAGAAGGAGTCCGTGGTCTCGGAGCTTGCACATGGTCGTGTCAATAAGTTTCTACTGGTGGGTAGCAATAGGATGTTAGTGGTCTAAGTCGCTATTGTAAAACTTTGATTCTTTCATAGCTAGGTTAAATCCTCCCTAAGTTTTTTACTGGTTTGGTTTTCTTTAGTCACCATATCTTTGTGTTATTTATATTTCCACTGCTATATACATGATATGATTGTTTGATTGTGATAAACTAGAATTGCATAATTTGGACTAAGTAATCACTTGGCTAATGTAACGCCCCAAACCCATACCAAAGATTTAGATGTATAACCTGTCTTATAAAAATCAACACTAATAAAATGGAACAGAGCGAAATTAAATATCCACAAATAAACTTCAAATAATCCAAATCTTTCCTATGAAATCCATAAAAGCAAAAACCTTAACAATAAAGTCTCCAAATACAATCTCAAAAAAAAAAAAAAAAAAAAAGTTTCCCAAATGCCAAACTTACCATCCTAAGAAAATATACTAAAACAGTCCATCAACTAACATAACTCCCAAAGAAGTCCCCAATCTATAGCTCCACTGCTCTAATTTGAAAGGGTGGAAAAATGGGGGTGAGCAAGCTCAGTAAGAGACTACATAACCTGAGGATGTCTCTCAAACAAAATAATAGTATTTATGACAAAATATAATCTTTACAAAACACTTGCATATAGATTTAACTTTAATATAATATATACTATAAAACTGTTCAAAATAAAATATTTAACTATAACATTTTAATCAGTAAATAATATAATAATCACTTTAATATTCCAATATGCAC
Source organism: Quercus gilva (assembly GCA_023621385.1). Lineage (NCBI taxonomy): Eukaryota > Viridiplantae > Streptophyta > Magnoliopsida > Fagales > Fagaceae > Quercus > Quercus gilva. The sequence goes on along the minus strand of CM042482.1, from coordinate 24,547,039 downwards.
TAAATAGGTAGAAACAATATACTATGAAAATAAACAATTTTCCACTTATAAAGATCAGTAACAATAAAACGGTAGTTCAATATGGAAAACATTAGTCAGATAAAGACATAAGCTGCTAAACACTTGGTGGGTGATTCCCATTGGGAACAACAACACTAACCTCAAAGAGGCAACACTGGCTCCAAAGAGCAAACAATAACACTACACCATACCACAATAACACTACATCGGTCGAAGGCCAACACTTAATCCTGTGTTGGCAAAGGTTGCAAACTGTCTAACTGACTGTTTAAAAACATTCTTGACATGTACAGTTTCATAATAATATACAATAAATAATAAAATTCTAGTTTATATTATGCATTTACAATGGTATAAGTTTTTGAAACTTCACTTTTGCAATTATGTATATATAAATATATTTTTACCAAAAAATATATACATAAATATACATATCTTGAGAGACATCATGATCTGTAGTCCACTTACCTCTAGTTGCTAAATCAAGCTTTACTTCAATTGTTTGAAACGATGTCAACGAGAACCTGAATAACACCAAAGATAGGTCCATCAATACACAATTTCCCACTTAAAATCAATTTTCACACTTAAATAGTTTTTCCCTAGACAATACCGATATATTGAAAATTCTTCATTTATTCACCTAACTATCCAATTTACTTTTAGCTTTGATCAGATTCCTGGACTTAAAAAAATTATTGCTGCCTAATCAGATTTTTTTTTTTTTCCACTAACGTAATCATAGATATTCATGAAACTTCAATATAGCTAAAAGATAGATATTTGATCAATCTAATATATAGTTTAAGCTAATATTACATCTTAATTCTATCAATCCCATAGCTAACCCTTTATTCCTCTGATGTCGCCAGACTTAACAATAAAGCTAGACAAGTTTTTGAAACTTGGCAGGTGCGTGAATGACAAATTGGGAACTTAGATAGATAGTACAATAACATAGTTCTGCCAAATCAATCTTAGAGCCAATAGAGGACCATATGACTATACATACTATTCATACATAATCAATTTCAAAGCCTGGACCATACGGCTATACAAACAATTCCTATTATAATATTGTAATCATCAACCCAAAGGCCCAAAATCCAGTACACGGCTGAACTAGTGTGAATGCATATTAACCGGTCAACAATTGAGGCTTAAAAGGTGATGGTCAATCGGTCAACAATTGAGGCTATGTGTGAATGCATATTAACCACAAGCACCCTTTGCCCATTAAAATAGTTATAGTTTTAGATCCAAGATGGCCATATATGGATATACATATAAACCCACAAAGCAACATTTTCCCTTTCACATGATGACAAAGTCCAAGCCTATTACTCTATTTGGCTCAATTTCAAAGTCTTCCTGATATACAACCATATTTACCATTCTTAATCAAATATAATAATAATTCTAGGAGCCCTTTTTCTATTAGTATCATATACTATATATAATAGCAGAAGCCTTTGAAGGAGGTGCTGCCACGTTTACAATTTAAAGAGCGATACATTATATTGTTTGGCAATGCTACAACATTGGTTAAAAGCGAATCAGTGCATTAAAATATTGTTTAAAGCCCTAAGGGTATAAAAGGAAATTAACTACTTAAGACAGAAAAAAGAAAGATCGCTACACAGAGAAAAAAAGGAGAGAGAGACCGAGAGAAAAGAGAGACAGAGAAATAGAGAGGTAGAGAACGGAGAAGGAGAGAGAGATCGAGAGATCAAAAACTGCACACTCTAAAAACTAAAACCCAAAACACACAATCATCCATTCTTTTTATTTGTTAACACAAACGGCCAAGAGAAAAGATTTTCCCTGCCGATGAAAAAGAAAAAACAGAAGCCCATTGACTTTCCTGTCAGATTTCTTCATCTAACTGTCCGTTAATTTCTTTCACCAGTGAGTTTAATCTTTAATTTAAGTTTTTTTTATTAATTATGATTAGGTTTTGATATTTTGTTGGGATTGTTTTCGATTTTGTTATTTTAATTAAGTTTTTCTCTTCACTTTTCAGTTTGACATTCTCATCTGCATGCCCTCAAGTTCAACCAGGTACCAATTTCGAATCGATCAGATTCTAGATCGCTTAGATCTACTTTGATTTTTTTCATTATTGTTAGATCTTCTGCCGTCACCGTAAGCCTCCACTCACTACCCGACTATCGGAATCGCTACTGGTAAAAGTTATGTTTTAAATTTAAAAATTTAGGGTTTTTGGTTTTTATTTGGAGAATCAATTAGGTTTTAATAGATTGGTATTTTGGGTCAGATTTGATTTTTATTAATAGATTGGTATTTTGGGTCAGAAATAGAGAGAGGCGATGAAACAGAGAAAGGCGATGAGTACACGAAGAAAGAAGCAGAGAAAGAGAAGAGGCAACAAAATCAAAAACTTTCATAAAACAATTTTGCAGACCCAAAGCCTTGGCAGAATGATAAATAGAGAAGGCACGGAGTGGGGACTCGGTAGAGAAAAATCTGCCACCATCAGAGAGATAGGCCGTGTACCCATAACCGGTGAAGTTAATGTTTTTGTTTTTTTTTTTCCTTTTCCTTTTCGTATACAAATCTGGGAATTAAATATAATATAGGTTTGAATTTCTTGGTTGGATTGGTTTAGATTTAGATTTTTTAATAATTTACTCAGGAATTTGGATTAGAATAGGTTTTGTTTTGCCTATTTAGGTTGCATTCGTTTTGGGTATCTGCCTACATGCATGGCATTTCATTTATGTTTTTTTTTATTTAATTTTTTTTATAATTGATATATATTTCATTACCTCTTCGATATATTTTGGTGTCCTATGTTCTCTTTGTTCGTTTTCTTGCAGTTGCCAATAAATGCGCATTCACTGATCATAGTGATTGAGGTATAAAATGCATTAGAATGAGTACCAAAATTAAAGGTAAGTTTTTACAAATTTTCCCCTTTATTTTCCCGATTCATAATTTAGAATCTCAGTTTTCTGTTATTAATTGTTGTGTTTGGTTTTGGGGACACAACTTCAAAGCATAAAAACCTAGAACCATTTGAAAACAGTTGTTTTTAATTTTCGTTTTACTTTCTGCTTCCAATTTGTGCTGTTTTTTCTTTATTTCATATTTTTCTTTCCTTTTTGGCTTTCACTTTTCAGGAAACAGAGGTCTTTTCTCACGAAACCTTGCAGCAAGTTGTTCTCCCAGGTCCAACACAGATTCTGATGTGTACCTCTCATTTCTTTCAAGACTTTGTTTGCTCAAGTAATTAATTTTATTGCACTCCTAACTCATTATTATTCTCAACTTTATTCCCATCATCTATTAGATTTTCAATTTTCATTTGATTTGGAATTTGTTCTTCTCAAATTGAAGTTGCTGATTTATGCCCAATATGTTTAGAATGGGAATTTAATCTAAAGTTAATTAATATGCACTTGAATATTGTCTAGGCAACTTTGGTTAGATATGGGCTCAAATTACAAATTTGGAAGTACTAATACATACGTGTTTAGGAAGTTTTTTTGTTACATTTGAATTTTACAATGATTCATTAAGTGTTGTTTCTTTTACATGTACACAAGCTGTTTGATAAAATTCTTAAGTGATGTTTGTTGGCCTTTTTTATTCTCTTCCCCAGTGATGCTATTAGCCTAAAACACCGACTCCTTCAAGGTCACTCTTTTCCTCCCTTTCCGACAAAATTGCATAACATAATTGTGAATCATTTTAACTTTTATTTAGTTTTACTAATTCTTTTATTTTTAAATTGCTTTTAGTTCAAGTATTGTTTATTTCAAAAGTCAATTTGGATTATAAGACTAATATCTGCACCTAAGAATTAGTTAAATTTTTTGTTTGTTTTTCAGATTTCAATTTGCTTCCAATGAGGTTCCATTTCTTTATTTCAGCATGTTTTCTTTCCTTTTTTTTTTTTTTTTCTCTCTCTCTCTCTTTTATTATTGTGTTTGGCTGCAGAGAAAGTCTCTGATATTTTTAGAAGTATAATATGAGATTTTTTGATTGGTAGGTGGTTGACAACTTTCATTGTGATTTGATGGTTGGGTTGTGTACATGAAAGCTTCTTAGAGAGCAACTTGGCTATTGTTGGTGGCAGTGTACAACTAATGAGGAAGGATTGTCAAGGTTGTTAAGGACATATTTTATGTAGTTGGCTAATCCTTTGACAAAATGCACATTACTTGTATTTGGGTAGATCTAGGATGTGTTTAATACTTCAAGGAACATGTTGTTCAAGTCTAGTATTAAAGCCATGAAGATTGGACCAAGAAACAAGTGAAGAAAAAGTGTTCATTAAAGCTGGACAGATAGACCGACACCTGTGGACAGATAGCTCGACAGCTTTTCGACAACTGGATATCTATCGAGCTCTTAAGGTGTTTTCTTATCGTAATCTCGACACCTTCTCGACAGTTGGTGGATCGATCGAGAAATCTTCTTTCTCCTTGACAACTCCTCAACACCTAACTATCTATCGAGGTTTAATAAAGCTCGACACCTCCCGATCAATCGAGGTATCTATCGAGGTTACGGGAATTCAGATTTTTAGATCTGATTTTTGGGACAGGCTTATGTATTTGTGTAGGGTTTCTTTTCTCACAACCCTAGACCTATATAAGGCTTATTTTAGAGGCCGTCACATAAGAGAATACAAGGAGAACATATGCAAAAAGTGACCGATGCCTTATTCTCTCTGAAAGAAGTTACTGCGTCTTTTGCGTCTTAGGGTTTTGTAACCAAGTGCTTCTTGATCTTCATTCTTGATGAAGTGAAGAACTTTGCAGCCAAAATCTTCTTCTAGTTGGTGATTGAAGTCGCGTACCGGGATCCGCGTAATTGGTTAGTCACGTACTGGGATTCGTGCAACAAAAAGGGTGACGTTCATATATTGAAGAGTTCAGAGGTTCTGAAGCGGTAGAAGGTTTCTGCTGTGAGTTCATCTACGGGGATTGTAGAGTCTAGGGACAAAGGTTTCAACCTTTCCATCTATCCCTCTCTTTCTCTTGTAAACCCATTTGCAACCAACAGGTTTAATGTCGTTAGGCGCCTTTACAAGATCCCGAACTTGGTTGGAATACATAGAATCTAATTCGGATTTCATAGCTTTGACCCAATGATGTGCATCTATATCATTCATTGCCTCTTCATAAGTGTAGGGATCCAATTCAGCCTCTTCTGAGATAGTTTCATAAGTTTCTCCTAAACCTATAAATCTTATAGGAGGCCGAATAATTCTCCCACTACGACAAGGCACCTGTGTACTAGTCATCTCATGAGTAATATCTTGTGGTGTATCTAATACAGCCACATCATCCCTAGTTTCATCCATTGGTTGTTCATTTATAGGTTCATTCATTTCAGCCAAAACAACTTTATTTCTAGGATCAAAGTTATTCATATAATCATCTTCCAAAAATTTGGCATGTGTGCTAACAAACACTTTGTTATCTTTATGATTATAGAATAAATAACCCTTTGTTTCCTTTGAATACCCTAAAAACATGCATACTTCGGTTTTAACTTCCAACTTATCAGACTTCCTTTTTAACACATGTGTTGGACATCCCCAAATGTGGAGATATTTCATACTAGGCTTACGCCCACTCCACAATTCCTTAGGTGTGTTGGGAATAGATTTTGATGGAACTAAATTCAAAATATGCATTGCAGTTTTTAGTGAATATCCCCGAAAAGAAACTGGTAAAGTTGAGTAACTCATCATGGACCTAACCATTTCCAAAAGAGTCCTATTGCTTCTTTCTGCTACACCATTTTGTTGGGGAGTTCCAGGTGCAGTCAATTGGGATATGATCCCATTTTGAGTTAAGTAATCCTTGAAATCCCCAAGAAGGTATTCACCACCACGATCAGATAGGATGGCTTTTATGTGTTTACCTAATTGATTCTCAACTTCAGCCTAAACTCTTTGAACTTTTCAAAGGCTTCAGACTTCCGTCTCATTAGGTATACATAACCATATCTTGAGTAATCATCGGTAAAAGTGATGAAGTACTCATAACCTCCTTTTGCTTGGGTTGACATAGGACCACATACATCTGTATGAACTAATTCAAGCAATTCTTGGGCTCTTCTACCTTTTGCATTAAAAGGTCGTTTGGTCATTTTGCCTTCCAAACAAGATTCACAAACTGGAAATTCATCAAAGTCCAATGGCTCAAGAGTCCATTGTTGATCAGTCTTTGAATTCTGTTTGGATTAATATGACCCAAACGCAAGTGCCAAAGATATGCTTCATTAGTAGAAGGAAACTTTCTCTTTAACGATTTTACATGAGAGTTATGATCTAATTCAGAATTATGTAATTCATGCTTATCAGGAGTTAAAATATAAAGATCATCCACAATATTGCCAGAACAGATAAACACTTTATCCTTCTTTATTACAACATTGTCTTTTAGGATAACATAATATCCAAGTTTACCTAAATAAGTTGCAGAAATTAAATTCCTACGAACATTGGGTACATACAAATAGTCTTCCAATATTAAAACTCTAGATTCAAAACATAAATTAAACACTCCAATAGCTACAACTGGAATCCTGCTCCCATCAGCCAAGGTAAGAAACATTTCCCTTTCATTCAGTTTTCTGGTCTCCTGAAACCCCTGCAAGGATTTGCAGATATGATTAGTACAACCTGAATCCACACACCAGGAATCTATGGGATTCTGTACCAAACATGTTTCAAGAAGGAATATACTTTTCATACCTTTATTCTTGGCAGCCTTAAATATTGGACAATTCCTCTTCCAATGTCCTTTCTCACCACAATGGAAACACTTTCCTTTGATTTTCTTTCCTTTGTTGGCAACTCCTAAGGCAACTTGTTTACCATCTTTCTTGGAGAAGTCTTTCTTCTTATTCTTCTTACCCTTGCCTTTCGACTTAGGTTGAGAAGTAGAAGCTTCAGCCATATTAGCATCAACACTAGAAGTACCAAGGATGCCTTCCGCCGCTACCAACTCATTTATCAATTCAGACAATGTATAAATCTTTTTGTTCATATTATAGTTAAGTCTGAATTCCTTGAATGATTCTGGTAATGACTGGAGTATCATATCCACTTGGGATTCTCCATCAATATCGGCACCTAAAACTTCTAATGTATTCAGATTAGAGATCATCCTAAGACAATGCTCCCTTACTGAAGTACCTTCAGCCATTTTGGTATTATAAATCTGCCTCATAGTTTCTTGCCTTGCAGAACGGCCTTGCTCACCAAACATCTCCTTCAGACTTAGCATAATGTCCGAAGCTAGTTCTACATCCTGCATTTGATACTGTAGAACATTTGAAATAGATGCTAGGATATAGCACTTAGCCATCTCATTAGATTTCTACCAACGATCATATCGTTGTTTTTCCTCAAGAGGAGCATCTAATGATGGAAAGCTAGGAAATGGTTGAGTAATTACATATTTGTGTTCTTCAGCAGTAAGAACAATGTCCAAATTTCTTTTCCAGTCAACAGAGTTGGATCCAGTCAGTTTGTTTTGATTAAGAATAGCAACAAGTGGGCTAAATGATGCCATGATTTTAAATCTGAAAATAACAAACGTGAATATAATAAGTAAACTAGACATTATCAATTTAGCATATAAACATATAATATGGAACCTTATAAAACCATAAAATAATATATGCAACGACAAACCAATCCATGTCTATAATTCCTTGGTAGCAAGTTTATTATAAACACATTAATTGATTGAGAACTATTCTCATTATTAGTTCTATCATGATAACTCTTATGATACACTAATAATATGCTGTATTATCTTTAGCCTCTAAATGATAATGACATAGCTCCTTTGGGAGGTTAACATTACATTTAGTCTAGTGTATACCATTATCTAGAATCATGTGTAGCCACATTTCATCTCCCTTATAATGTTCAAACTTGTAGTACCATGGAACAAAACACCCTCCTTTGGGATCGCGAGGCATATACGCCAAGACGAGGTGCTTGTCCATACTACTTTAAACAGGCTAGTTCAATCTTGTAGTACTTGAAGTAAACACCATCCTTTGGGATCGCAAGGCATATACGCCAAGACGAGGTGCTTACCCACACTACTATGAACCGATAATGGAGACCGTGAGATCCAACCTTTGTATCTCTCTCCCACTAGATATTTTAAATTAAAGGTTTTTACGATCAAGAACCATAATAATGCTAGAAACCCTTGAAAACATAATCCTAATCTCATTAGGAATAAATTTCATTAAACAAATACTTTAATCCTAGCATTTAATGTAATAATCAATTCATGAAGTTAGGCCTTGAATCCTTTATAAGCAATTTACATATAAACCCATATTATAATATATGACAATTATCACACCATATATATACAATATAAGGATTCAATATTTCCAAGGCAATTATTTCATGCGTATAAGATGGCCATCAAGAACTTGCATATAAACCCATATATTTAATTGAAAGCATGTTAATGGCAAATTGAAAATCCCACATGGGTCCCTGAAACCATGCAAGATCAAAAGCCTTATAATAATCAACAAATGATGCCAACATATACTTCCATATCCAACCGGTGCAATATCATAGTGCACGCACATGATAGTTATTTCAATAACTGTATCCGAACAACTAGAAGTTTATGGCCAAGGATAAATATATATGCGCCAAGCCATGTATATCATCTAGAAGTTTATATTCAATGCACATGACGGTTATTTCAATACCATTCAAGAAGTCTATAGAAACTTCAATCTATATAACCGAATGGTCTTCAATCATTGTTATACAGCAAGGATTCAAATGAATCCTTTAAGACAACAAAAAACAACCGTGGGCCAACATAAATGCTTTTGAAGATGGAATTCCATTTTAAAAGGAATTCACTTCACATCAATGCAAAGTCAATGTCCAAAAATAAATTATGAAATCAAAAATCTTATAAACGTGATTATATAGAACAATCACGGCAGATTCAAGAATCCCATCATGCAAAGAAAAGGATATTCTTTGATTCTGAAATTCAATCACATGTTATACAATCATGATATGAAAACCTGGCTCTGATACCAATTGTTGGTTAAATCTGGTTTTGTATCTCATACAAAACACATAGCGGAAGCAACAAACAAAGATCTATTTCATTCATGATCGATAACTTGCACTATATAAATTTCAGAATTTAAGAACAAGATAGCGTACCTTGATGCGGTGAAATTCAAAACAAAAGATTAGAAGTACTTGGGAACACTTTTAATCTTCACTCCAATTCCACTTTAAGCCCGAGAAGTGTGGTCTCTCAATCAGTTTCTAAGGGAGAATAACGAGTGCCTTCACTCACATATACACACCATTTCACAATGGTGTCTCTCTCTTTTTTCTTATAAAAATTCAGTATGTCTCTCCCTTTATATATAACTGATTATCTAATTGGGCCGGCTTATTGGGCATTTCCAATTGGGCTTTAATGTGTGGCTTGGAGTGGGACCAAAAGGACCAAAAGGACCAATAAGACACTAGCTCCAATGGGCCTTGAGCTTTTCTATCAACTCTTGACAAGTCCAAAGTTACCATTAATTATATTTAATACCACTATATAAATATAATTGCACTCTAGGCCTTATTAATAAATTATATCCCAAGACTTTATTGTACATGCAACCCCTTCATAAAATATTCGTAGTAATTCAAAGTCATGAATATAGATTGCCACTTTGAAGATTAGTACATCTTAATCCTTGAGTACTCGGTTTAATCCTTTTAAGTTATTCATCATATATTTATGAAATCCAATTTCATAAATATATACTTTAGTAATATCTTACCAAAGTGGTTAGGCCTAACTCTCTGAATAACAAACCCATTAAACTTATTTCAAGGGAATATTTTGTATCTCCATTAAGAGACTATGAATTCCATCTTGAAAATATATGTTCCATCAACACTAAATGTGACTGCCCAACATACTGAGGTTTTGACCGTTTCTTTAGATCTCACTCCTGATATATCAAAGCAACCTACATTTCATGATCAGGTCCATCATTCTCTCAGGATTAAGAGTTCATGGAAATATAAGTCGTGAGATTTATTATTCAAATGACAATCATTAGGAGAATAATAAATCTCACAGCGGTCCAGTTCAATATGTCTTAACTCTTAAAACATATCAACTAGAAGTCACCACTTCCATAATCAAGACAAATCATCTTAGTTAATATGTTATAGTCTTCGCAGATGAAATGCCCAATTTCATCACCGACTACGAACCAAATTTTGAGTTTACAAAGAACTTGTGACTTATATCTTCTGTGACTAAATCACATAAATCACATACTATGCATCTCATAGACTATATGATAATGTCTAAATATTCATGTTACCATTATTTCAGATAATAATAAAACAACTTTATTAATTACAATATTAAGTCATACATCATGTTATACATAATGTTATACATAATATAATACATAGTATCATATAATAGGATTCTAGGGTACAAATCCCAACAGTTTGTACATGTACTCATGGGTTAATTAAGAAATTGATATTTCTTGTTTGTGTACCCTCTATAGCTTAGTTTAGCACTATCATGCATAGCTTTGCATTGTTCATTTAGCATAATGTGTGCTTTTTGTTCTTGGTCATAAATTTTTAAAACCAAAAAGATTTATGTGTTTTGTATTTCACATCTTGGATTTATAATCAAGGATTGGTCATATTATCTTTCCATAACATGTTTATGTACCTTGTTTAGCTTGGATGAGTTTATTTTATTGCACTTTTCTAGTTGAAGCTTTGTAGTGCATGTTGTGTGGGAAAGATGTTTATGGTTTTTGATCATTTTGTCTTGAACTTGAAGTCACATGTCTTTGACTGTCGGACTTGAAACTTTTGAGAAAGGCATAAATAACCATCTCACCACTGTTTACTAGCCAATTATGAACACCTTAGTGCATATTGTAAGATTTTGTTCTCGAGAAAGTGTAGCACATGCATAAAAAGAACATAAGGTGTAGCCTCGGTTTAAATACTTAAAATTAGTGTGTACATTATTTAACTTAAAATTAAATCAACCAACTAAAATTGGTGTGTACATTATCCCAGCTATTTTAATAAGTTTCTGATTAAATAAAATTGGTGTGTACATTATGAGGCAAATCAAGAAACTTAGATGATTGCAAGCTTTTATTCTAGGAGATGTGGGAGTTATATGATGTAACTTTTTAGGTGATAGTCTCTTTCAAATTCCACGTGATGAATTTTGTAGACTTTGTATTTGATTTTTATTCACATATCACCTCACATGTATATTAAGCTTTTACTAGTTGCACACACTACACAAGTTATTCTTTGCGAAACTTAGTACATTGTATTGTGTGATCTTGTTGTGGCCATCCAAGATTAAAAGTTCCTTGGTTTTGATGCAAAATGTGTTTAGTTTTTAAGTTTTTGACCAAATTTTTTTCATGCATCATTTGTGTTTAGGATTCATATGCATTGCATTAATTTCTGTATCCATCTTGCAGTGTTGCAGTCATATCTCTCATTGTTTTCACACATAGCATGCATACACTTTGCTAAATTGGGTACTCAACTTGATTTAAAAATTGATTGATTAATTTTTAAGTCCTTTGTACATTTTAGTATATGCTATTTTTTATGTGTGAACTGTAAGAAATTTCTTTTCTTAAGAGATATGATGAATAATCAATGTGCAAATATTTTCTCTACTCATACAACTATTTATGGGTCACATAGTGTCAAGTTTGCATTTATTGAAAGAGAGAATATTTTTTTCATGTGTATCCTCACCTTATCAACTTAGTTTTTTAAGTTTGATTTGTGTGTTTTTTTTCCACCTCCTAAATTTTTCCCAAAACTGTTTTTCCCAACACTTGTTTTGTTTTTCCTATTTTTATAGGGGGGAAAAGTTTTTTTTTTTTACTTTTTGTATGAGTTGTTGTTAGGTTCTAAGGTCTTAGGATTTTCTGTATTTAGAACTCTAATTTGTAATGTTGGCAAACCATGATCAAAACAATGTATTTAGTCTAGTTTAGGCTTGCTCAAAGTTGGTAAAATATTGTAAAGTTGGAATCGAGTGACTGCAGATGCATTGGTGCATTTCGGCCTGGCTCGATCAATCGAATGTAATTCTCGATTGATTGAAAATCGGCCCAGATGCGTTTCTGCAGAAATTCCAGCTCAGCCCTAACTCTTTTAAAACGTTTAGGGTTTTATGTTTTTGCCCGAGGTATATAAGGCAAAACCCTAGCCACGTTTTCAAAGTTGCACAAGTTGTATTGTTGCTCATACATTGCGGTTTTATGTAAATCTCTTGTGAGATCTAGAGGAGCTTTCCTTTACACAAAGCTTAGGATTTTCAAGATTGAGATTACTTCAATATCTTGATGATCAACTTGGTTGCTGCCATTGAAGCTTAAAGATAAACAAGCGGGGAGCTTGTAGTTGATTGAAGGAATACAAAGAAAAAAGTAGTCCGTGGACTCGGAGCCTGCGTGTGGTCGTGTCAAGAAGTTTTACTGGTGGGTAGCATTAGAAAGTCAAGCGGGGAGCTTGTAAGTCCTTTTGTAAGAACTTCAATTCTTTCTTAGTGGATTCCGTTTTGCCTTAAGGATCGGTGGGTAAAATCCTCCCCAGGTTTTTCCGTGTGGTTTCCTGGGTGATCATATCTTGTGTTATTTATTCTTTCCGCTGCTTTATATGTTTTATATGCATGATATGATTATTTGATTGTTTTAACCTAGAATTGTTTAATTTGACTAAGTAACAACTTGGCTAATCAATCTAGGCTACGCAATCTGGTTGTTTGTTTAAGGGGTCTAAACCGTTCAGTTGTCTTTGTCAATACGTGACAAAAAGGGAGAGATTTAGATGATATGTGGGAATATGTGGGAACTTGTTTGTTTTGTGTAGGGGGAGAAAATAATTTTTTATGTATCTAACTTAGGGGGAGAGTTAGCTTGCATATTTGTTGATTTACTATTTTTCTATCACATATGTGTTTATGCGTTTTGTTTAAGTGTTTTAGGAAATATACAAGTTGATTCAATTTTGCTTCTGTCTACACTTGCAACTGATGGATAGTAGTTAGGATTGGATTTGTTGTAATGAGCATTTTTTTGTAAAGGGCTTTTATTTGTAAACTTTGAGCTTTAAGTTGTGTTTTGTCACGGATTGCCAAATGGGGAGTTTGTTAGTTTCTAAAGACTTAGAATTAATGTATTTAGAACTTTAATTTGTATTGTTGGCAAACCATGATAAAAACAAGTTGTTTAGTCTTGTTTAAACTTGCTCAAAGTTGTGTCTTTTATGTAAAGTTGGAATCGAGCTGATGCAGAAGTTACTATGCATTTCGGCCTGGCTCAATCGATCAAAGCTTAGGCTCGATCGATTGAATCTCGGGCAAAATGCAGTTTTTTTTTGCAAAATTCCAACTCAGCCCTAGCTTATTTAAAACGTTTAGGGTTTTATGTTTTGCCCTAGATATATAAGGCAAACCCTAGCCACGTTTTAAAGGTTGCTCATATTGCTATTTGTATGAATCTCTTGTGAGATTTGTGAGGAGCTTTCCTTTACACAAGCTTAGGATTATCAAGGAGGAGATTTCTTCAAGAACTTGATGATCATTCAGTTGCTGCCATAAGAGCTTAAAGATACACAAGCGAGTGTGCTTGTATTTGCTAGAGAATCCAAGAAAAAAGGAGTCAATGGTCTCGGAGCTTGCACATGGTCGTGTCAGTAAGTTTCTATTGGTGGGTAGTAATAGGACATTAGTGGTCTAAGTCGCTATTGTAAAACTTCAATTCTTTCATAGTGAATTCAGGTTTACCTTGAGGATAGCTAGGTTAAATCCTCCCTAGGTTTTTTACCGATTTAGTTTTCTTGGGTCATCATATTTTTGTGTTATTTATATTTCCGCTGCTATATACATGATATGATTGTTTGATTGTGATAACCTAGAATTGCATAATTTGGACTAAGTAATCACTTGGTTAATTTACTAGGTTAATCCATTTGTGTTTTAAGGGGTCTAAAAACTTTACATGTAGTACTCTAGGAAAAAGTTGGCCATTTCCCTTAAACTAGAGGTTTTTTCTAATCTTGCATACCAAGTGGCCGCGAGGCCTGTCAAACTATCAAGGAAAATCTGGCAAAGCGGAGGGTGATTATCCCCATAAGGAGCCATTTTCCTACAGAACGTGCGCAAGTGCGCACAAGGATCTCCAGTACCATCGTACTTGACGAACTCGGGTGCCTTGAACTTAGGGGGCGTAATGACCTGAGGGAAGTTGGTCAAACTGTCTAGATCAACACTTCCATGGGTGTTAGAGCCCTCTATGATTCGATGCTTTTCAGCCAGAGTTTCCATTTGGCTCTTGACTTAGCCGTACCCAGATTCGAGTGTCTTATCCTTGGAATGATCTATTTATTGGTCATTGCCCTGGGGCGGTATATTGTGGAGCTGATCTTGTTCTAGTGGGGGCTGATTTTCATTATCGATTCAAAGACCTCTCTAACTGTGACCAGAGGAGTTTTGTCCTCCTCCTACAACCAATTGTTGCATCATACGCATCATTTCTGCCTTTTGCTCCTTTAAAAGAGTAATTTCCTAAACATTTTCCTCATGGGGAGAAGTACCACTAGTAGACATCTTTCTTGCATAAGACCTAGTGACGATGGGATCACGACGTGGTGGTAGCTTAGACTATTTCTTTTTAGCAATCTTTTGATCTTGGTAAAGAATAGAAGGTGAAAGAAACAGGGTGCATTTGACAATGTGGAAACACAACACCAAAATCAGGTTAGTTTACATCCTTGTAATTTAACATGCACCTACCATTTTCAGAAAAAATTTTCTTTGCACCCTTGATCGGGTATTTATCATGGTGAGTTTCTATAATGATGCAAGATTAATGCACTAGATTGGCAAGTAACTGAAACTTTCATGACATGCTTAACAATGCCAGAAGGACCTTTCTTTTGATTACATTCTTGTACAAGATTTGCTTTTACAACGCTAGGTTCATCGGCTCCAACAGTGGGCCTTTTACAATACAAGGAAATGCAATTACGTGGGAAAGCTCGGCTTTTGACAATGTGGACTTCTCGGGGAAACTCTTGGACACTTGGATCTCTTGGGGGAGCCCTTGGATTTTTGACATTTAAGACCTTTGGCAATTTTGACATCTTGGCAATTTGGACAGCATGGATCTCTTGGACCTTTGGATCTCTTTGAGGATTTTTTGGCAACTTGCACCTCTTGGCAATTTATACAACATGGATCTCTTGGACCTTTGGATCTCTTGGAGAAGCCCTTGGATTCTTGACATCTAGGACCTTTGGCAATTTTGATCTCTTGGCAGTTTAGATCTCTTTGACGATTTGGATCTTTCTTGGGAGAATTCTTGAGCTCGTGATGTCTTGGGATTCTTGATAGTTTTTTGACAGCATTTCCTCTTGAATGGAGTTTCGGCTACTTGCCACAAATTTTATCTTTGCACAATTAGGTGACAGAACCAATTAGTGTATGCATGAGCGCTTTTGTAGAGTTGTAAACCCTTCGGGATGAGGTATGATCTAGCATGTACAAGCAATAGGGCTGCTTTCCCTAAGGGTTTAATCATGGATGCTATGCAAGCAGGATAGAAAGAACCTGGAGTAGAGCACAATTTCTTTAGCACAAGCAAAAAGGGCACACTTGTTACAAAACACTTTCCCTTGACATCAAGTCCTAGAAGGGTATCCTTTTCTAGGCTTGGATGTTCACTCTTTGGGCTTCACCTAGTCCTCATGGGCTCTAGGCTTAATCTAGTCCTCACGGGTTTGACATAACTAGGCCAACTATATGCAAAGGCTTAACTAGTAGGTTGTTCCTATCCTAAGGGGACTCAATTGCCATGCCCTACCCTTCACGGAAGTTGTGGAGCAGGAAGGATCAAGGGACCCTTTACAGCTACTCCTATCCACCCATGGACCTAGAAGTGCCTACAAAGTCAGCCTCAGATCTAACTATAGGTAACACAACTGATGTTTGTGTCTTGGCATCTGTAAATGGGGTGACGAAATCCCCAAAGAGATGTGACTACGCTAGTAATGCAGAGCTCGAGTTCGGCTAAAAAATGGTGTATATGTCATGCAATCCCTAATGAAGGGGAAAGGCTTTTCTGAACACAGCAAATACATAAATGAATGCAGATAAAGGTGCAAAAATTAAGTTTTGATACCCTATGTTTGCATGTGAAGGAAAGCTATAAAGCATGTGAGGAAAGCAGTAAAGCATGTGAGGAAAGTGGTAAAGCATGTGAGAAAGCTGTAAAGCCCATTGAAAATACCTCACACCCCCTTTTTGGAAAACTTGTTTGCTCTTTTGAAGATAGTCTACTAGGATATAGTAGAAGCCTTTATCAAAAAGGAAAGCCCTAGGAGCCAATGCCAATTTCCGTGTTTTTGAAAGCCAATGTCCAAAGATTATGGTTTTATCAAAAGCTCTAAAGACTAAACTCTCATTAATCTCCAATGTATCGCTAGTCTGTTGATGCCCGGCCTCAATCGAAGTAGAAAACTGTCGTTGTGGGCCTTCGTTCGACCACCAGTCGTTGCGAGCTCCCACACGCGCAGGGCCCATTGGAAGCCCCTTTCGGTGATTTTGCGTGGTTTGCGCGGAGCTTCGGGTGCTCTCTCTCTCGGTGGAGGAAGGTAAGTCTACCTTTGAAGGTGTGGCAGGAATCTTGGCCAAATTTTAGGTGATTACCAAACGTAAGTGAAGTCGCCAACAATCATTAGGTTTTCCTAATGTGTGATTGGTCACCTGTTTCTAGTTGATTTTATTACCAATCCTAGGCTAAGAAAAAGGGCATTTTTCCTAATCTAATGTGGATGATAAAAAATTTTGATTCTTGAGTCTGAAATTTTGGTTACGTGTGAGGAAGGTGTTAGGCACCCCACAACGCATGTCCAAGGACAGTCCTTTGTTTTGATAAAACCTTAATTTTTGAAGATTGGCAGTAAAAAACATGATTTTGGCATTGGCTTTCAGTGCTTTGCATGCATGGGGAGCTTTGAGGTTTGGCTTTTGAATGGGTGTGGTCCCAATCTATGCTTTCCTAAGGCATTCGGGCAAAGTACCAAATTTTCACAGCGAAAATCCGATAACACATCACCTAACTTTTGCGGCAGAAATTAGGCATCACTTTGCCTTAGGTGACATGGACTGTGACAATCACACCGGGAGGGGTGACCAGGTATATATATACATACATCATGCACAATGCAAGCACACAGAGCAGGAAAGTAAATGCCTACATCCCTAAAGCATGGCCCAAAATATAGGTGCAGGAAAGTAAACAAGGGTCGCCATACTCTAGAGATGAGGACGAATGTTACATGGCATGATAAACCTAATACAACCCATCTAAGAGAGAAATGAGGGTGGAAGGGAGGGGGTTTAAAAGAGTTTATAACCAAATGGGAGAAGATAGACCCCTAAATCTACTGAACATAGTCGCTTGGCTTATATCCACATGCTCGCATCCTCGCCCTTTTTGCTTGCGCTTGGGAGATCGTGCCCTAGCTCTATGCGTCCTCACTCCATGTGTGTACATGCAACGGCAAAGACAAGAAACTAGTAAACAAGCAATGGAAGGCAAAATATACAAAAAGCATATGAAAAAGGCATAAAGCAACTAAGCATGATAGACATGGCAAGCAAAGAAACAAGAAAGCAAGCAAACAAATGAGAAGGCAAACAAGCAAGAAAGCAAACAAAAGGTGGTTTCTGCGAGGAACAAATGTAGGTTTGGATCGGATGTCCATGACTTCATTGTGTTGAAGTATGGACAACAAACTATCAAGCAAGACTCATGCATGAACATGTGAGTTAGTGTGTAAAGATGCATAGAAAGACAATAGGTGGCACAAACAAGCATGGCAAGTATATCATCGCACGGAGCGAAAAATGAGAAAGGTATGCGCGAAGCAACTGGCATCATGGTGATGCATCTCAAGTGGTTACATCCAAACAAGGCCTCATGGGCGTCGGATGTAACCACACAACCACAAACCCGCTAAAGGCGTTAAGCATGGCAAAGCCTAGAATGAGAGAGACTACCACAAGCATAAAGCATAGATGCAAGCAAGCATAGTCATGTAAATAGGATGATCCAAACCCTTTGATGTGGGCCTTGGTGTATGGACAATGACAAAGACCATAGGGTCTAGATCGGGTCCTAACCATTAGGCCAAAACACAAGAAAATGCGATAAAAAGCAACAAAAGGGCTACAATAGCACATGGAATGACAAACAAGGTCTAGGCCTAAGCACATAAACAAGGTGTGAAGCACGCAAGCACATAGATGATGGCATAGAGCATGTAGAGAACATCAATCTAAGCATGTAAACACACTGATCTACACATATAAGCCTGGAAATATGCATGTAGGCATGTAAAAGTACATCTAAGAATGTGGATGTAAGCATAAAAGCATGAAAGAACACAAATCCAAGCATACAAGCATGCGAAGGCATAGGCATAGGCATAAAAGCATAGAACATGCATACAAACATGTAGATCTAAGCAAGGCATGGCCGGAGACATAATATCAAGCATATGAGCATGTAGACCCAAACATCAACACATGGGAAAGAGAAGATCTAAGCATCTAAAGCATGACATAAAGCATAAAACATGTAGATCAAGACAAAAAAACTTGTAAACAAGCATGGAAGAACATGGATCTAAACTAAGAACATGCTAGGAACAAGATAAAGCAATAAACATGCTAAGGAAAGCAATAAATCATGTTATTAAGGCATTAAAGAGCAAGATAAATGCAAGAAAAAGAAGATTGGGTATAAGAACAATACATTGTATTTTTGGTGAAGAGAAGAATCAAAAGGCTTTGATGTGTTTTTTTATGTTTGGAAGAGGGGAGAAAGGTGTAGAAAATGTCCACGCAGAGAGCAGGACCCCAAGATGTTCCTTCTTTTTTTTCGTTTTTTATTTTATTTTTTTATTTTTTGGTTTGGAGGGTGCTTGGGGCCTTTTATAGCCTCAGCATGATTTACGAGGCAGCAGCCTTTGTAGGGCCACCACCTTCAAAAGACCTCAGATCGGGTTGATCTTGGCACCCCTGGAAAGATCTTGACTTCCTATTTCTAAAAAGGCGTGGAACTTGAAAATCCAACGGTCGGATCAAACGTTATGGCTCTTGAAAGTTAGTGGTGCATCAATCGGTGCGTTAACCCGGTTTTCATGATATCTTGGCCGCTCTAACTCCTATTTCAACCCATGAATAGTCGTTGGATTGAGAATTTGATAATCTTCGTAATGACATTGGTTTCAACCCGTTCTGACAACTGGATCGAAATTAGGGTTTCTAGGGCCCACTGGGAGTTAACTCCGGGTCAACTTGGTCAAACTTGCCAAAAATCTCCGAAAAGCTCGGGTTTGATGTAAAACTATGAAAAGTGTTGTTTTGTGAGGGTTTTGACCTCATTTGACCTTCGGTCAACCCTAGGTTGACTAGGGGCACTTTGGTTATGTTGCGCCACATCATTCTGGATGTCCTCGCAGCCCCATGGAGAGAAAATAACATTTTTGGATTTTCGGGGTCTAGCAAGCAAATCAAGGGCGGACAAAATACATTATCAACAAAAGTTTTTCTTTTTTCGTTTTCTTTTGTTGAAATCATATAGCTATATTTTGAAAGATTTATAAGACTCCTTTCAAGTAACAAAAAGGAGTTCTTCATTTATGGAATCATTATTTTCTATTTATTTTTTTCTTGAAATATATTAGTTTGTTAGCATGTTTCTAATAGAATTAGACTCATCTCTTGCATGCTTTGGTGTTTGACATTGGTTGATATTGTCTCCTTTAAAATTTAGATGTGTAGCCAACTGTACGTGCCACTTGCAGGTCAAGCAAGTACTTGGAAATTTGGGATCTTCCCGAAGACCAAGAAATTGAGTTGCCACTAAATAGTTTGCATCAGTAGGTTGATAATGAGGTGAGGACTTTCATTGGTTTCTTGGGTACGATTGCGCGGAAACCCCACATGTGCCCGATTAGATATTTTAATTGGAAGGATGTGCCAAAAGAACTTAAAGAAGAGTGTTGGCATGTTGTAGAGGTATGAAAGAAGTTATAATACTTGTAATTATGACATTTTGTACTAGGTTTTACATAAGTATTTTAGCATGAAAATATTTGTAATTTGATAACTCAATTATTTTATTATAGCAAAAATACACCATCCTTGGTTATCCTATTACATATGTGGCGCTGAAGACATTTACCTTACAGAAAATTGGGAAGGCTTGGAGGGATCATAAGTGTAGGCTTAAAAGTAAGCATTATATACCGCATTCAAGAAACAAAGCATGAGTGAAGAACAACCGATTCAAGGGATGCATACTAGAAGATTGGGATGCACTTGTTGACCATTGATATACAAATGATGCAATGGTATGTTTGTTTAAGGTTGCTTTTAATCATATTAGAGGAAAAAGTTGATGAAGGGTACATGAAGATGCCTAGCTTCAAGAAAAGTCAATTATAACTAAAAATATCTTACACTTGTTAATGCCTTGTATGTTAGTATCTGTTTTTGGCCATGATTTTGCTTGAAAATTATACTCACTTGCTACTTGAATTGTATATATGTCCCTTGTATGTTAGTATCTGTTTCTAGCCATGATTTTGCTTGAAAATTGTACACACTGCCTGCTTGAATTGTATATATGTCCCTTGTATGTTAGTATCTGTTTCTGGCCATGATTTTGCTTGAAAATTATGTCCCTAAATTGTATATATGTCTAGAAAAAGATGATCAAAAGATTGTGAATGGTTTTCTAAAGGGATCACCATTGCACAGGTGATCCCTTTCTTTTCCTGTGATATGCAAGGTTCTCATATAACAATCCTATACTTCTCTTTTCTCTGTTTACTTGCAAATAATAATAAAAAACACACAGTTCCAAGGATTGGGCATCAAAATTACTGATAAAAAAAACATGTACTTGTATATATCTTGTAAAAGACAAAAGCCCCAAGGCATTGTTTACGTTAATCTGCAGATTCTAGACCCCAAAAATGTGTGTGCATTGTTTATCTGGGTTGTTGGTCAGATTCTAAAAAAAATGTACTTGTATATATCTTGTTGCCTTAACAACTTTTGAAAATGCTATCATGTACCATTTCAGCAAACAATGGCCAATTTAGCTTAATTTTGTTGAATGTAGATAGAGTCAGAAAAGAATAAGGACCGTCGCTCTAAACATGATGACTTACATACTGCTGGTTCTTGTAGCTATGTTGTGCACGTTGCAAAAAAGGTAATAAGTATTATGACCAAATTTTAAATGATTTTGACTTCTCCTAAGTTTATGTGGAACCAATAGTCATCACTATATAAATATGCTGTTCAAAATGTAGGCAAAAGTGGATGGACGTCCTGTAGAGTATGCAACATTATATCAAATACTGTATACTCGTAAAGATGGATCTGTAGTTAATCCTATAGTGCAAGAAAAAATGGTGAGTAATTTCTATGAGATTTGTATCTATGAGAATTGAGAATTATACATTTGTAATTGGGAAAGCTTTTAGGTAATGCTTCCCTCTTGCTAAATTGATGCCATAAAATATGAGTAGAAGAGACTTAGGTTCTGCATGGGATTGACTCATACAATATATATTGCCATATAGAATCAAGGCCGCTGTAATCTTTTAGGCTTATTACCAATCACTAGGTAAAGTGTGCAATATTTGTCGAGTCAAGAAATTGTTGTTGGAAAATCTGGTTTTGCATCTCATACAAAACACACAGCAAAAGCATCAATCACGGATTTACTTCATTCATGAGAGATAACATGTAACCTTGAATTCTAGAACAAAGAATAGAAAGTGTACCTTGATGCGGTGAAATTCAAAACCAAGACTTCAGAATTACTTGGGAAAACTTTTAATCTTCACTCCAATTCTACTTAATACCCAAGAAGTGTGGTCTTTCAATCAGTTTCAAAGGAGAGAATAAAAGAGTGTCCAAAACTCACATACATCATTGCATTCCTTATGTGATCTAAATGAAAACCACACACACGAAATTCTGTATGTTTCTCTCCTTATATATAACTGATTATTTAATTGGGCTAGCCTTTTGAGCCATTCCAATTAGGCTCTAGTATGTGGCTTGGAGTGGGACCAAAAGGGAACAAATAAGACTCTAGCTTTAATGGGCCTGGGCTTTTCTGTCAACTCTTGACAAGTCCAAAGTTACCATTAATTATATTCAATACCACTATATGAATATAATTGCACTCTAGGCCTTATTAATAAATTATATCCCAAGACTTTATTATACATACAACCCCTTCATTAAAATATTCGTAGTAATACAAAGTCATGAATGTAGACTGCCACTTTTGAAGATTACTACATCTTAATCCTTGAGTAAGCGTTTTAATCCTTTATGTTATTCATTATATATTTATGAAATCCAATTTCATAAATATATACTTTAGTAACTACTTACTAAAGTGGTTAGGCCTAACTCTCTGAATAACTGAACCCATTAAACTTATCTCAAGGGAATATTTTATATCTCCATCAAGAGACTATGAATTCCATTTTAAGAATATACGTTCCAACAACACTAAATGTGATTGCCCAACATACTGAGGTTTTGACCGTAACTTATAGATCTCACTCCTGATATATCAAAGCAGCCTACATCTCATGATCATGTCCATTATTCTCTCAGGATTTAGAGTTGATGTAAATAGAAGTCATGAGATTTATTATTCATTTGGTGGTCATTAGGAGAATAATAAATCTCACAGAGGTCCAGTTCAATATGTCTTAACTCTTAAAACATATCAACATACCAACTAGAAGTCTCCACTTCCATGATCAAGACAAATCATCTTAGTTGATATATTATAGTCTTCGCAGATGAAATGCCCAATTTCATCACCGACTACGAACTAAAATTCTGAGTTTACAAAGAACTTGTGATTTATATCTTCTATGACTTTTCACATAAATCACATACTATGCATCTCATGGACTAAGATAATGTCTCATTAGTTCATTTATAGATAGTCTCATATAATTAATCTATTTAATTATTTATGACATGCCAATAAATTGAATTTTAGGGCATAAACCCCAACAGTTGCTTCTGTAACAGTCACCTCTCTTTCACTCTCATTCACTTACTCTCTCAGAAAATGGACCCATCTAATCTAATACTATATACAAAAGCAAAAGCCTTTAAGGAGGTGCTGTCACGTTAGGAAAAATGGCCACTTAAAATGCTGCCACGTTTATGTTAAAATGTGAGAAATTACACCGTTTTGGTTACACTAAAACACTGTTTAATACCGCTCAATATAAAAGGAAATCTAACCGGCCAAAATACAATGAAAACAAAGGCTTGCTATACAAAGAATGAGAGAACAGAGTTTGTAATTGTAAGCCAGAGAGCTTCCTGCCTCTGTCGTTCCTTCGCCATACTCCGACCACCAGAACTGCAAACACATAGTCTCTTTCATTCCGATTCTCCTTCTCTTTTAAGAAATTCAGCCGTTCTCTCTATCTTTCTTAAAAGCAAAAACCCTAGCCACTGAGTTCTCTTTCCATCAGCCCAACCTCCACCCATATACTGTCGGGAAAAACCCCACTTAAAACATCAAGCTGTTGGAAGTAAAGCCTCAATCCCAATCAACCTGATTAAAAGGAAAAAAAATCAAAAACATCCATTGCCTATGTATCCATAGTTTGCACTCAGAGAACGTCTTTCAATTTCTCTACCGTTTAGTTTTCTCTTTACTTTTCAGTTTGTGCATTAATTATGATCAGGTTCTTATAATTTGGCTGGATTCTTTTTTTTATATTTAAATTTCTAGGTTATATTTCTGATTAAGGTATTTGAGTTAGATTTGGTTTTGTTTTGGGTATTTGGATAAATTGATGTGTGGGTATCTATTTATGGTGTCCGGTTAAAAATAGAGCAATAGATTATTCTAGAAAAAATATATATATATATATATAAGCCACACAAACAGGGCAATTGGGCTTCTTCCTTATCTAGGTATTTTAGAAGCATTAACGTGGATCTCTTTGAGGGATGTTATTATGATCAAGGTTTTTCGATTAGGAGTAGTTTTGTTTAATTAGTTTAAACAAATGGGTTAGATTTGGGTTTGAGGGATTTTGGTTAGAAGTTATTTTGTTTAGGGTATCTGAACGTAGAGTGTTTGTTAAAATGCCTAGGTGTTTTTCTCTTCTTTTTCTTCTTTGTTTAGAATTTGTTTTTGATAGCATACCTCCTATTTCATTTTGCCAGCCCCTAATAGCAATGAATAATAGGATGAAATTACCCTTTAACTTTTGTGATTTTACTTTACTGTTATATAAATCTCCACGTGGAAAAAAGTCTAACTGAGGAAGAAGCTTAGTTGGTTCTAAGTAGTAATGGAAGTAGTAAAAGTAGAATGCATGGATCTTTTTAACGCTCTCTAATTTATTATTATTTTGTTGCTTATTGTGTCGATGTTATGTACTCAATGTCAAATTTGTTTTGTATAGGTACTATCATGTTAGTTGTGGGCACAATTTGATGTGTTTTGATGTCTGTGTTTGCGGTTCATAAGTAGAGGGATATCACTCCACTAGATGTGAATGGTGATGTTGGGGTCTCAGACAAAGATGGTGAGGTACATGTCTTTGATATCAAGGTTTTTGATTTCTTTTTATATCAAGTAGTGATAGTTAGTTTCTTTGAAAGCACTTGAACTTAGTTTTGTTTGTAGAAAAAACTAAGCAAAAAAGGACTACTAAATTATTGGTTTCAGTTTTGTTCAATAATTTTTTTTGTTACTTTAAATTTTTTTTCCTTTTCAGTTATTGTGCAAAGTTTTAGTCCTTTATTCCGTAAGGATTATGTCAGTGATATGACTTTTTTTTTTTTTTTTCTTTTTTCCTTTTCCATACAGATAAATCACCTATGGTGGAGTTTTATGCTTTAAAACATTGAAACAGTGAAAGCTAATCGCAAGCAACATATGCAATTAGTACTTTCCTAAGTCCAACAATTTCTTCTTTTCCATGTTGTTTAGTTACATTTAGTGCTGCCACTATTTAACTAAAAGTGAGATGGTTCTTCCTCTTTTTTTTTTTTTTTTTTATATTGAAATTATTTGCAATTTGTGGAGTCGAAGATAAATGTTGCGTTAATGGAAAATTGTTTTGATGTATCATATAGCTTCAATTTGTTTCACTCAAGGACAATTAGTGGTGCCCCTATTTAACTTCAACTAAGTTTTGTTTTATTGAAGTCATCTATAATTTGTGGAGTCGAGGATAAATGTTATGTTAATTGAAAATTTTTATTGATGTAGCATGCAACTAATTAGCAAATGCCATTAATATTTTAAGCAATTCTAATTGAAAATTTAAATGCAATTCTTTTTAGTAGATAAAAAGATGTTACTTCATGTTATTACTTTGACATATGTTTCACATTCATGTTCGCTGTGGTTAACATGTTTATATACACTGTAGCATTTACCCGTGTACGTATAAATTAATGAATTTTATCGGGGATGGATGAACAATTATGATTTATGCACCTCTACTTATGGCTACAAAATCATTATCCCTATTGCATTCTATGAGAACAGTAAAATAAATTATTTTATAGAGAATCCCTATAGGCTTTAAACTATTATATTTTGGTTGAGTTATATAATATCTTATATGGATGCAATTAGAGCCTTAATTTGATCATATTGTGCATCATTCTTCAATATTAAAGAGAGAAAAAAGAAAAAAAAAAAAAAGAGCTCTTTATAGTTTCTTTTAAGTGGTTTCTATCCGGTATTGTATAAATTTGTTTTAGAAGTTGATGGATACAATCTTAATTTTTGTTAAGCTTCTTAGAAGTGCATCATGCTTTTTAGATGAATTTTTCCCACTTGGAATTTGTTGAATATAATATGGGAAACATATCATTTGGGTTCACAACTATTTTGCTCCTGAGGAAATTTTCTTGAGGTTAGGCTGTAATTTTTATAATTGTAATTGTCTTATCAAAGTTGGTGCTAAATTTGATGTCTAAACTTCTTGAATATTTGCAATTTTAATTTAGCCTCATTTTATTTTTCTCTTTTTGGATAAATTAGCTTCATTTGATCTAAACTATAGCTTCGTTTGATCTATTTCTTCTCAGATGAAGAAGTTTTAAGACAAAGAACATGAAGATGACAACAACCAAGTTGCCTTCTCCACCAAATTTCTTCCAAGGATATTCTCATCGTTCACTTTTTAACTTTCTTTTTTTGGCTAATATTTTATATCCATCACAGGGGATGTTACCAACCACTTTAGTTGCTTATAATATACTTGAAAGAAATATATTTGTAAGAAGCATATTGTTTTGGAAATTATAGTTGTAATTATACTTTTTAACCTATTTATTTTTATCTATTTCTAATTAATTATTGTTATTAAAATTCTATCAAATATCTCCTCATTATCAATAATTTAAGTTGCTTCATTCATTGAACCAGTTTTTTTTTTTTTTTTTCCCAAAAATTCAGCTTATTAGTTATTGATGCAGTTCATAAATATACTATAATTCAATCATTTATAAATTTGATTGTGATAGTTATCTATGTATTTAATTTGAAATTCATACTAGGTATTATTTATCACATGTTGCTTCTCTTTATAATTTGGTTCCCTATGTTCTTTTTATTTCGTTGTTTACAAGTTCTTTGAGGGCTTCTTTTTTTAGTTATTTTTCCTGGGGTTGTGATGGAAAGGTCAAAGAGTTCACAAATCACAGTGATTGAGGCATGTAATTGCGTTACAATGAATATCATAATTTAATGGTAAGTTTGATTTATATATATATATATATATTTGAACATGTAAAAAATATATATTCGAATATGTAATAGAATGCAAACTTGGCAAAGAAACAGGAAATTAGGAACAATGGGCATTTTGTTCTTTGAAACTTATTTCTCTGCATCTTGCCATCCTATATCTATGGTAAGCTCTTTTGTAGTAGGCATTATTCTTTTAATTGGCAATTTCTACTTGAGCAGAATTTGGTTTTAATGCTCATTTGAGAAATTTGTAATTTGCAAATTCTATTAAATAGCTTACTTGCTGCAAGTATTTTGATCTCTTTTAATTTCTATGTTTTGTGTCATACTATTTTCAATCTTAATGCATTTTCAATCTTAGGTTGTTTAAGTTAGACTAATAGAACCACAAAAATGCAAGAGTTAGGGAGAGAAAAAAGAAGTAGCTGCTTTGTTTTTGGAAGGGATTGTGTTATTTTTTTAGTCTGTTTTGGGTTAGATTTTTGGGCTTTTAGGTATGAGAGCTACTTATGGGACAATCAATAATGGTATTGGTGTGGTGTTGATAGGTATGATGAGGCCTGAAATGAAGATGAAGTGCATTGTCCCAGTTGTTATGGCTAGAATGCTTGGTTATGCACATTTTGATTGGTATGCCAACTGATATTATTGGTGATGCTGGTGTTAGGTAAGTTTATAGATTTTTATTTTTGTATTTTTAATTTTATACAAGTATACTGAATTGTGCATTCAGTTTTTGGGTGGGCTTGCTATTTGGAGTTGGTTTTTAAAGTTAATTGTTGCTCATGCTTCAGTTTCAAACCACCTATTAATTCATTTGCTTAGTTACATCTTGAATCAATTTGCATAGGTAGTTTACATTTGTTCTAGAGTTCACTTTTGGCGTTGACTCCACTAATTCTAAGTTCTAACTCTATCCATTGCTTTTGGATCTAGCATGCAGTTAACAATTTAAAGTTGTTTTACTTAGATGAGCTTGGCTCATTGGTGTGGTAAGCTTGATATATTAACATGGAAATTGGAAATTGAAGAGTGAAAAAACAGAATGTTTTCAAAGTATGTGCAATGAGTTAAGGCTATGTTTTATCTCTATAAACCCAAAACTTATTATTAAAAAAAAAAAAAAAAAAAAAAAAAATTACCCCAACATAAAAGGGCTTTAATTTTTGGTTAATTAGCTATGGGTTGGTGCCTGTGTTTTCAATGACATATGATGCTCATTATGTGCTTGATATTTTGTTTCTAGATGGACACCATTGTAACATATGATATATATTTTTAAAATTCTATAAAAGATAATTGGAGTTGATTTTAAATGGAGTGATATTGTATTTTATAGATATCATTCCTGCAAGTAGGACAAATGAGGGGCTGTACGACATGCCCTTGACGAATTTTGAATTTTAATGTATTATTATATTAAGTTGATTGTTTTCTAATTCATAAAATGATCCCGCGCATTGCACAGGTTAAATGCTAGTATTGGTAAAATCAAAACCAGCAAAGGCTAAAATCACATTTCCCTGAAGAGTAATATTTGTTGTTCAAAGCCAAGTCCTTTTTCCTTCTTTACTGATTTCCTTCTCTTTGTTTCTTATAACAGTATTTCAATTTCTGCAAAATCATGATGACCCAAATATCTTTCTAGTTTATCACGTGTGGTTAACTTGCAAAAGCATGAATAATGATATGAAAAATTGCAGACTTACCCTGATTCTCGAGTCCCCTTGTTGGGGCCCATATTGTCTCTTTATGTTAAGATATTTAATTTGTGGAAGCATACTTAAAGAGTTGCTTTTATTCATATATGTGATAGTTACTATGCTTGTGTCTCTTCATTTTGGAAGCAAATGTTTAACTAAGCTCAGTCCTGCCCAGTAAACTGAAAGAGTTCACTGTTCTGGCTATCGGCTGATACGAACCATTAGTTTTTACTTAAAGGTCTACAAGAAGGACGCTTGCTTCTTTAAGTTGAAATGTTTGTTACCACATCAACCAGTTAGCATATTGGTGAATTTCTTCCGGCATATTGAGCATGTTCCCCCTCCTACTGGACTAGAATGGTCCAAAATTCTATTATAAAGTGTTTGGTAAAAGATGTACCGGAAGAACTTGATGTGATATGTTTGATATTACTGATTATGACCAGAATTAGTTTCAATATAACTCTTATAATTTTGAGAATGACATTCCTAGAAAGTACAAACCTCTACATGAAGTTTTGTATTGACATTCATGGATACTGTTTTAAACTTATCATTCATTGCTATGAAAATGAATTTAGCGTTTTCATATTGTTGGAGCTCTCTTAAATGTGATAACATATTGTATTTTGATTACTGTGGTGGCACTTATAGTTGAAAGGAAGGGGGGGGGGGGGGTATTTGTGGTAGAAGGCAGGTTTAAAATATGAGATTGTAAATCAAAAGTTTGCTTCTCACAGTAATGGGCACTAGGAATAAACATTATTTAACTGGGACAAATTACTCTTGGTTCACCAAAACAAGTCTGGATTCTATCAAGTGCATGTTTTCTAAATATATTCTTCTACAAAACGGTTTCTTTTCATAGCTGCATATTTTATGGTTATTTAATTAGCTTTAGCTGTCTTAGTTCACTAAGCCAAGTGCATACACAACTTGCCCAATCAAGGCTTGTGTCTTATCCCCATATGCATTAGTTTTGACATCCAGAGATTGTCTCGATTAGTAGGAGCTCGCCATTCTTTGACACTAGAGAATAAATGGGTTCTGCCCTTTTAGAAGGTAGTCATTTGCATTTGGTTTCTAGTTCACACATACACACACATATTATATTTTAGTAGTAACTGTGATGAAACATGTTCAATATAATCAGCATTTTGGAGGAAGTTGTGTTAATTGCTAATCAAGCCCATCCTATTAAGTATCATAGTTCAGGTTTAAAGATGAGTTTTGTTTGCTTTGTTACTTAAAATAGTGTTCACTGAAAAGTGTCTATAGTTCTTTTATAAAGGCTATTTAATTGTGTGTTTGGGTTTATTTTTGGATTAACTTTGGCCATCAAAGCTTTTAAAAGAATTAGTGGTAAATGGTGTGAAACATCAATTCAAGTCTTCACTTGTATGACATTTGTAGTTTTGAAGCAAAAGGAAAAAGTGTTCAGCATGGCAAAACTACTGTTCATCTAAATAATAGTAATATGAAAACCATGATTTGAAGGCATTGACATGTATCCAAATTAATAGTGATTCTAATTTATCATAAGGATTTGCTTTAAGAGTAAACCATAGCCTGTTAGAAAAAGATTTCAATGATTTGTTTGGACTTTAATCTTACTTGTTGATTCTAAATATCTTGTAGCTTATAAATACTTATAAAGAAACAGATTATAGATTTTAAACATTATTTGAATTTGAAAAACTTAAGAAAAATAAGCAAACAGCTCATGCAAGTATTTCTATTAGTATTGTAAGCATAGTGTCTTTCAATAATGAGAATGTTATGCACTCAAAATAACAAAAACACGCACATAGAGAGGATATGATATGTGAAGCTTATTACATAACTATCTATTTAAGGCTGTTATCTCAATTCTTACTCTATTTAAAACATTAATTTATAAATAGATAGATTGGTCTTCATGTGATTAAATAGCAGGGGTTTAGTCAATGCCTATGCTTGTGTTGTCTTTTGTTTGGGTTAATCTGCTGGCTGAAGTCAGTGAGTCTTGGGATACTTTGTCCACTAAAGATGAATTCTATGTCATTCTTGCTTACACTATTTTGTTTCTCTCATTGGGGATTGGTTTAAAGCAGGAATAATTGTTATTTGTAGTATTAAGCATGCTATGAAAGAATGTATATATTCATTTTCTAAAATTGGTTATTGTTCTCTAAATGTGCCAAAATTTTTGTCAATTGCTGTGAAATTCATGAAAAATATAATTTCTGCTATCTTGAATCAAATGATGTTGCTAATTTCTAACTTTTTTGTTTTGTTCAAACCCAAATATCAGGAAAAAATGAAGGAATCGTTGGCTGACCATTCGAATCAGTTGCAGTCATCTGACACAAGTGGTAGTATTGCATGGTCAACAGATGATGTGTTTGCCAAAGTGATGGGTAAGGAGCGCAAAGGCCGTATTTGTGGGGTAGGATTTGGTCCAACCCCAAGTGGTTGAAGTAGCGAGAGTGCTCTCACGGGCATTCAAATACAATCAAATCAAGCAAGAGACAATGAAGTTCAACAACTGAAGGCTTCCTTGGCTACTATGGAGGAGAAACTAGCAAGTTTTGATGCAATGAAGGAAAGACTTAGTCAATTCAAAGATATG
This sequence comes from Quercus gilva, assembly GCA_023621385.1. Lineage (NCBI taxonomy): Eukaryota > Viridiplantae > Streptophyta > Magnoliopsida > Fagales > Fagaceae > Quercus > Quercus gilva. Next base: position 24,515,773 of record CM042482.1, on the reverse strand, counting down.
GAGCAAAGAATGGCTTCCATGCTTCAACAAACGCAACAAATTTCTTCACAATGCAGTCATTTGTGATAAATGACTTTTAGGATGTCAATTTTAAAACATAAGAGACATGTCTTCTTTTAAAACCCCATAGGACACGACAGGTTCGTGATTTGAACTATTGTTTGATATTTGAAATGATTTTTATTCCAAGCATTTGTGCATGACAAGCTGCGATTTCTTATCCGGTAGTTGATTCTTGTAAAACATGATCAAACCAAACATGGTCCTATTTTGATTGGAAATACATGCAACGAGATAGGTGAAACAAGTTAAAGCTGTTAGGATTAGTGCCCTAAAATCCTTTTGTATGATGCTATGTATGTTATTATGTATGACATTATGTATGACTTAATGTTGAGATTAATAAAGTTGCTTTGTTATTATCTAAAACGATAGTAACATGAATATTTGGACATTATCATATAGTCCATGAGATGCATAATATATGATTTATGTGAAAAGTCATAGAAGATATAAATCACAAGTTCTTTGTAAACTTAGAATTTTAGTTCGTAGTCGATGATAAAATTGGGCATTTCATTTGCGAAGACTATAACATATCAATTAAAATGATTTGTCTTTATCATGGAAGTGAAGACTTCTAGTTGATATGTTGATATGTTTTAAGAGTTAAAACATATTGAATTGGACCGCTATGAGATTTATTATTCTCCTAACAATTGTCAAATGAATAATAAATCTCATGACTTCTTTTTACATGAACTCTTAATCCTGAGAGAATAATGGACTTGATCATGGAGTGTAGTTTGCTTTGATATATCAGGAGTGAGATCTAAAGTTACAGTCAAAACTTCAGTATGTTGGGCAGCCACAATTAGTGTTGATGGAACATATATTCTCAAGATGGAATTTATTGTCTCTTAATGAAGATACAAAATATTCCCTTGAGATAAGTTTAATGGGTTTGTTATTCAGAATGTTAGGCCTAACTACTTTAGTAAATAGTTACTAAAGTATATATTTATGAAATTGGATTTCATAAATATATGATGAATAATATAAAAGATTAAATCGGGTACTCAAGGATTAAGATGTAGTAATTTATAAAGTGGCAGTCCATATTCATGACTTTGTATTACTATGAATATTTTATGAAGGGGTTGCATATACAATAAAGTCTTGGGATATTATTTATTAATAAGGCCTAGAGTGCAATTATGTTTATATAGTAATATTAAATATAATCAATGGTAACTTTGGACTTGTCAAAAGTTGACAAAAAAGCCCAAAGACCGTTGGAGCTAGTGTCTTATTTTTACCCTTTTAGTCCTACTCCAAGCCACATACTAAAGCCCAATTGAAAATGCCCAAAAAGCTAACCCAATTAGATAATCAGTTATAAGGAGAGAAACATACAAAATTTAGTAGGAACATGAAATAGTATGTATGTAAGTGTTGGACACTATTTCATTCTCTCTTGAACATACACATATAACTGATTGAGAGACCACACTTCTTGGACATCAAGTGGAATTAGAGTGAAGATTAAAAGTGTTCTCAAGAACTTCTAATCTTTGGTTTTGAAATTCACCACACCAAGGTACACTATCTTGTTCTTATATTCTGAAATTTACATAGTACATGTTATCAATTGCGAATGAAGTAGATCCGTTAATTTTCCGCTGTGTATGTTTTGTATGTGATACAAACATGTATTTATCCATCAAAAGCATAGTCTACTTTGGACACAAATTTAGCTCTCATTAATATATAATCATAGTTCCTACAGCATAACAACTTATCAATGTTCTTGATAATAGTGTTATTCCAAAAGTAGTTGAAACCACTTAAGTATATGTTTCTTTTGAAATCACAAGTTTTACAGTGATGAGGGATAAAAAGTTGCCATGTTGCAACCTGTGATGGCATTTTTTTAGTAGAATTATTTTCTTATGACCTGCTATATACCTATGATATGCCAATGCTCTAGATTTTATCTTTATGGTGCTCAAGTTCACTGTAATATATGATTAGTATAGGTGAACATCTTGTGTTCAAACTCATTACAGCAACAACTATATTTTGCACACGTTCTATTTGTTGAACTGCTTTTCTTGTATAACTTCTACTTGATAGATATTAGCATGCTCTATGGGTTATGAAGTTGTCCTTCCTGTCAATTTTACATGAAAATTAGAGAGAAAAAAGTCAAAAAAAGAAGAAGAAAATAACTATGTCTGTGAATGCTAGTAAGTGTGCATTAGGATTAGTGTTTTTTTTTTTTTTTGCTAAAAAACTTATTTTTTTTATTTGCTGAAAAGTTAATGTATGTACAATTGTAGAGAGAGAGAGAGAGAGAGAGAGAGAGAGAGAGAGAGAGATTTTAAAAACCAATATATACATAAATAAATTAGTAAGTTAATGGAAAAAAGCTAATCCAAATGAACTGGTACTACTATATACTTCTCTTTATACTGTTGTGATTGGTAACATTGAGTGACAACCATAACTTAATATCAATTATATACTAACTATTGAGAGGGGTTCTGTTTAACTTGTTCCCATTTTTTGCCTTGGTAATATTTTCTTGTCATTCTATTCCATTTATACACACTTATTGAGTAATCATAATTTGTATGTAGGATGTTTCTTCGATCCAACGATCTCCAACTCTTCAGAAATCATCAGCCGCATCCCATTAACCAAGCAGCTTATAAGTTTTATCTTGATGTTCGAGGACTTTTTTGTCTACAAAGAATTACATTTGTACGTCCAACCGCATTTTTTTGCAAGTGTTGAAAGATATTTTTTTGAACAACTACATTTGAAGGATTTTTTTTTTGCAAGTGTACAAAGAACTACATTGGAACTTTGATTATGGTATTAGTTTAATTTAAGCGGTTGTTTTATTCAAAGGACCACATTTTTTTTTTTTTTAATCTTATGATGATAGTTATAGACAATGTTATGTATTTGATAATATATTTTTTATGTTAATATTACGTTAGTTTGGAGACATTTGTGGTGTTGTTAATTAGTTACATTTGTGGTTTTGTGTCATTAAAGCTAAAACTATTATAGGTTCTTTGTAATAGGTTTGTGAACAATTTATCAGGAAATAGTGGTTTTAATACCCAATGGGGGAAAAAAATTAACCTATAGCGGCGGTCAAAAAGTGCCGCTAAAGGCACACATGTTATGTTTTAAATGAAGCCCTATAGCGGCACTTATCGCCCGCCGCAAAAGGCTGTCACATTGCAGTGCTACTTGCCTGCCGCTACAAGTGCAATTAGTCCATTTTAATTGATGCCCTATAGCAGCGCTTTGTGCCCGCTGCTAAAGGTGGACACCAATAGCAGCGCACATTACCAGCCGCAAAAAGTCAATTGACCCAAATTCTAACCTGATATGGTGGCAGTTTTTTACCCGCCACAATAAACCAAAACCGCCACTAAAAGGTGCATTTACAATGGCACCTTTTGTCACCGCCACAATAGATTTATTAAAACTCTACAAAACTGGCAGGATGAACTATTGCAATAGTACTCGCCGCTAAAGGTCAAGTGTACCTTTAGTGGCGCTATTTTGTGCTTTAGCGGCGCTTATGTCCTGTCGCAATAGCTCGTTTTCTTGTTGTGCATGTGCGTGTGTGTATAATCGAAAATTTGAACTTTTTGTTGACTTTTGTAGAGCTTGCCACATCATTATTATTATTATTATTATTATTATTATTATTATTATTATTAAATTATTTAACTTTTTTTTAAATAACTATTAACATGAAGAACCACTAATTTGACCATAAATAAATATAGCCTTCTTAATTAATAAAGGTCATGAGCACATAGCATCGTCATCGATCTATAATTACTAATAAGACTTCCCAATTCCCTCACAATAAGTACCAATAAAGTTTTTTATCCTGAGAAAAAAAAAAAAGTACCAATAAAGTTTATGTTTATCTTATAATATCATCTATATATATATATATATATTATATATAATAGCAGAAGCAGAGAGAAAGTAGATTCCTACGATTAAGGAGGTGTTGACAAATAGGATAACTGTCTATCTAAAATTCAGACACGTATACAGTTTTTTATTAAAAAAACCGTACGGTGCACCATTTTGGGAGAGTCTTATAAAAACCTGCTTATTAAAATAAAATAAAATAAAATAAAAAAAACATAAAAACCCAAAACAGACATACGCTGCAGAAAGAAAAAGAGAACCAGCAAAGAGAACAATAGAGAAAGAACCTTGGTCTGTGTAGATGGTGGAGAGAGAAAAATCTGAAAAGAAAGTCAGGATTTGCCACCGTCAGACCATCGTACCCTCCACCGGTATGGTCTCTGTCTTTTTGTACCGAAGGCCAGTGTACTCCCTTCATCTTCAAATACTGTTTTTGTAGTTTGAAAGATTGAAACTCCTCACCATTGCTTTTCCTATTCGAATTAGAATCTTAAATCTTCAATATTTCTATGTTTTTGAATTCAAAACTGGCAGTTCCCTTTACTTAATTTTCTAGGGTTCTTCTTTTACCCTTTAAAAAAAAAAAAAATTAGATGGGTTGATTATCTTTCTTTGGATGCTTTGGTTCCAAATTATCCCTCTATATCTTTTTTGGTGGTAACATTAGGGATTTTTCCCTTGATTTATTGTGGTTAAAATTCAAAAATTAACCTTGGATTATTTAAAATCTGAATGTATTAGGCAAAAAACTTAATTTTTAGTATGCAATTTGTTTGATAAAATTACTAATCGGGCTTTTTTTTTATTCTAGATTTTTTAATCCATGTTGCCAATTAAATTGTGAAAGGTTGTTTCATACGCATCCAAAACTCTTTTTTTTTTTTTGGTTGAATAGGTTTAGATTTGATTCGTTTTTGTTTTGGATTTTTGGGTTTTCTATCAAAATGTTTGTTTCCTCAATTATAGATATTTGCTTTTGTTTTGTTTTGTGTAAGATTGAAATCATTGGGTATTTCCGTTTCTAACATTTATTTTCCTTCTTCAATCTTATTTTAGGCTTTTCTTGTCGGAACAACACGCACCAGATAGAGTCCGTAAGGCATACAAAGATAAGCGTATACCGTAACGGGTAAAATTATTTTTTTATTTTTTATTTTTTTAAAAAAATTTGGGGATTGAATATGATTTAGGTTTGAATTTCTTGGTTGGATTGGTTTAGGTTTAGTTATAATTAGTTTTGGTTTTGAGTTAGGCTTCCATTAGCATGCCTCTGATAGGTAATTTGGTTGGTTGTTTATTTTTTACATTTTAAATTATTTTTGCATTACTTCTGGCTTGAATTAGATTGGTTTGGTTTTGAGTGATCATTTACAAAATTCATTGTATTTGTTTCTAAAAAAAAAAAAAAGAACTGTTGTCTACAATTCCATCTTCTCCTACTTTTCTGCTCCTTCCTTGTAACAAGAAAGGTTCCATTCTTAATCTGATCTTACATAGTTTATGCCTTATTATTTTTTCTATACTGACAGGGTTTAGACCCCTTAAACCACAAACAAATTGCATAGCCTAGATTAATTAGCCAAGTTTTTACTTAGTCAAATTAAGCAATTCTAGGTTAAAACAATTACAAAATCATATCATGCATGTAATCATATAAAGCAGCGGAAAGTAAATAACACAGTGATATGATCACCCAGGAAAACCAAACCGGTAAAAAACCTGGGGAGGATTTTACCCACCGATCCTCAAGGCAAAACGGAATCCACTAAGAAAGAATTGAAGTTGTTACAAAAGGACTTACAAGCTCCCCGCTTGACTTCCTAATGCTACCCACCAGTAGTAACTTCCTGACACGACCACGCGCAGTCTCCGAATCCACGGACTACTTCTTTCTTTTGTCTTCCTTCAATCAGGTACAAGCTCCTCACTTGTTAATCTTTAAGTTCCAAGGGCAGCAACCAAGTTGATCATCAAGATGTAGAAGAATCTTAATCTTGAAAACCCTAAGTTATGTGTAAAGGAAAGCTCCTCTAGATCTCACAAGAGATTTACACAAAACCGCAATGTATGAGCAACAACACAACTTGTGCAACTCTAAAAAACGTAGCTAGGGTTTGCCTTATATACCTAGGGAAAAAACATAAAAACCTAGACGTTTAAAGAGTTAGGGCTGAGTTGGAATTCTGCAGAAAAACGCATCTGGGCCGATTTTCGATCGATCGAGAATTACATTCGATCGATCGAGCCAGGCCGAGAAGCTCCAATACTTCTGCAGTCTCTCGATTCCAACTTTACAAAATTAAACCAACTTTGAGCAAGCCTAAACAAGACTAAATACATTGTTTTGATCATGGTTTGCCAACATTACAAATTAGGTTCTAAATACATAAAATCCTAAGACCTTAAAACCTAACAAACTCCCCCTTTGGCAATCCGTGACAAAACACAAATCAAAAGCTCAAAGTTTACAAGTATAAAAGCCCTTTACAAAATAATGCTCAGTTCAACCTAACTACTATCCATCGGTTGCAAGTGTAGACAGCAGCTTTGTTGAATCAACCTGTATATTCCTGAAATACTCAACAAACACATAAACGCATGTGTGGCAGAAAGTAGTATATAAACAGGTATAATATTCTTGTAAGATTCACACAACTCAAAATAAAGATATATATCAATGAATCAACTCATAAATATAAATCAATAAGCAATGAATCATAAGTCAACAAGAATCAAAAGAAAACATGTATATCAATATATCAATCAATGTTACTATATCAATGTTACTCCCCCTAACATGAATATCCGCAAAAATGATATACAAAGTGAAGCACCTAGATACAATCTACTAAACTCCACAAAAAATATCATGCTAAACATATGTCTCCCCCTAACTATATGTCTCCCCCTAACTACAAAATCTCCTCAAAAAGTACAAAACTCCCCTACAAGTCAAAATATCTCCCCCTTTTTGTGACGGAATGCCAAAGGGCAATCAAAAGTCGCCATCAAAAGGTGGTGGTGAAGGTGAATGAAGACGTGCAAGATCAGCTCGTAGAGCACGCATCTCGTCCAGCAAGTCCACCAAAATCTGACCATGAGCCACCTGAACGGTCATGACAGTCTCCAAAGTACGACGAACATCAAAGTTGGCCGCAGGAGGTGGAGGAACAGCAGCAGCAGCAGCATCCGCATCAGCACCAACTGGATCAGGAGTATCCTCACCAGCAAGACCTGTAGAAGATGAGGGAGGAGGAGGAGCGCTAGAAGAGGGATCAGACCTAGGGTGTTTAGAACCAGCTCGAAGATGAGCAGCCCTTTGTCTAAGGAAAGACGCACCAATAGGACCGATGACATGAACAGGCTCAGAAGCAGGGAAGTCCTCTAAACCTAGATACAATAAAATCCTATGAATGAAAATAGGATGGACGAGAGCATGAGCAGTAGATGAACTCCTATAAACTTCGTTCAAAGAACGAAGAAAAAGATGAGGAAAGCTCATAGGAGCATCTGTAACAAGAGCGTACAGAAAAACACACCTCTCAAGAGGAATGGTGTGCAGATGAGAAATGGGCCAGAGTGAGTGACATGCTATCCTAGAGAAAAGATAGGTAGTCTCAGGAAGCTCAGCAGAAGTGATCCGAGGATCAGAACCCCACTGGATAGATGACCCAGTGATGTAAGATATGACATCACTCAACTCGGGTGACTCATCATAGGGATAGACAGGATCCCTAACTAAAGGTACCTCAAGAGCATCAGCCACTACCTGAGGAGTAATGGAGTACTCTACGCCTCGTATCCAACTCCGTACAAGGGTGTTGGAATCATAGACGCGGATCGAGATGTTCGAGTAGAACTCTCGAATCAAGGTAGCAAGAGGAGGAGGGTCAGACACAGCAAACAAGGGAAGCCAACCCCTACGCTCAAAATTTGCCCTAATGGCAGGATCAAGCTCATCTAAAGAGACAGACCGCTCAGCCCATATCTTCCTCTTAATGTTTAAAGTGTCATAAAGTTCTTGGTTTTTCTCACTAGGGAACCGCTCACTATCAAAGGAGGGAGGGGAAGGAGTAGGAGTGGGAAGAGTCCTACGAGCTCTAGTCTTCCTAGGCATGGTGCTAAGGAAAAGGACAGAGACACAAAGAGAAAACCAAAAAGAACAAACACACAAAAACCAAGGGCAGACTGCAAGTTAGCACACAAAAAATATAGAATTAAAATTCTATATGATGCATGAACATTAACAATGTTATGATGCATGAACTAATGCAGTAATCAGGATCAATTTAAGTTCAAATTCATAAAATTGGCTTGAACATAGAGTTTCTTAACAAAAACCCTAAAAATTTGAGAACAACTTGAAAATTTTTGTACCAAATTGATGAACCAATCATTATAAACTATTGCAAACAATTTATAATAACCAATTGCATCAATTACACAAGCCAATTTCATCAATTAAACCCAATTGCACAAAAAGCCCCAATTCGGATCAATTATAAACCCTAGAAATTTGAGTTTTTCACAAAACACAAAATTGATCAAATTAATCACTCAAGAACATGTCTAGAGGGTGTCCCCAACAAAACCCAATGATCAATTGCCAACAAAATGGTCTGAATCAACAACAATCCCAAAAAGAAAAGTTCCGAAAATCTCCCTATAAAATGCATGAAAAATGCATGAAAACTTGAAAATAATTTGAAAAGGAAGGGTAAAAATGACATACCTGCTTGAGAAGAGAGAGATTATGCAAAAAGTTCGGAGGAAAACGACAAAAACTTGAAGAATTTTGGGCTGCCTTGTCGGAGAGAGAAAAAAGCTTGAAAAAGATTTTGAATAGTTCTTTGAAAAAGTTAGAATTCCTCTTTTTAAAAAGCTTATTCACGATGTTCGATCGATCGAAAATTACATTCGATCGATCGAATGTGACAGTCAATTTTGCACATTCTGAGGCACTTTTTCGATTGATCGAAGAATACTTTCGATCGATCGAAATAGGCAGAGGCACACTAAATTTTGGGGAAAAACATACTTTTGAAAAATTGCAAACCCAATTTTGAAACAACTCCTCAAAGCACTTGAACAATGAGAACAAAATGCATGAGTATGAAATGGAATGCATCTTCAAAAACCCAAAATTTTAAACCCAAATCTCTCAAACACAAGTTTTAATTTTCTTCCAAATTAATTTTCTCAAGCAGCAAGAATGTTGTGCACAAATCTCAAGATATTTTTAAACTTGGTTGGTCAGACCAAGGACACACACACTAACATGTACAATGTTTAACAAAGAGTAACTTGTGAAGTGTGTGAAACTAGCAAAGACTTGAGATACATGTGAGGTGATATGTGAATAGAAATCAAGCACAAAGTCTACACAATTCATCACATAGAATTAAAAGAGACTATCATCTAAAGAGTTACATCCTATAACTCCCACATCTCCTAGAACAAAAGCTTGCAATCATGTAAGTTTCTTGCATTATTGCCTCTTATTTATATATGAAATGGCATTCAGCCTAATAGTACACACCGGTTTGAATTAAGTGAATTGGCATCAAGCCTAATAGTACACACCAGTTTTAATTTAATTGAGGCTACACCTTATGTTCTTTTTGTGCATGTGCTACACTTTCTCGAGCACAAAATCTTATGATATGCACTAAGGTGTTCATGATTGGCTATTGAATAGTGGTGAGATGGTTATTTATGCCTTTCTCAAAAGGATCAAGTCCGACAGTCAAGTAACATATGACTTCAAGATCAAGACAAAGTGATTAAAAACCACACACATCTTTCCCACACAACATGCACTACAAAGTTTCAACTAGTTAAGTGCAGTAAATAAGCTCATCCAAGTTAAACAAGGTACACTAGACATGACATGTGTAAAAAGAATAACCAGCCTTGTTTTCAAGAAATCAAGAAAAATAGTGTTCAACAAAGATTTTGCTTTCCTTTTTTTTTTTTTTTTTTTTTTTTTTTTTTTTTTTTTTATTAAAAGAGAAAACAAATAAATCCTAGAATGAAATGCATGTATGTAATGCAATGCAAGTCCTAGAACAAAAGAAAAACACAAAAACCAAATAACAATGGTCACAACAGAATAGAGCAATGAAGCACAAGGACCATGTCAGAAAGACTCAGTTAGTTCGAGTCTTTTGCATCCAAAACTTTTTAGATGCACCCCGAGCATTGGAGTTCTTATTCACATTAGAGTGATTCCTAACTCCAGAATTGGAATAAAGGTTTAACGCCTTTACCAATTCACCAATTAGTGCCATAGGATCTTGTGCTTGAGGCACAGGCACTTTTGGTCTTTTTGCTCTCTTATCAGCTTGAAGCTTGTAACAGTTAGGACGAATATGTCCAGACTTACCACAATAATGACAGACCCAAGCAGGTTTACCATGCATCTTGTCCTTAGGTTTGGTAGGCTCCTTAGGTTTGGATTCTTTTAAGTCTACCCTAATCTTCTTTGGTGGTGAAACTCCTACAGGTTTAACAACCTCACACACAGGGGGTTTAATGGTTTCACTCACAACCTCACTCACAAGAGGTTCAGAAGAAGAAGAAGAAGGAACAAAGACAGTAGAATGGGGTCCAGAATTAAAGATGCTTTCAACATATCCTAACCCAGCTTTATCAGAAGGATACTTTTGAACATTCAGCATGTGATCAAGTTTAGAACTAGCAGATCTAGCAACAGATAAATCATGTTCCAAAGTTCTAACTTTATCAAGCAAAAGCATATTTTCAGATTTAACATTATTCAAAAGATCATTAGCATCAAAAAGTTTTACAAGCAAGTTCTTCTTTTCAAGTTCAAGAGCATCAATTTTCTTCAGGCCAAGATCAACTTTCATAGCATCCTTTGCATCAATTTTGCAAAGTTTGTTATAGGCCTCTTGAAGATCTGCATCTTCAGAGAGTTCCCCATCAGCAGGGTTCTCCTCAGCAGATATGCTTTCATCTACTTCAGCAGTAGCAGTGAAAGCAATGAAGTTTCCATCCTCGTCACAACCGGACTCATCATCAGAAACCTCATTATCACTAAGGGTTACAGCCATAGCTTTACCCTTATTCCTCAAGAAAGTAGGACATTCAGATTTGACATGACCATACTCTTGACAACCATAACACTGAGGACCCAAAGAGTTATTAGAAGATTGACCTACTTGTTCTCTAGGTTTTTCAAAATTATTAACCTTAATGGGATCATTCTTCCTAAAGTTTCTAGGTTCAGCAGTGTTGGTATTCCTTGCCTTCCTGTTTGTATTTCTAAAAAAATTTCTAAAGTTCTTGGCAAGGTAAGCTATCTCCGTAGGAGAGAGCTCATCATCAAATCCACCAGCTTCAACATCATCAACAGACTTAAGAGCCATTGATTTGGATTTGGCAGTCTTGGGAAGGTCAGACTCATAGGACTGAAGAGATCCTACAAGCTCATCCACAGGGATGGAGTCAACATCCTTACTTTCAGTAATGACTGTCACTTTGGGTCTAAAGTCTTCAGTTAAGGATCTAAGTATCTTCCTAACAACTTTAGGTTGATCATAGACTTCACCCAAATTATAAGCAGAATTAACAATGTCATTGAGTTTAGCATAAAACTCATCAAAGGTTTCATCATCAGACATTCTAATGCTTTCAAACCTAGAAGTTAATTGCTGCAATTTATTTATTTTAACAGCCTTTGTGCCCTCATGCACAGTTTGGAGGATTTTCCAAGCAGTATGAGCAACCTCAACATTAGAGATCCTCTTAAATTCCTCCATTAAAACAGCATTAAAAATGGCATTCATAGCTTTGCTATTAAATGCAGCTGCTTCTTTTTGAGAAGTTTGCCACTCACTCACAGGAGTAGTGGGCTTCTCCCAACCATATTCCACAGAGTTCCAAACTCTCTCATCAATGGATTTCAGGAAAGCTTTCATCCTTACTTTCCAGTAGGCATAATTGTTCCCATCAAAGTGTGGAGGAACAAACAAAGAGTGTCCATGCTCCATGACAGCAGGGGTCAAGGATCAGCTCAGAGATGAAAATCTCAAACAAAAGAGCAACCTGCTCTGATACCACTTGACAGGGTTTAGACCCCTTAAACCACAAATAAATTGCGTAGCCTAGATTAATTAGCCAAGTTTTTACTTAGTCAAATTAAGCAATTCTAGGTTAAAACAATTACAAAATCATATCATGCATGTAATCATATAAAGCAGCGGAAAGTAAATAACACAGTGATATGATCACCCAGGAAAACCAAACCGGTAAAAAACCTGGGGAGGATTTTACCCACCGATCCTCAAGGCAAAACGGAATCCACTAAGAAAGAATTGAAGTTGTTACAAAAGGACTTACAAGCTCCCCGCTTGACTTCCTAATGCTACCCACCAGTAGTAACTTCCTGACACGACCACGCGCAGGCTCCGAATCCATGGACTACTTCTTTCTTTTGTCTTCCTTCAATCAGGTACAAGCTCCTCACTTGTTAATCTTTAAGTTCCAAGGGCAGCAACCAAGTTGATCATCAAGATGTAGAAGAATCTTAATCTTGAAAACCCTAAGTTATGTGTAAAGGAAAGCTCCTCTAGATCTCACAAGAGATTTACACAAAACCGCAATGTATGAGCAACAACACAACTTGTGCAACTCTAAAAAACGTAGCTAGGGTTTGCCTTATATACCTAGGGAAAAAACATAAAAACCTAGACGTTTAAAGAGTTAGGGCTGAGTTGGAATTCTGCAGAAAAACACATCTGGGCCGATTTTCGATCGATCGAGAATTACATTCGATCGATCGAGCCAGGCCGAGAAGCTCCAATACTTCTGCAGTCTCTCGATTCCAACTTTACAAAATTAAACCAACTTTGAGCAAGCTTAAACAAGACTAAATACATTGTTTTGATCATGGTTTGCCAACATTACAAATTAGGTTCTAAATACATAAAATCCTAAGACCTTAAAACCTAACATATACCATTCACTACTATTTATATAATTATATTCCATCTTCCTAATAAATCTTCCCTTTATATTCTGTCTTTTCTCCAATCACATAATATTGATTTTCTATGCCAGATAAAGCCATTGGGTTTTCTGCAAAAGGAATTACTCAATCAAGGTTAAAGGTTTGGCTACTTGTTATCCTAAACTTCCATTTATTTTTTCAATTTCTTAAGTTTTGTTTTGTTGTTTATTGTATTGGTTAGATTTTATTTTATTTATTTTTTGGCCAATTTTTGTTAGATTTGTACTTTTTTCATTTGCCCCTGAAATTTGAATTGATTTATGTTTTGTTGATTATTGTATTTTGGTTATATTTGGTTTTTATTTGGTAGTTTTTTTATTAGATTTTTTTTCCTGCCTCTGAATTTTGAATTTATTTAATTCTAGATGTTAGGTTTTTAGACCCCTTAAACAACAATTAGATTAACCTAGTTAATTAGCCAAGTGATTAACTTAGTCAAATTATGCAAATCTAGGTTATCACAATCAAACAATCATATCATGTATATAGCAGTGGAAAAATAAATAACACAATGATATGATAACCCAGGAAACCACATCGGTAAAAGCCTGGGGAGGATTTAACCTAACTATCCTCAAGGTAAACTTGAATCCACTATGCGAAAGAATCGAAGTTCATACAATAGAACTTAGACCACTAACATCCTATTGCTACCCACCAGTAAAACTTACTGACACGACCATGTCCAAGTTTCGAATCCACGGACTTCTTCTTTCTTGGATTCTCTAGCAATTACAAGCACACCCGCTTGTGTATCTTTAAGCTCTTATGGCAACAACTAAATGATCATCAAGATGTTGAAGTAATCTCCTTCTTGATAACCCTAAGTTTATGTGAAGGAAAGCGCCTCAAGGATCTCACAAGAGATTCACACAAATAGCAATATGAGCAACATGAGAAACCCTAAATTGTGGCTAGGGTTTGCCTTTTATACCTAGGGCAAAACATAAAAACCTAAACGTTTTAAGAGTTTGGGTTGAGTTGGAAATTCTGCAGAAAAAACAATCTGGCCGACTTTTGATCGATTGAGTCTGAGCTTTGATCGATCAAGCTAGGCCGAAAGTAACAAATACTTCTGCAGCCACTCGATTCCAACTTTACATAAAAGTCACAACTTTGAGCAAGCCTAAACAAGACTAAACAAACTGTTTTGATCATGGTTTGCTAACAATACATATTAGAGTTCTAAATACATAAAATCCTAAGTCTTTAGAACCTAACAAACTCCCCCTTTTGCAATCTGTGACAAAACACAAACCAAAAGCTCAAAATTTACAAATAAAAGCCCTTTACAAAAATAATGCTCATAAACACAAATCCAATCCTAACTACTATCCATCAGTTGCAAGTGTAGACAGTAGCTCAATTGAATCAACCTGCATTTTCCTAAAACACTTAACAAACGCATAAACGTATGTGTGACAGAAAAATAGTAAATCAACAAGTATGTAAACTAACTCTCCCCCTAAGTTAGATACATCAAAAACAATGTTAACTTCCCTTTAAACAAAATCATTCTTGTAATTTTCACACAACACAAAATAAAGACATATATCAATGAATAACTCATAAATATAAATCAATAAGCAGTGAATACAAGAATCATGTGAAACAATAAATGTATCTGGAAGTATCTCCACCTAACATGAATAGCCCAAAACCATATCAAAGGAAAGTATACACAATGAAGCACCTAGATACAATCTAATATCTCCACTAGCTCCACAAAACACAAAAGAAATCTCCCCCTAACTATAAAAACTCCTCTACAAGTGACAAAATATACTCCCCCTTTTTGTGACAGAATGCCAAAGGGCAATCATAAGCCATCATCAAAAGGAGGTGGTGAAGGCGAACGACAAAAATGCGCCAAATCGGCTCTCAAAGCACGGAGCTCATCAAGCAAGTCCACCAAAATTTGAGCATGAGCTGCTTGAACGGTTATGACAGTCTCCAAGGTACGACAAACATCGAAGTCATCCGAAGGAGGTGGAGGAACATCAGCAGTAGCAGCATCACCAACAGGACCAGCAACATCCTCACCAAAAAGACCTGTAGAAGTAGAAGGAGAGGGTGCGATACCAGAAGGCGCAGTCCGAGGATGTTTAGAGCCAGCTCGCATATGAGCAGCACTATGCCTAAGAAAAGAGGCACCTATGGGAGCAATAACATGAACGGCCTCAGAAAAGGGAAGTCCTCTAGACCAAGATACAACAAAATCCTATGAATGAAAATAGAATGAACAAGAGCATGAGCTAAAGACGAACTCCTTTAAACTTCATTCAAAGAACGAAGAAACAGATGAGGAAAATTGATGGGAGCATCAGCAACAAGAGCGTACAAAAATACACACCGCTCAAGAGGAATGGTGTGAAGATGAGAGATAGGCCACATAGAATGACATGCTATCCTAAAGAAGAGATAGTGCAACTCAAGTAGCTCAGCAGTGGTGATCCTAGGATCAGAACCCCACTGGATAGAAGTCCCAGTGATGTAAGACATGACGTCATCCAAGGGAGGAGACTTATCATAGGGATAGACAGGGTGCTGGACTAAAGGTACCCCTAGAGCATCAGCCAATATATCAGGAGTAATGGTGAACTCTACACCTCGTATCCAACTCTTTACCAAAATGTTGGAATCATAGATGTGGATAGAGATGTTCGAAAAGAACTCTCTAATCAGGGTAACTGGAGGAGGAGGATCAGAAATATCCAATAATGGTAACCAGCCCCAACGCTCAAAATTAGCCCTAATGGCCAAATCAACCTCATCTAACAACACCTTACACTGAGCCCATATTTTTCTCTTAAGGTTCAGTGCCTCAAAGGTCTCTTGGTTTTTCTCACTCGGAAACCTCATACGGTCAAAAGAAGGAGGAGAAGGTGGGGGAACAGACCTATAAGCTCTAGTCTTCCTAGGCATGATGCTAAGGGAAGAACAAAGACACAAAGATAGAACCAAAAAAAAAAAAAAAACACAAACCAAGGGTAGACTACAAGCTAGCACAAAAATAGAAATAACAATTCTATATGATGCATGAACAGTCAAAATGTCATGATGCATGTTCTAATGCAGTGAAACTAAGTTCAATTTAAGTTTGTATTCATAAAATTGGCTTGAGCATAGGGTTTCTAACAAAAACCCCGAAATTTGAAAACCACTTGTTTGTTTTTAAAAAAATTGACCAATTGATCATCTCACAATCTAGAATATACATTATAATGATCAATTACATCAATTCAATAAGCCAATTGCATCAATTAAACTCAATTTGAACAAAATCCCCAAATCGGAATAATTTCAAACCCTAGAAATTTCAATTCAACACAAAACACAAAATTGATCAAATTAACCTAGCAAGATCAAGTGTATAACATCCTAGCACAAAAACCCATTGATCAATTTTAGACAATATTGCTTGAATCAACAAAAACCCCAATTTTGAAAAGGTCCAAAAATCCCAAACAAATGCATGAATTTATGCATGAAAACATGAAATAAAATGCAAAAGGAAGGGTAAAATGGACATACCGGTATTGGAAGAGGAAAACCTTGCAAAAAATTTGGAGGAAAATGACAAAAATTAGATGTGGAGCCTAGTCTGAATCGGAGAGAGAGAGAGAACTTGAAAACTTTTGAAAAAGGTAAGTTGAAAAGGTCAAGATCTGATTTTTTTAAAACCTGATTCACGATTTTTGATTGATCGAAACATTAGGTTCGATAGATCGAAATAGACAGAGGCTCACATCAAATTTTAATCGCAATTTCGATTGATCGAAAAACGGGTTCGATCGATCAAAATTCATAAAAAATCAAATTTTTGAAAAACAAGGAAATTTTGCACAAAGACTCCTCAAAGCATTGAATTTTCAAAAATAAAATGCATGAGTATGATATGCAATGCCTTTCAAAAGCACAAGCTTTAAACCCAGTTTTCCCAAAATGAAGCTTTTCAAACATTCTCCCCTTAAATTCTCAAGCAATAAATCTGTTTTGCATAAAATTCAAAGTGTTTTCAAACTTGGTTGGTCAGACCAAAAACACATACAATAACATGTACAGTGTTTAGCAAAGAGTAACTTGTGTAGTGTGTGCAACTAGCAAAAGCTTGAGATACATGTGAGGTGATATGTGAATAGAAATCAAACACAAAGTCTACAAAATTCATTACATAGAATTTGAAAGAGACTATCTCCAAAAGAGTTACATCCTATAACTCTCACATCTCCTAGATCATAAGCTTGCAATCATGTAAGTTTCTTGATTTTGCCTCATAATATACACACCAATTTTAATTGTTCAGAAACTTATTAAAAGTCGGGATAATGTACACACCAATTTTATTCATTTGTTTAGCATTAAGCCCAATAATGTACACACCACTTTTAAGCAATTAAACCGAGGCTACACCTTATGTTCTTTTTGTGCATATGCTACACTTTCTCGAGCACAAAATCTTACGATATGCACTAAGGTGTTCATGATTGGCTAGTGAACAGTGGTGCGATGGTTATTTATACCTTTCTCAAAAGGTTCAAGTCTGACAGTCAAAGACATGTGACTTTAAGATCAAGATAGACTGATCAAAAACCATAAACATCTTTCCCACACAACATGCACTACAAAGCTTCAAACTAGTAACGTGCAATAAATAAGCTCATCAAAGCTAAACAAGGTACATAAGACAAGTTATGTGAAAATAAATTGACCAACCTTGTTTTCAAAAAACTAAGTAATGCAGAACACAATTTGCTTCCCCTTTTTCCCTTTTTTTATTTTTTTTAATTTTTATTTTTAAAAGAGAAAACAAAAACAGTCATAGAATGAAATGCATGAATGTTATCCAATGCAAATCCTAGAAGCAAAAAAAAAAAACAAAAAAACAAAAAAAAACACAAATAACAATGGTCACAAAGAGTAGAGCAAAGAAGCACAAGGACCATGTCAGAAAGACACAATTAGATCGAGTCTTTTGCATCCAAAACTTTTTAGATGCACCACAAGCATTGGAGTTTTTATTCTCATGACAATGGTTTCCAACTCCAGGATTGGAAAAAAGGTTTAGAGCCTTTACCAATTCACCAATGAGTACCATAGGATCTTGTGCTTGAGGCACAGGTACTTTTGGTTTATTTGCTCTCTTAGCAGCTTGCAGCTTGTAACAGTTAGGACGAATATGTCCAGACTTCCCACAAAAATGAGAAACCCAAGCAGGCTTACCATGCATCTTGTCCTTAGAGAGGGTAGAATCCTTAGATTTAGACTCTTTCAGATCAACCATAATCTTCCTAGATGGTGAAACTTCTATAGGTTTGACAACCTCACTCACAGGGGGTTTGACAGTTTCACTCACAACCTCACTCACAGAAGGTTCAGAAGAAGATGAAGGAACAAAGTTTGTGGAATGGGGTGCAGACACATAGATGCTTTGAATAAAACCTAATCTAAAGTTGTCAGAATGAGACTTTTGAACACACAGCATATGATCAAGTTTAGAACTAGCAGATCTAGCAACAGATAAATCAAGTTCTAATTTTTTAACCTTATCAATCAAAAGCATATTCTCAGTTTTCACATTGTTCAAAAGTTCATTAGCATCAAACAGTTTAACAAGGAAATTCTTCTTATCAAGCTTAAGAGATTCAATTTTCTTTAGGCCAAGTTCAACATTCATAGCATCCTTTACAGCAACTTTGCAAAGTTTATTGTAGGCCTCTTGAAGATTTGCATCCTTAGAGAGTTCCCCATCAGAAGGTTTCTCTTTAATAGACACGCTTTCAATAACTACAGCAGTAGCAGTGAAAGCAATGAAGTTTCCATCCTCGTTACACCTAGACTCATCATCAGAAACTTCATTATCACTAGGGGTTACAGCCATAGATTTACCCTTAGACCTCAAGAATGTTGGACATTCGAATTTCACATGACTATACCCTTAACATCCAAAACATGAAGGACCTATAGAATTATTAGAAGATTGACCTACTTTTTCTCTAGGTTTTTCAGTGTTGGTAACCTTAGTGGGATCATTCTTCCTAAAGTTTCTAGGTTCAGCAGTGTTTGTACTTCTTGCCCTTCTGTTACTATTCCTAAGAAAGTTTCTAAAGTTCTTGACAAGGTAAGCAATCTCTGTAGTAGAGAGCTCATTATCAAATCCATCAACCTTAACATCGTCAACTAACTTAAGAGCCATAGACTTGGATTTGCTAGCTTTAGGTAGGTCCAACTCATAGGACTGAAGAGATCCTACAAGTTCATCAACAGGGATGGAGTCCACATCCTTGCTCTCAGTAATGGCAGTCACCTTGGTTTTAAAGTCTTCAGTCAAAGATCTAAGAATCTTCTTAACAATTTTAGGTTGATCATAGATTTCACCCAGATTATATGCAAAATTAACAATATCATTAAGTTTAGCATAGAATTCATCAAAAGTTTCATTATTAGACATCCTAATGCTTTCAAATCTAAAAATTAATTGCTGCAATTTATTAATTTTAATTGCCTTTGTGCCTTCATGCACAGTTTGGAGGATATTCCAAGCAGTGTGAGCAACCTCAACATTTGAGATTCTCTTAAATTCCTCCATAGAAACAGTGTTAAAGATAGCATTCATAGCTTTGCTATTGAATACAACTGCTTCTTTCTGAGAAGTTTGCCACTCACTCACAGGAGTAGTGGGCTTCTCCCATCCATACTCAATGAAATTCTAAATTCTCTCATCAATGGATTTCAGGAAGGCTTTCATCCTTACTTTCCAATAGGCATAATTATTCCCATCAAAGTGAGGTGGAATAACTAGAGAATGTCCATGTTCCATGACAACAAGGGTCAAGGATCAGCTCAGAGATCAAAAGATCAACAACAAGAGCTACCCGCTCTGATACCACTTGTTAGGTTTTTAGACCCTTTAAACAACAATTGGATTAACCTAGTTAATTAGCCAAGTGATTAACTTAGTCAAATTATGCAAATCTAGGTTATCACAATCAAACAATCATATTATGTATATAGCATCGGAAAAATAAACAACACAATGATATGATGATCCAGGAAACCACATCGGTAAAAACCTGGGGAGGATTTAACTTAGCTATCCTTAAGGTAAACTTGAATCCACTATGCGAAAGAATCGAAGTTCATATAATAGGACTTAGACCACTAACATCCTATTGCTACCCACCAGTAAAACTTACTGACACAACCACGTGCAAGCTCCGAATCCACGGACTTTTCTTTCTTGGATTCTTCTGCAATTACAAGCACACCCGCTTATGTATCTTTAAGCTCTTATGGCAGCAACTGAATGATCATCAAGATGTTGAAGTAATCTCCTTCTTGATAACCCTAAGTTTATGTAAAGGAAAGCTCCTCAAGGATCTCACAAGAGATTCACACAAATAGCAATATGAGCAACATAAGCAACTCTAAAATGTGGCTAGGGTTTGGCTTTTATATCTAGGGTAAAAACGTAAAAACTTAAACGTTTTAGGAGTTAGGGCTGAGTTGGAAATTCTACAGAAAAAACAATCTGGCTGACTTTCGATCAATCGAATCTAAGTTTCGATCGATCGAGCCAGGACGAAAGTAACAAATACTTCTGCAACCACTCAATTCCAACTTTACACGAAAGTCACAACTTTGAGCAAGCCTAAACAAGGCTAAACAACCTGTTTTGATCATGGTTTGCCAACAATACATATTAGTGTTCTAAATACATAAAATCCTAAGTCTTTAGAACCTAACACTAGCATTAAAAACGCTTCAAAATCATGCACATTTTAGGTCCAAGAATTAATTTAGTTTTCACTGTTCCTAGATTTCTTTTTTTATTTTTTCTTTTTTTGTCACCTTTGAAACAAAATCTTTCCAAATCAGAATCCATACCAGTAGGTTTATTGTTAGTCACTTTAAACTTGATGCTTTATAAAAGTTCACACTTTTGAAACTTTTGATTAGATAACTAAATGAATATGAATGCCGCTTAAAGAAAACACACACATTGTTTACATTAAACTTTAGGTAGATGGTATAGCTTTCCATACGAGAAATTCATATGTATAATTGTTTAAGTTGTTAGTGTTATCCCTTGAATCCTCTGTATAATTGATACTGGCCTTTGTAATTAATATTTAGGATATAATAGCCCTACAACACTTTGGTAACAAAGGCATTCTTTCTGTTTGGTGGAAAGTGAAGCCCTTTTCGCATTTGTAGCATTGTGTTGTGGTTATATGTTTAATATTCAATTGTAGAAGTCTTAAAATAACATTTTTAAGCTGAAGATGCTATTACTTTACAATTTGATTAAGAATTTAGTAATGAAAACAATTACCACCGGTTATTGACAGTATTACAAAACTTGAGTAGACTTTGCCCTTCATGTTTTTAGCAAAAATCCTACCTCTCAGTCTTCAATTATATTAGAATCATCTATGTTATGAGTCAATTTCTGTTTTACTTTGTTTCTTGAGGAAAATAAAAACAAGATTTTCTTTTATCAATTTGATTATTGTATATATCTTCATCAATATTCTTAATGTGACTCACTTATCAAAGACAAAAAAATTTTAAGGCTTTTTAAAACAAAATAAATTCATGTCCAGTCGTTATTTCCTTATGAACTCTAATTTCAGTGTAGGTGTGAGGAAGAATGAAGGGTATTACTCATTTGATGGAGAATTTCTATTTGGGCTCATTAGAGAAATTTGTTATTTGTAAATTTCATAAATTAGTTTAGTTGCTGTAATTTTTTTTTTTCATCTCCATTAATTTCCTCATTTTGTGTTAAATGTTTTCATTCTTAGGTTTTCTAACTTTGCCTAATAGAACCACAAAATTATAAGATTTGGGGAGAAATAAAAAGAAGTAGCTTCTTCTTCTTTTGGAATTTCTTGAGTTGGAAGTATTTCATCTGGCACAGGAGCATACTAGAGCAAGATGACAAGTCAAGATGGTGTTGAACAACCTTGAGAAAACATGTAATAAGAACCTACAACTTATTAATATTTTATGAAAAATCAATTTTTGATAGGTTTAAAAATCTACACCTATTACAAAGAATAAAATTTCTATCTGGTGTAACATCAGTATTTCTCATGAACACTATTTTCCAGTTAAATACCTACTTGAGTCTTTTTTTGTTCTTGATTTAGTTTTGGTTGATTGGATGAGGTTTGATCCTTTAGTAATTTCAGATTTTGTTTGTTCATTTCTCTAGTGCATTTTAATCAATGGTTATTGCCATTCAATGGAATCACCTTTTTACTTTCAAGCTTAGCTCGGTGCCTCTATTCTGTTATATAAAGAACAGAGCAAACTTAAGTGAGCGTAGATAATGGAATTGTTCCTCCTCCTTATCTCTCCGTTGTTAAGCAAAGGGGATTTTCCTCCTTGTCTTCAGTAGTAGAAGTTGTCTATCCCTTCTACACGAAGGAGTGTTTTGTTTTGGGATTGTTTTTTTGTCTCTCTAGGGATATCAAGAATATCCGTGGAGCTTGTGGGGTTTTTTTGTTTTGGGGTTGGGGAAACGCTTTTCTTTTTGTGACGAGTCTACTACTCATTCTACGTCGATAAATATGGAGGAAATCACTGATACTTGGCGAAAAGTGTTAGAGCAACAATTTGGACCTACTCTTAGCCGAGAAAGGTGAAATGTATGTGCCTGGGCATTATGAGCGAAATCAATCTTGCCCAACAGGGAGGAGTATGGCGAAGACTGGGAATAGAGGGAGGAACGCAGCAAGCTTGGTGGAGAAGGGCAGTGTTGACGTGGTGCACAGGAAAGTTTCTTCAGTTACAACTCATGAAGTAACGTCCTTTTTACTGCTACCTATTGCCATGCAGCTGGTTACGGTTTCAACACCTGCAGTTATTGAGGAATTAGTGCTGCATAAGTCCAAGTTTGTGGCAGAAATAAATAATAATGATGAAGTATTATTGGCTCTGACTAGTGTACCTGATATGAAGTCTAACAACCAGCTAACACAGAATCTGAAGTGTAATGCAATCAATAGTCCAGCTAAGGTAAGTATTTTTTTGCCACCTAATCCATGCAATCCGGAGCCAATTAATGCAGCAGTTGATGACACAATTATGCTCAAGAATCCTGGAGCTTGCTGCGTTTTTCCTTCAATGGATACAGGCGAGTTGATTCCAATTAATGCCTCAGATCAGTCAATAAGGTCCAATCAATTCCTAGTAGCGACTACACTAAAACCTATCCGACGGGTTTTGCAAGATGCTCGGTTTGCACAAGCATCTTATGTATGTTCAATTCCTCCAAAACCTCCAGACCATGGTAGCCTTGCTCATCAACACACGGGGTGGACTCCTCCAATCAATCACATGTTCAAGGTAAACTTCGATAGAGCTATTTTTAGAGAGGAGAAGAAGGCAGGTGTTAGGGTAATTATAAGGGATAAGCATGGCAAGGTTATTGCATCCATGGTAGATAGTATTTCTCTGGCCTTTTCTGTTGATGCAGTGGAGGCTTTTGCAGCCAAGAAAGCATTTAAGTTCGCTCAAGAGCGTGGTCTATCAGCCATTGTTCTCAAAGGTGACTAAAAGCGCACTATTGATTCTCTGTTATGCGAGGACGTATCCCTAGCAGACATTGGACACCTCATTGATGAAGCAAAGATGTCCGGTATTGGAGTGGGAATATGAGAGAGTAATGGAGCTATTTTGGCTTCTTCCTCACAAAAAATCCCTCCAACATACAAGGCTAAAGAGATTAAGGTGCTGGCAGCCCTTAATGCATTGTCATTTGCGTTTGAGTTGGGATTTCGTAGTACTATCCTTAAAGGTGATTCTCTTGGACTAACTCAAGCTTTGGAGTCAGAAGAGCATAGCTTATCACCAACGGGTTTACTGACTGAAGATGCGAAAATGTTTGCTAACAGTTTTGTAAGATTGTTGTATTCTCACATTAAGAGAAACGACAATGGGGTTACTCATAGTCTGGCTAAAAATGTGTTATGCATACCAGATTTTCAAGTATGGATGGAAGAAGTCCCATCACATATTGTTTCGATTTTACAATTGGATGTAGTTGAATTTCATTAATAAAATCCATCAGTTTCTTTCTCAAAAAATAAATAAATAATTGTATTTATGACGTTATATAGCTATTTGTTATTTTTTTGGAACTTGTTTTGTGGTGGTTACATGTTGGAGTTGGTTAACTGAATCTTATTTACTAATATAATGCCAGAGGTGCCTTTTCTCCGCATGTTATTTGGTCTTCGCATTATGTGGGAGGCATGTCTTTATATAAAAGAAGCTAGATTACTTAGGAAACCAATGCTTTCTTAGCATCCTAATTTTTCACAATGTTTGTCATTGTCACATTAAAATTATAAATGCTGCAACATTGCTATTTTTTTTTTTTTTTTCCTTGATGACCAGAAGTGAAGTACAAATCCACTGTGTAAAAAAGAGGAAAAAGTAGAAGAACTAACCTGGGATTCTGCTTTCAGTGATTTAAAGTGGGTGTGTAGTGTGATCCTCAATAGCCAAGTACTCTTTGTAAGCCTTTTGTTATTTTGGCTATTGAATTATTAACATTCTATTTTAGGTTTAGACAAATGGCTATCTACTTAAGTTGGTTTCAGAGTTTAAGAAAACAATGATCTCATATAAGGTGAGTTTTTCTCTATTTATTATTGTTATTGGTTTGTGGTTGGTAAACTTTGGGTAGTTGTGGATTTGTGTTTGGGTGTTGAAACATTTGTTGGTTGCAATGATATGACCATTTTGGGGCTTTGGCTAGTGTTTCAATTCATTAAGAGATTATATACGTTTGTGCATCCTATTCATTTGAAAAAATGTTTTGGAAATCAATTACATCAATATAGACTAACTGCATGAATTCAACATTTTTTGTAACAAAAAATTTGTTTATTGCTTTTTTGTAACTATGGGGCATTTGCATCTCATAAACAGTTAAAAGAGTGGTTAAACTTTACATATGTTGTAGCCTGTAAATTGCAATGAAGCATAAATTTTAGTTTCTGATTAGAGGAACTTTCATTCATATGTCCCACACACCCCCTCAAACTTCCAAGCCTTGGCTTCACATTTTCATCATTTTTGTTTCTCTGTTGCTCCTTTCTTTTTTCTTTTTTCAATCTTATAAAATTTGGGGAATTTAAGATGTGATAATTCACTGTTTGTCAGATTGGAGACAATGTGGGTTTTTAATTTAATTTTTTCATCAGACTTCCAATTCTATGTATTTTCTGAAATGTCTTTCAATGACCTCATTTTAGTGGGCAAGAAAATGAGTACAAACTACATTTAATGCTTACCATAAAAATGATTTTTTTTTTTTTTTTCCTTAAGCTCATAGTGCAAGTTACAATAGTATAAATGCCCAAATGAATTCTCCAATTGACATTGGTTGAATTCTCTTTTAGATTGTAGATTGATACTGAAATTGTTGAACTCATTTAATTCTCCTTTGTAGTACATCACTACCACAAATGATTACCATTTTTTTTAATTAATTTTTTTAATGGTAGTAGGTAGACGCCTTACAATTGGTAAACAGTTGAACATACATATACATTAGCCTTATCAATTTTAGTATCTTCTATTTGGGTTTTTACCAAGTTTTTCTTTTTTGTACTCTTTGATCATCCATGGAAATTCGGCAACACCTTATTAAAAGATAAGAAAAATATTACTATATTCTAATAGATACTTTCCTATGTTTTTTTTATTAGACTTTGTTTTATAAGTAAAATTTTGATTTAGAAATTTTTATTAGGCATGTTTAAAGGAAAAAGAAATGATAAGAGCTATCTAACGCTCATTCATGTGATCTAGATTTTAGATGGTAGAACTAATTTAGCATTTGCATGTGATCTTCATTTGGAATCAATTTAACATTAACATTTTGTTCTGAATCTTCTGATATGTCCAGGTATGCAAAAAGATCTTCAATGGCTTGGTCGCTTACAACATTAGACCTATAAAGACTTTTTAGAGAGAAAGCATGAAGTCCATAAGCAAAGGGTTAAACTATTTGACTTTTGGTTTATTTTAGGATTTTAAATGTTATTTTGAGCTATGAATATAAATTTTTATGATGGTATGAAGAAAGGTATTTGTTTTTCTTCAGCTGTAAGTTTAATTTTTTCCAGTTATTCAAATTGTGTTAATATATATTATTATGATGATGTATAATTTACTTTTGATGATGTTATATAAAAAGGAAAAGTACATTGATGATGCTATAAACAAACAACGAACACAATTATAAAAATCTCGTGCATTTGCACGGGTTATAAACTAGTATATATAATAGCAGAAGCTGAGAGAAAGTGGATTCCTACAATTAAGGAGGTGTTGACAAATAGGATAACTGCGAATCTAAAATTTAGACACGTTTAAGTTAAAAAAGCGATACATTATATTGTTTGGCAATACTACAACACCGTTTAAAAGCCTCTCACCAGAAGACTGAGTCTTCCTTCACAACGATTTAAAGGATGCCCAACAGGTTTATAACTCCAAAGATCAAAACTATTTTTTTCCTCTTTTGTTTGGTGGGTTTCATTGAAATTTGCTATATGAATGAAATGTCATATTTCTGAATGTGGGATTTAAAATTTTTTACTTATTTTGTAGTATTACGTAAAGCCCAATTTGTGGATTGCACATTTTCATAGTGTTGTTTCTTTTACATGTGCACAAGCTGATTGATAAAATTCTTAAGTGATGTTTTGTTGGCCTTTTTTAAAAATGGCATTTTGCATAGAATATGGCATTAATGTTGCCAACAAACGTTTTTATTTGGATTTTGTTTCTCCAACTTAAAATAAAATACTGGCTTTTGTGGACTGCACCCATTCTTTGAACCTTATTTCAGGTTTCTTTTGATTCTATTCTTTTAGAAAACGTGTACATTTTACCCCAAAAAAAAAAAAAAAAAAAAACACTTCTTTCTTCTATCTCTCTATATGCTCTTCTCTTTCTCTATACTTTATTTCCTGTACAACTTTGAGACAATTTTTCCATTCAAATTTTGTCTTATTTTGCAAAAATACTTGCAAGACTTCTCTTTACAGCAACATTGGCTAGCAAAGTGCCAAGCAAGTCCAAAGGTCCACTGTTAGCCCTAAAATTAATTATTTTTTGCAATTATCTAATGCATGTTTTGGTTTGGTGAGAGACTAAGGGAAAAAACAATGGAAAAAAGGGTTTTAGATCTTAGGTTTCATTTTTATTAGTTTTTAATTATTCAGGATTGTGTTTGGTTCTAAAGGGAAGGTTTCTATCTTTACTATTCGATGAAATTTGTTTCATTTATTTTATTTTTTATTTTTTTAATCTTGGGTCTCATACTGTGTTTCTCATTGCTCAATCAAAATGTAGAGTTTCAGTTTAAGGGTCATCAAGATTGTTTGCCAATATTCTATACTCATGGGCCTATCTGTTAGGTGCTTAATTGCTAGATGAGATGAAACGATAAGTGTTTTTTCTTGACTCATTTTTTTGGTTTGCTTCAAATTAACCTATTCTATAAGTGTTCTTTTGGTGTTGCACGACATATGCTTGATGAAATCCCTTTTAAATTTAATGTGATATCTTTTCATTCAAAAATTTTCCCCTCCTCATGTTGTGATAAATCTAAGTAGCTATACTATGGTTGTAAAAAATTTAATTTATTATGGAAAGTATTAATTTGGTTGTAATAGAACATTTCCTGATAATATTTATTTAAATCTAAAATTACATGTTCTTTTTGTGTTGCATGATATATGTTCGATGAAATTCCTTTTAAATTTGATATATGATCATAAATCTAAGTAGTTATACTTATACTATGGCTTTCTAAAATAAATTTTATATGGAAATGAATAATTTGGTTATAAATTTGAAGAGTATGATTCTTCCTTTACATATGACATAATTAATTTTTTTGTGATTGTAGACAACTTAACTACTTTTATGACTCCATGAATTGACTAATATGTCATTTACTTTGATATACAACAAATTTTGTGCATATTTGTTGGGTTAAAATGAATTGACCCCTTGCAAATTAATTTATTTTTCCCAAGTTAATTAATTAGATCAAATTACATGCAATAGCGTGGCGGCACAAAAAAATCACCAAAATATCTAAATGTAGCGGAAAATAAATTTGACACAAGTGATTTGTTTACAAATGGAAAAAACCACCTAGGCAAAACCCCACGGGTAATTTTAAGGTCACCACTCCCAAGAATCCACTATTATCAATCACAAGCAGTTACAATCATAATGAATGCTCGAAAATGTGTTTAAACACAAGAGCTATTTAGACCCCCAAATAAAAATAACGGCACGATAGATTTTACACTACCTTAATACTAAGTGCGGAATAGTGTAAATGCAAGCGGATAAATAAACAAGCTACTCTAATCCATAATCTAAACAACACGCAGTAAAATGGAATGTAAAAGAGTAGGGAAGAAAGATGCAAACACAAGATAACACGCCGATGTGTTATCGAAGAGGAAACCAAAGAACTCAGTGAAAAACCTCTCCGCCGCCCTCCAAGTGAAAATCGATCCACTAGACAATCAATTGGGATACATGAGTTAGCAAGAGACCCTCCAAGCCTAATCTACCCGATGTACCTAAGCCCTCCAAGCTCCTTGGCTTCTTCCAATGCTTCCCAGCAACACCAAAATGTCACTTGACACTCTGAAATGGTGTGGTAAGTGTTTGGGCTATCAACCTCTCAATGGAATGGAAATGGAGAGGTAGGAGTTGAAGAAATTCCATAAGCAAATGTGTAGAGAATTGTGGGTATAACAATCTCTAACTCTTAAGGTGTTTGGCTAGGGTTTTCTCTCAGAAGCACTCCTCAACATTTGTGGGCAATGTGGGTATATATAGTGTGGGCACAGAAAGAGTGGATCAGAATGGACAGCCTGGCAGAACAAAATGTTTCACGGGTATCTCGCGGGAAAGCCTTACCTGCGAGGTACTCACGAAACACAGCTGTCTCCATCCTGGCCTGACTCTTCACATTCCAGCATGTGCAAAGCACATGAGTCACTTCGTGGGATGCTAAGTCGCGAGCTACCCGCGAAAACTCTTCAGTCTTCAATTGCTTAAGTCTTCACACTCTCTATCTCTAACACATAACTCTTGCAATCAAATCCCACAATAAATACAGGTTACATAAGATTGAATACAATTACAATCAAATTTGGCACGGACTAAAAGCCAACAAAACACATAGTTGTAAATAACACATAATGGAATACAATTCCTTGAAGCAGGTCGGTCAACCGTTTTTGCCAGGATGTGTAAAATATGGGAGCACACATCAATCTCTTCGTTAGTGATCAGATCATGCAAGAATAATGCTCGACCAAGATTCATATACCTGGTGCTTGACAGAGGATAAAGATTGCTACACACGATCATTGTGAGTAGTCTTAATTCGAGAGAAAGTGATGCCACACTAATTGACTTCCTATTCGAGGAGAATTCCAAATTAGCTCCTAAAACTTTTCTAAGAACCTCTTCATCTGGATTCAGCTCATCATATACCGATGGTATGGGAAGAATTGGCCGGTTAATGTGAAGAATTTCCGCTAAGTAAATCGGTGTTACAGAAAAACTCTTTCCTCTAACCCAATATTTTATCTCCTCTCCGTCAACGGTAGCATTGGCATAGAACTCTTTCACTAAGGCTTTGTATGCATCCTCCAGATTGGAGAGAAGAAAATTCCAATCCTTGGTGGCAAACCATATGGGAATATTTGTGTCAAGGAGAGATGGTTGATCCATGACCCTTTCAACCAATAAAGGAGCTTCCATAAAATGTTTCCGAAAGTTCTGGAATGTAGCATAGGATCTGAAGTAGTTCGGATCAAAAGTCCCTATTGGTGACCGAGTCTTCTTGGGCCTTGGTGAAGGGTCATCAACATCAATCACATGCTCATTCCCTTTGTTGTTGCCCCCTTTCATGGCTGAGGTCTTGAATGGAGACATCTGTAGAGTTACACAGATAATAAATAAGGAAAAAAATATGTGCAAAAACACAAACAGAACACAAAACTTGATTAGATTTAAGTTAGTCCCAAAACAAAAGTAAAACACCCTCAAACAGAGCAAAATAACTCAAAACAACATGCAAAACATATAAGACATGTGAACGAAGACACAATACAGGAATTTAGATAATTGTGCATGTGTGTGCATATTTGTGCATCTTGAAGTGCATGAGGGGTGCCTAGTGTGTGTGCAATGTGGGTAAAGTGTGTGAAACACAAAAACATGACCAAAACAAGTTAAGCAAGGTCAAACAAGTCTAAACCTAGAAATTGGATTTCAATTGCATCCAATTTAGCAAAAAATGTCACTATGACATTTTTTTCAAGCACTTAGCATGCAACAATGCACAACAGTTATTGAAAATGCATGAACATGGTGGAATCTAGCCTCAATACATGCTAAAATGCCACAAGGGGCGAACACAGATACGTAAATACCAAATGGGACTCAGCCCAATCAAAGAATTGAAAAAATTTTCACACAATTTAGATCCCCAACCCATTTTCAAAAAATCCCCAAAATTTGAAACCCTAACATAAATTTTTGCATAAACTTAAAAAAAACATGAAGAAAATGTTTTAGAAAACATACCTTGAGATTGGAAATGCAGAAAATATGCTTGAGAATGATGGGGTTTGAGTAAAATTGATTTTGGGTTGAGAATGGTTCAAGAGAGGTTGAGCGAGGGAAATGAGAGTGATTTGAAAAACTGTCATATCTGCTACATAAAAACTGAAAACACGCATTTTTCACGGGTTAGAGAGTAGCAAGACAGTCGCAATACAGTCACGAGAATGGCCATTGAAGCACACAAGCTTTCGCGAGAAGCTTTAAGTTGCGAATCAGTCGCGAGACAGTCACGATACCCTCTGTCTAAATTTGAAGAAATTCTAGTTTTTTTTGCCTAAATCTCATTTCGCGAGAAGCTTTTAGTCGCGAACTACTCACAAGACAGTCGCGAGAGTCTCTGAGTGAATTTAGAAAAAAAATTATTTCCCTTAAGCACTTTTCGCCAGAAGCTCTAAGTCGCGAGCTTCTCGCGAAACAACCTCTGAACCAGTTTTTAAAGAAAAACACAAACATGCATTTTGAACAAAAACTAAACACACGAAAGTATAAAAACACTGTCAAAAACAAATAAAACACTCAAAAATATTTTTGGGTTTGATCAGCAAGTACTTGAGCATACACATCACATTTGAACATGTACAATCACACAAATGAGATAGGCATTAATTAAATCAAAGTCTTGTGTGTTGTGTGTGAGTATCATACGTGGAATAGTCCTTAGACCAGAGTGAAGCTTCAATGATCAATTCAATTGAGTCATACACAACTGATACGAAATCAAGTGGACTATCTCAATTATAGAAATGAGTATATATGACCTCCCACAAATTGATTACACAACTTAGAAGCTTTTCATTTGGCTTCTAAATAAATCGTAACTTTTGATCCATTTTTGGATAATACATCTCTTTTTGAGATCGGTGCTTGAAATTTTTGATATTTCAACATTTAGACTTAGCCATTGGCTTTTTGAGCACCATACAAAAACATTAAAAGAGTTGCTTTCCCTTTTTCCTAGTCAAATACTAGTATGTGCGACGGCCTTTTGCAACTCAATATCTCTTTTCATTTGGAGATTTACATTTAGTGAGCTCTTTTACAAAAACATAAAAAATAAAGTGGGAAGAGATATAGACACAAGTCTATGCAAGTATCAAGACCAACAAGACTATTGACCAATCATTCATGACAAGCTTGAAGATCTATTTACAACAATCACACATTGTTTTAATGATTTCTTCCACATAGAAATGGGTGCATACATAACAAGCCAAGCTCATAAATGCACTACGCCATAAGTACGAATGTACTATGCCAAACTCATATGAAATATGCACAACACAAGCGATCAAAGTTTTTAAAGACTTTTTTTTTTTTCAATTTTTATGGGTTTTTGAATTTTTGAACACACCTAAAACAAAACAAGAAAAGTAAGATCAACAAAACAGGTACAAACCAAACAAGTAAATGAAACATGCTAAAACTGAAATCAATGCATGAAAAGATGCATAAACATCAGAAGAATTAGTGCATGGACATGTTGCAAAGTTTATGCATGAGTATCCCTTTTCACCCACACCGCATGTGCATTTGGGGTGATATCCCTATAGGATTGGGTACGGGAGTTAGGACTTTCAAACCTCCTGGAGAAACTTTCCAAGCAAATGGTGAATGCACTTATCATTTTCATCATATCCATCACACGTGGATCTTTGTTTCGACCTCTTGATGACTTAGCAGCCCAAGTTCTCTTATTATTTCTTGGTCCTCTTGACCTTTGATCAGTTGCATTCTTCAATGCTCTTAGCTTATGACAATTGGGTCGAGTGTGTCCTTGAAGACCACAATGATCGTAAAAGTGGTTTGTTCTAGGACCTCTTTGTGGTCATGGAAGAGATCTCCCTCTTGCTTTAGTCCTGACTGCAGATTGGTTCCGGGGCTTATTCAATACCCTTTGATCAATCACAATTTTCTTCTTTTCATCCTTCATCTTCTCTACAGTGGGAGCAACTACAACCGGCTCTTTGGCCTTCACAAACTTTACTTCTTTGGAGATGTTCACAGCAGTTGCACTGCTTTCTCCAGTGTATCATAATTCGAATTTATCTGAAAATTGCTTTTGAAAGGAAATGACATCATCCAGCTTTTTGGTGGAGACCCTCTCAACCTTGGCATTAGCTTAAACCACCTCAAGCTCCAAGAATCTAATCTTCAAGTAAGCTTCTGACAGCTCACCATTCAGCTTTTCTATTTCGCACTTGGCCTCCTTATGTCTGACCAAGAGACTCTAATAATCTTCCTTTGCTTTCTTCATTTTCCTCACAGCCGCCTTCGCCACTCTTGCATACTTTCCCAACTTCTCAAGGAGTAAGGCGTAGTTCTCTTGATGACCAGCTGTATCTTCAACATCTGATTCTTTGACAATCCCCATGGATTCTTCATCGCTGTGCTCCCCAAGTTCTTGTACAAGTTGATTCAAGTCCTCCGAGGACTCAACATGTTCAATAGCCATAAAGGCAGAGTAATTTCCTTCTCCGTCATAGCTCTCTTCGGAGTCAGAATTGGAAGAATCTGTATCACTGAGTGTTGTGGCATAAGCCTTGCCATTTCCTCTCAAAAAATTTGGACACTCCTTCTTTAGATGTCCATGGCCATTACACTCATAGCAGACAATGCCTTGAGGATATTGAGACTCCTTCTCCTCTTTCTTCTTAAACTCTTTCTTATCAATTTTTGAAGATGAAAACTTCCCTTTACTGAATTGGCTCTCGCTGTTCTTCATCCTTAAGAATTTTCAGAAGTTTTTCGCAAGAAATGCCACTTCCTTCTCTACACCATCTTCTTCAGAGGAATCATTCATTCTTCTGGTGATGGTTTTAAGAGCAAGAGATTTACTGGATTTGTGAGAAGGCAATCTCAGCTCATACGTTTGGAGAGACCCAATTAACTCTTGGATTTTGATCTCATCCAAGTCTTTGCTCTCTTCTATGGCAGTGACTTTTGCTTTAAAACTTTCCAGCTTTCCCGCAAGGACCTCAATATCTTTCTCACCACCTTAGTATCTTCAATTTTGTCACCAAGATTTAGCAATTAAAATTTCGTTGAGCTTTCCATAGAACGAATCGAAAGGTTCATCATCACCCATCTTGAGCTCTTCAAATTTTGTGGTAAGCATCTGGAGCTTTGTGTCCTTAACTTTCTTTGTACCATCATAGGTAGTCTCCAAAATCTCTCAAGCTTCCTTGGCAACTGTCATGTGAGAGATCCTGTGGAATTCATCTGGAGACACACCACAGAAAACAGCATTTAATGCTTTACTATTAGCATTGGCTACTGTAAGAGTTGCCTTATCCCAAGTGGATTTGGCAGCCTCCAGCTTGGTCCAACCTATTTCAACTACATCCCAAATGGTATTATCAATAGAACACAAAAAAGCCCTCCTGACTTTTCAGAAAGCATAATTGTTACCATCAAAAAATGGTGGAACATTTAAGGATTGAGACCTATCCATCTCAAATAGGGTCAAGGATCACACTCAGGTATTTAAACCACAGCGAGTGTACCCGCTTTGATACCAATTGAATGCTCGAAAATGTGTTGAAAACACAAGAGCTGTTTAGACCCCCAAATAAAAATTATGGCACGATAGATTTTACACTACCTTAAAACTAAGTACAGAATAGTGTAAATGCGAGCGGATAAATAAACAAGCTACTCTAATCCATAATTTAAGCAACACAGCAGTAAAATGGAATGTAAAAGAGTAGGGAAGAAAGATGCAAACACAAGATAACACGCCAATATGTTATCGAAGAGGAAACTGAAGAACTCGGCAAAAAATCTCTCTGCCGCCCTCCAAGCGAAAATCGATCCACTAGACAATTGGTTGGGATACATGAGTTAGCAAGAGACCCTCCAAGCCTAATCTACCCGATGTATCTAAGCCCTCCAATCTCCTACTCCAACAAGGCTTCTCGAAACTGTGTCTTGTCTAGTTCTCCGGATCCCGCAACAAGCTCCATGTTGCATCTGCCATCCTTGGCTTCTTCCAATGCTTCTCAGCAGCACCAAAACGTCACTTGACACTCTAAAAGGGTGTGGTAAGTGTTTGGGCTATCAACCTTTCAATGGTATGGAAATGGGGAGGTAGGAGTTGAGGAAATTCCACAAGAAAATGTGTAGAGAATTGTGAGTATAACAATCTTTAACTCTCAAGGTGTTTGGCTAGGGTTTTCTCTCAGAAGCACTCCTCAACATTTATGGGCAACGTGGGTATATATAGTGTGGGCATAGAAAGAGTGGATCAGAATGAATGGCAGAACAAAATGTTTCGCGAGTATCTCGCAGGAAGGCCTTACCCGCGAGGTACTCACGAAACACAGCTATCTCCATCCTAGCCTAACTCTTCATATTCTAGTATATGCAAAGCACATGAGTCACTTTGCGGGATGATAAGTCGCGAGCTACCCGCGAAAACTCTTCAGTCTTCAATTACTTGAGTCTTCACACTCTCTCTCTCTAACACACAACCCTTACAATCAAATCCCACAATAAATACAGGGTACATAAGATTGAATACAATTACAATTAAATTTGGCACGAAATAAAAGCCAGCAAAACACATAGTTGTAAATAACAACTTTACATATAAGGAATCTTACCAAACCCTTTGGCCTATCTCGAAATACCAACCTACAGTTGAACCCTTACCCCAATACCCAATTGGACTTGTTTTATAACAGCAATCATTCCATTCAATGCACGAATCTCAGTACGTGACTAACCAATGATGCACGGATCCCATTATATGACTTACTCCTGCAACTTAAAGAGGTTATTGGCTGCAAAGTTCTTTAGTTCATCAACAACGAAGATCAAGAAGCTCCTTGGTCACAAAACCCTTAGCGTAAAGACACAGTAGCTTCTTCAGAGAATATAATGAACTTTATCACTTTTTGCATGCGCGATGGCCTTTAAAATAATTCTTATATATGTCTAGGGTTGTGAGAAAAGAAACCCTATACAAATATTTCAGTATGGGTCGAAAATCAGATTTGGAAATTCTGATTTCATAAGTCTCGACAGAAACAGCTTGTGTCGAGCTTCAACATTAAATCTCGATAGAAAGACTTCTATCGAGCTTTAATGAATAATTCTTCTTCACTTGTTTCTTGGTCAGATCTTCATGGCTTTAACACTTGACTTGAACTCTTGTTTCTTGAAGTACTAAACCCATCCTAGATCTACCCAATTACAAGTAAAGTGCATTTTGTCGAAGGATTAGCTAATTACATAAAATATGTCCCTAATAATCTCCCCCTTTGGCAATCTGTGACAAAACCACAACAAAACAAATAATCGTGAGAGAAGTCTTAAATCACTAAACTCATAACCGCTTGTTGTATTACAAAGTAAATCTAACCCTAACATAAACTCTTGAAAAACTTTGCAAGAGAAGAGTTCATGGCATGATAGACTTTAACAACCTGTCTTTCTGAAACACTTAAACAAAACTCATTAAGGCATCATATGTGAAACAGAAATAAAGATTGCGTACATAAAGAAACATGTGAATAAAGATAGAAAAGAAACAACATATGTAAAGATAGGTGAAGAAAAACATACATCATCATCATATATGAAAATAGAGTACAATGTATGTCATAATAATAATGTGTTGGTTTTTAGACCCCTTAAAACAACAATTGGATTAACCTAGTTTATTAGCCAAGTGATTAACTTAGTCAAATTATGCAATTCTAGGTTACAACAATCAAACAATCATATCAAGAATAAATATAGCAATGGAAAAATAAAGAACACAAGATATGATGACCTAAGAAACCACACAGTAAAAACCTGGGGAGAATTTGACCTAGCTATCCTCAAGGTAAACCTGATCCACTATGAAAGAATCAAAGTTCATACAAAAGGACTTACAAGCTCCCCACTTAACTTCCTAATGCTACCCACCAGTAGAACTCATTGACACGACCACGTGCAAGCTCTGAATTCACGGACTCCTTCTTTCTTGGATTCTCCAATCAGCTACAAGTACCCATGCTTGTTATTCTTTAAGCTCCAATGGCAGCAACTGAGCTGATCATCAAGGTGATGAAGTAATCTCTACCTTAAAAACCCTAAACTTTGTGTAAAGGAAAACTCCTCTAGATCTCATAAGAGATTTACACAAAATAGAAAATATGAGCAACAATACAACCAGAGCAACTCTCAAAACGTGGCTAGGGTTTTGCCTTATATACCTAGGGCAAAAACATAAAACCCTAAACGTTTAATGAGATAGGGCTGAGTTAGAAATTCTGCAGAAAACGCAATCTAGCCGACTTTCGATCGATCGAGTCTAACCTTCGATCAATCGAGCCAGGCCAAAATGCGCTAATACATCTGCAGCCTCTCGATTCCAACTTTACATGAATTACACAACTTTGAGCAAGCCTAAACAAGACTAAACATATTTTTTTGATCATGGTTTGCCAACATTACATATTAGAGTTCTAAATACATAAAATCCTAAGTCTTTAGAACCTAACGAACTCCCCCTTTGGCAATCCGTGACAAAACACAAACTAAAAGCTCAAAGTTTACAAGATAAAAAGCCCTTTACAAAAGTAATGCTCAAAAACACAAAATTCAATCCTAACTACTATCCATCAGTTGCAAGTGTAGACAGCAGCAAAATCGAATCAACCTGTATATTCCTGAAACACTCAACAAACGCATAAACGCATGTGTGACAGAAAAATAGTAAATCAACAGATATGTAAACTAACTCTCCCCCTAAGTTAGATACATCAAAAATAAAAATATTCTTGAAATTCACACAACACATAATAAAGACATATATCAATGAATAACTCATAAATATAGATCAATAAGCAGTGAACACATGAATCAAGAATCATATATCAAAAGTAATGTATTTCCCAACATGAATAGCCCAAAAATCAAAAGAAAGTATACACGGTGAAGCACCTAGATACAATCTAATATCTAATATCTACACTAGCTTTGCAAAAACAAAGGAAAACTCCCCCTAACTACAGAAACTCCTTTACAAGCATTCAAAACTCTACTCCCCCTTTTTGTGACCGAATGCCAAAGGACAATCACATGCCATCATCAAAAGGAGGTGGTGAAGGTGAACGAAGATGCGCCAAGTCAGCTCTCAAAGCACGTAGCTTATCAAGCAAGTCCACCAAAATCTAACCATGAGCCGCTTGAATGGTCATAACAGTCTCCAAAGTACGACGTACATCGAAGTTATCCGAAGGAGGTGGAGGAACAGCAGCAGCAGCAGCAGCATCACTAGTAGGATCAGGAACATCCTCACCAGTAGGACCTGTAGAAGAAGAAAGAGGAGGTGCGGTACCAGAAGGCTCAGACCTAGGGTGTTTAGAGCCAGCTTAAAGATGAGCAACCCTTTGTATAAGAAAAGACGCACCTAAGGGACCAATGACATGTACGGGCTCAGAAGAAGGGAAATCATCTAGACCAAGATATAACAAAATCCTATGAACAAAAATAGGATGAACAAGAGCATAAGAGGAAGATGAACTCCTATAAACTTCGTTCAAAGAACGAAGAAACAAATAAGGAAAACTCATAAGAGCATCGGTAACAAGAGCATACAAAAAGACACATCGCTCAAGAGGAATGGTGTGAAGATGAGAGATAGGCCAAATAGAATGACATGCTATCCTAAGAAAAAGATAGATAGTCTCAGGAAGCTCAGCAGAAGTAATCCGAGGATCAGAACCCCACTGGATAGAAGACCTAGTGATGTATGACATGACGTCATCCAAGAGTGGAGGCTCGCCATATGGGTAAACAGGATGCTGGACCAAAGGTACCCCTAGAGTATCAGCCATTACAGTAGGAGTAATGACGTACTCTACACCTCCTATCCAACTCTTTACTAAAGTGTTGGAATCATAGATGTGGATAGAGATGTTCAAAAAGAACTCTCTAATCA
Source organism: Quercus gilva (assembly GCA_023621385.1). Taxonomy (NCBI): domain Eukaryota; kingdom Viridiplantae; phylum Streptophyta; class Magnoliopsida; order Fagales; family Fagaceae; genus Quercus; species Quercus gilva. The sequence goes on along the minus strand of CM042482.1, from coordinate 24,477,140 downwards.
GGGTAGCTGGAGGAGGAAGATCAGAAATATCCAACAGAGGTAACCAGCCTCGATGCTCAAAATTTGCCCTAATGGCAGGATCTAACTCATCTAAGACAACAAAACGCTCAGACCAAATTTTCCTCTTAAGGTTCAGCTTCTCAAAAATCTTTTGGTTTTTCTCACTCAAAAATCTCTCACGATCAAAGGAGGGTGGGGGAGGAGAAGGTGAAGGAACAGACCTACGAGCTCTAGTCTTCCTAGGCATGATGCTAAGGAAAAGGACAGAGACACAAAGAAATAACCAAAAAGAACAAAACAAAAGAAAAAAAACACAAACCAAAGGTAGACTGCAAGTTAAAAAAATAGAACAAAAATCTATATGATGCATGAACAATCAAAATGTCATGATGCATGTTCTAATGCAGTAAAACTAAGTTCAAGTTAAGTTCAATTTCACAAATTTGGCTTGAGCATAGAGTTTCTAACAAAAACCCTAAAATTTAAAACCACTTGTTAGGTTTTTTTTTTTATATAAAAATTTGACTAATTGATCATCGCAAACACTAGAACACACAATATAATGATCAATTATATCAAAACAACAAGCCAATTGCATCAATTGAACCCAATTTAAACAAACCCCCAATTCGGATCAATTACAAGCCCTAGATTTTTAATTTTTCACAAAACCCCAAATTGATCAAATTAACTATCATAGATCATGAATATATCAGTATTGCAACAAAACCCATTGATCAATTTCATAAAATAAGACTTGATTAAACAAAAATCCCAATTTATGCATAGTCCGAAAATTTACCCAAAAACCATGAAATAATGCATGAAATCATGAAAAACAATGCAAAAGGAAGGGTAATATGGACATACTGGCTTATGTAGAGAGAAACCTTGCAAGAAATTAGGAGGAAAACGACAAAAAATTTGTTGTGGAGCCTTGCCAAGTCGGAGAGAGAGAAAAAGGTTTGAAAAAGTGATTTGAACTATTCAAAGTCTGATTTTAGAAAAACCTGATTTGCGATATTCGATTGATCGAAAATTACATTTGATCGATCGAATCAACCTGAGACTCATAAAACATTTTAAGCACATTTACGATCGATCAAAAAATAGAATAGATCGATCGAAACAGGCAGAGGCTCACAAAGTTTTTTGAGGAAAAAAAAAAAAAAAACTCAATTTTGAGAAAAAATAAACACATTTTGGGCACAAACTCCTCAAAGCATTAAAATTAATGAACAAAATGCATGAGTATGAGATGAAATGCTTTTTCAAAAACCCAAGTTTTAAACCCAATTTCTCAAAACAAATTTTCAACCATTCTCCCTTTAGATTCTCAAGAAACAAATATGTTGTGCATAATTCTCAAGATATTTTCAAACTTGGTTGGTCAAACCAAAAACACACACAATAACATGTACAAAGTTTAGCAAAGAGTAACTTGTGTAGTGTGTGTAACTAGTAAAAGCTTGAGATACATATGAGGTGATATGTGAATAGAAATCAAACACAAAGTCTACAAAATTCATCACGTAGAATTTGAAAGAGACTATCACCAAAAGAGTTACATCCTATAACTCTCATATCTCCTAGAACAAAAGCTTGCAATCATATAAGTTTCTTGATTTTGCCTCATAATATACACACCAATTTTGATTGTTCATAAACTTATTAAATAGCCGGGATAATGTACACACCAATTTTAATCATGTGATTTGGCATCAAGCCTAATAGTACACACCAATTTTAAGCATTAAGCAATTAAAGCCAAGGCTACACCTTATATTCTTTTTGTGCATGTGCTACACTTTCTCGAGCACAAAATCTTACGATATGCACTAAGGTGTTTATGATTTGCTAGTGAACAGTGGTGAGATGGTTATTTATGCCTTTCTCAAAAGGATCAAGTCCGACAGTCAAATAACATGTGACTTCAAGATTAAGACAAAGTGATAGACACCACAAACATATTTCCCACACAACATGCACTACAAAGCTTAGACTAGTAAAGTGCAGTAAATAAGCTCATCAAAGCTAAACAAGGTACATAAAACATGTCATGTGAAAATAAATTGACCAACCTTGTTTTTAACACCAAGAAAACTAATGTCAAACACAATTTTGCTTCCCCATTTTTTTTTTTTTTAAAGAGAAAACAAAAATAAATCCTAGAATGTAATGCATGAATGTTATGCAATGAAAATCCTAGAACAAAAGAAACAAAAAACCAAAGAACAATGGTCACAAAAGTGTAGAGCAATGAAGCATAAAGACCATATCAGAAAGACTCAATTAGATCGAGCTTTTTGCATCCAAAACCTTTTAGATGCACTATGGGCATTGGAGTTCCTATTCACGTTCGAGTGATTTCCAACTCCAGGATTGGAATAAAGGTTTAAAGCCTTTACCAATTCACCAATTAGTGCCATAGGATCTTGTGCTTGAGGCACAGGCACTTTTGGTTTGTTTGCTCTCTTAGCAGCTTGAAGCTTGTAATAGTTAGGACGAATGTGTCCAGACTTCCCACAAAAATGACAAACCCAAGTAGGTTTACCATGCATCTTGTCCTTAGAAAGGGTAGACTTCTTAGGTTTGGACTCTTTCATATCAATCCTAATCTTTCTAGATGGTGAAACTTCTATGAGTTTGACAGCCTCACTCACAGGGGGTTTAACAGTTTCACTCATAACCTCACTTACTGAAGGTTCAGAAGAAGAAAAAGGAACAAAGTTTGTGGAATAGGGTGCAGACACATAAATGCTATCAACAAAACCTAAACTAGATTTGTCAGAAAGATACTTTTGAACACTCAGCATTTGATCAAGTTTAGAACTAGCAGATCTAGCAAAAGATAAATCAAGTTCTAAAGATTTAACTTTATCAAGCAAAAGCATATTCTCAGTTTTCACATTGTTCAAAAGTTCATTAGCATCAAATAATTTAACAAGCAAATTCTTCTTATCAAGCTCAAGAGAATCAATTTTCTTCAGGCCAAGTTCAACATTCATAGCATCCTTTGCAGCAACTTTGCAAAGTTTATTATAGGCCTCTTGAAAATCTGCATCCTCAGAGAGTTCTCCATCAGAAGGGTTCTCTTTAACAGACACGCTTTCATTGACTACAGCAGTAATAGTGAAAGCAATGAAGTTTCCATCCTCGTCACATCCAGACTCATCATCAGAAACCTCATTATCACTAAGGGTTACAGCCATAGCTTTGCCCTTAGACCTCAAGAATGTAGGACATTTAGATTTAACATGATCATACCCTTGACAACCAAAACATTAAGAACCCAAAGAATTATTTGAAGATTGACTTACTTTATCTCTAGGCTTTTCAATGTCACTAACCTTAATGAGATCATTCTTCCTAAAATTTCTAGGTTCAGCAGTGTTTGTATTTCTTGCCCTTCAGTTAGTATTCCTAAGAAAGTTTCTAAAGTTCTTGGAAAGGTGAGCAATCTCTGTAGCAGAGAGCTCATCATCAAATCTACCAGCATCAACATCATCAACAGACTTAAGAGCCATTGATTTGGATTTGTTAGCTTTGGGTAGGTCTAACTCATAGGATTGAAGAGATCCTACAAGTTCATCAACAGGGATGGAGTCCACATCCTTGCTCTCAGTAATGGCAGTCACTTTGGGTTTAAAGCCCTCAATCAAAGATCTAAGAATCTTCCTAACAATTTTAGGTTGATCATAGATTTCACCCAAATTATATGCAGAATTAACAATGTCATTAAGTTTGGCATAGAATTCATCAAAGGATTCATCATCAGACATCCAATTGCTCTCAAACCTAGAAGTTAATTGCTGCAACTTATTTATTTTGATAGCCTTTGTGCCTTCATGCATAGTTTGGAGGATTTTCCAAGTAGTATGAGTAACCTCAACATTTGAGATTCTCTTAAATTCCTCCATTGAAACATCATTAAAGATGAAATTCATAACTTTGCTATTAAATGCAGCTGCTTCTTTTTGAGAAGTCTGCCACTCACTCACAGGAGTAGTGGGCTTCTCCCATCCATACTCAACGGAATTCCAAACCCTCTCATCAATGGATTTCAGGAATGCTTTCATCCTTACTTTCTAATAAGCATAGTTATTCTCATCAAAGTGAGGAGGAACAACAAGAGAGTGTCCATGTTTCATGACAACAGGGGTCAAGGATCAGCTCAGAGATCAAAAGATCTACAACAAGAAAGTGCAACCCGCTCTGATACCACTTGTTGGTTTTTAGACCCCTTAAAACAACAATTGGATTAACCTAGTTTATTAGCCAAGTGATTAACTTAGTCAAATTATGCAATTCTAGGTTAAAACAATCAAACAATAATATCAAGAATAAATATAGCAGCGGAAAAATAAAGAACACAAGATATGATGACCTAGGAAACTACACGGTAAAAACCTGGGGAGGATTTGACCTAGCTATCCTCAAGGTAAACCTAAATCCACTATGAAAAAATCGAAGTTCATACAAAAGGACTTACAAGCTCCCCGCTTAACTTTCTAATACTACCCACCAGTAGAACTTACTGACACGACCACGTGCAAGCTTCGAATCCACGGACTCTTTCTTTCTTAGATTCTCTAATCAGCTACAAGCACCCACGCTTGTTATTCTTTAAGCTCTAATGGCAGCAACTGAGGTGATCATCAAGGTGTTGAAGTAATCTCTACCTTGAAAACCCTAAGCTTTGTGTAAAGGAAAACTCCTCTAGATCTCACAAGAGATTTACACAAAATAGAAAATATGAGCAACAATACAACCAGAGCAACTCTCAAAACGTGGCTAGGGTTTTGCCTTATATACCTAGGGCAAAAACATAAAACCCTAAACGTTTAATGAGATAGGGCTGAGTTGGAAATTCTGCAGAAAACGCAATCTGGCCGACTTTCGATCGATCGAGTCTAACCTTCGATTAATCGAGCCAGGCCGAAATGCACTAATACATCTATAGCCTCTTGATTCCAACTTTACATGAATTACACAACTTTGAGTAAGCCTAAACAAGACTAAACATATTGTTTTGATCATGGTTTGCAAACATTACATATTAGAGTTCTAAATACTTAAAATCCTAAATCTTTAGAACCTAACATAATGGTCACAAAACCGGTGTACAAGAGGCTAATGTAAATAAAGAAGAAAAGAAACTACATAAAGTCCTCACTACATCCCTCAAAACTATATACACTCCCCCTATCATAAAATGCCTTATACTAATTCCCCCCTAAAGTACAAGACTACTCTTAAAACCAAAACTACTTCCCCTTTTTGTCACGACTGACAAAAGGCAAGTCACTGAGAGGTCGTCATCTCGTCATCACCGGAAGAGCTAGCATCATCCTTATCATCTATAGAAGGAGAGGCCGCAGGACACTCTAGAGAGGATGAATGAGCAAAGCCAGCCATGTGAGCCTATCTGAAGGCAATGCAACCGACTTAGGTGTTCGTCTGACACATCTCATTTGTGAGATAGTTGAGATGACCACTAATGTTAGCCTCCATCCGCTGAAGCTGTGCCATGATGGCCTTGAGGGTCATACCACCAGCTGCAGAGGTAAAAGGAGTCGAGGAAGAGGGTGGAACAGCAAAAGCTGCAGGATCGATTGTCTCCACTCATGGCCATTTCGATCGAAGCTGGGCCTCACTTTGCCGGATAAAGCCAACGCCGATGGCACCCATAATGGTGAAAATAGGAGAGAGAGGAATTAGAATGGAGAAGTGCTGAAGGATCCATGTGATAGTCGAAGGAAAGATGAGCTTATCATGAGTAGCAGTATCCTGAAACACATCTATAATAGATGTGATGAAGTGAGAGGGAAAGTCAATGGTGAGACCTTCCATCAAAGACAAAAGAAAACAAGCACGAGGCTTGGTGATGGAGTTATAATGAGAAAGTGGTGTGAGAGTGAAGGTCCTCACCATGTTAAGGAATCTTGAGCCTTTACTAAAACCCGAGCATGGAGTGTTTAGCTTACCACCCTATCTAGAAGGAGTCTCATAAAAGTAAGAGATGAGCTCATCTCTAGACACTGTTCAAAGACGATCATAGCTAGGGTAGTCAGGATGTGCTACCCTAGGGATGCATAGTACCTCGGATATAAGATCTAGAGTAACTACGATACGTGCACCTCTAAATGAAGTAACAAACTGAGGCATAGAGGTATTGATGTCGTGTATGTTGGAGTAAAACTCTTGAATAAACATGACAGGACACCTCGTGGGTTTCTCAAGTAGAGATTCCCAATCCCGAGTCTAAATGACTCAAGGGAGAGGAGTGTCAACAAAATCTGACAGAATGACCTGGCATTTCGGATGAAGGCCACGGGCCTGGAAATTCTCAAAAAAGTCCTTCTTGGCCTTTTCATCACGAAACCGGATGTGAGATGGTACAGGAGGAATAGAAGAAGAGGATGACCCAGAACCTTGAAAGGGGTTTCAAGCTGAAGTAGATTTACGCTGTTTGGGTGCCATAATGCAGTCTATTTGAGAGAGAGAGAGAGAGAGTGAGGGAGAGAGGGAGAGGGAAAGGGAGAGGGAGAGAGAGAGAGAGAGAGAGAGAGAGAGAGAGAGAGAGAGAGAGAGAACAGAACATAACACACGCTAAGAATAGGAATGAAAAGAAAAAATATATGCATGAAGAATGACTGAACATGTGACGTGTAAAAATTAAAAGCATCATGGGAAAAACTCAATCCAAACCTAACAATACTCACAAGTTTAATCAAGCACACAATTCAAAAATGCATGAAACATTGTTATAATATATAAAAGATGCAATGCATGAACATATAACAACAATTTCGCAAAGCCCAACCCAAAAATATCATGTAAAACTCAAAAACCCCAAAATTTTTGAAAAACCCTGAAACCTAGGTCTAAAATGCATGAATGCATGAAAAGAGAGAAGATGAGAACACTTACCAAATGTTTGGAGCTTGATCTAGGCCGAAGAACATCAGGGTGAGGAGATTTGAAAGTGAGAAAGAGTTTTAGGTTGAGAGAGAGAGAGTTTTCTATCGAGAGAGAAGTGAGAAAATGAAAACCGGATCGTGCCTCAGCTATATATAGAAAAACGCAGCTTAATGGATCGAGGATCTGTCGAGCACTAAATCTTGACAGAAGAAAATTTATCGAGGTGCTGTCGAAGTGCTGTCGACGGCAAAAACATAAGCTCGATGGATCGACACATCTGTCGAGCAGGTGTTGAGGAAACAAAAGCTTAAGGAAAACATCTCGATGGATTGAGAAGCTGTCAAGGTGCTATCGAGAAGAAACCCAGAAATCTCGATGGATCGAGAATATGTCTAGGATCTGTCAACCAGACAGAAAGGTCAGAAGAAAATCTTGATGGATTGGCCTGCTGTCGAGAATCTATCGAGAGCAAAACAAAGAGGCTTAATAAAAAATGGATGTGTCGAGGTATCTATCAAGAAGATGTCGAGCTTGAAGAAAAGGAGTTTTTCAAGGGAGGAATAACATGTAAAGATGAATGCAACAAGCAAGCTACTCAAACAAAGATCTATTCAACATGTAAAGCTCTCCAAACATCTCTCAACCAAAAAGCAAAGCATCCATAGATCCAACACACACACACACACACACACACAACAAGTCTAAGTAATTTTATATTTCAAAAATGAGTTAAGACAGTTTAGTGACCGTATATTAACAAATGTATTCCTTGTGATGGCCAAATCACATTGTACCTGCACATGTATAAAAAGTAGCAAAGAGTATGCGTGTTGTGTGTGAAAACATAGTAAGAGTGCACAAGTTTCTCATATTATGAAGATTCAAGATATGAGGTGATCTAATACACTTCACACATAATCATAACCATTTGATAGGGACTATTACCTTTAAGGTAGATCACATAACTCCCACATCTCCTAGAAACACACTTACAACCATTATTAACAGCATTTTGATCTTTTTTCTTTTCATGTTCTTTGCATATTTTTCTTTTTGAACATTCCATGCATGGACATAAATAGAGAGAAGAATTACCCAATTATGTAAGCCAAAAACATCACAATTTTGCTATGTTGGAGCATTAAGATGATATACATGATTGGTGGGCTTTAGTGGTGAAATGGTTATTTATGCATTCCTCTTAGGATTTTCTAGTCCTTCCCGTCAAAAAGAATGATTATAGTATAAAGAGTGAAAGATCACTTGATCATACTCATCAAACACGAGCTACAAAGCTCATTTGCTTAGTTGTGCATAGAGATGCTCATCTAAGCTACAAGAGATACAAAGTTTAGAAAACTTTGTTTCAATGGCCATCCAGGGTACACAAGTACCAATATACACAAACACACATTGTTTTTGTATTTTTCTGATTTTTCAATTTTTTTTTTTATAAAACAAAACTGAAAACAAACAAACAAAAACATGTTAAACAAAACACACAAAGCATAAAGACTAGATGCAAATGCATGAGAAAGGAGGAGAAAAAGGAGAGATCACTCCATGGAGATTACACCAATGTTTGGGCGTAAGAATTCAAAACGTTTCCTATTAAAAGGCTTAGTGAACAAGTCGGCCTTTTGATCATCAGTGTGGATGAACTCAAGAGTGAGTGTGCCATCTTCGACAAGTTCCCGAATGAAGTGGTGTCGTATCTCTATATGTTTTGTTTGAGAATGTTAAACAATATTTTTAGAGATGTTAATGGCACTGGTATTGTTGCAATAAATGGTAAGATGTTCTTGACGAATACCATAATCAGGAAGAAGTTTTTGCATCCACAGAAGTTTGGTGCAACAGCTATCGGTAGCGATGTATTCAGCCTCAACAGTGGATAAGGAGATGGAATTCTACTTCTTACGCATCTAGGAGACAAGATTATTACCCACATAAAAGCAACCCTTCGATGTACTTTTTCTATCATCAGTATTCACAGCCCATTCCGCATCAAAATACCCAACTAAGACATCTTTAGTGTCCTTGCTATACCACACTCAGAAATCGACAATGGCTTTGACTTATTTTATGATTCTTTTTAAAGAAATCTTATGAGACTCTTTGGGGTTTGCCTGATATCTAGCACACACTCCTACAGTGTAACTAATGTCAGGTCTACTAGCAGTAAGATAAAGGATACTACCTATCATGCTTCTATATAAGGAAGAATCAACACTTTTGCCTAACAAGTCAACAGTGATTTAACATTAGGGCTCATGGGGATTCTAACAGGACTAGCAGGTTCCAAACTAAACTTTTTCACATGATTTTTGATATATTTAGATTGAGATATGAATATACCTAACTCTTGCTGATGAATCTGCAATCCAAGGAATTGATTCAACTCACCAATCATGCTGATCTAGAACTCATCCTGCATAAGCTTTGAGAAGCTATGAGCGAGTTCATCCTTTGTAGACCCGAAGATGATATCATTAATATAGAATTAAGCTACTATCAATTCGCCATTCTCATTTTTGATAAAAAGAGTTTGAACAGCTTTTCCTCTTGTGAAGCTGTGTGAGACCAGAAATTCCGTAATCCGGTCATACTAAGCTCTGGGTGCTTGCTTTAGTCCATATAGAGCCTTCTTAAGGTACAACACATGATCTAGAAAGTGTGAATCAATGAATCCTTTAGGCTGACCAACATAGACATCTTCTTTAAGAAACCCGTTCAAGAATGTAGTCTTCACATCCATTTGGTAAAGCTTGAACTTTAGGTGACAAGCTAGGGCTAGGAGAACTCTAATGGATTCCATTGGAGCTACAGGAGCAAATGATTCTTCAAAATCTACTCCTTCCACTTGAGAGTATCCTTGGGCCATCAGACGAGCCTTGTTATGGATCACATTTCCTTCCTTATTAGTTTTATTGCAAAATATCCACTTTATGCCAATGATGTTCTCTCCCTCTAGTCTAGGTACCAGGGTCCAAACATCATTCCTTTGAAACTAGAGTAGTTCATCATGCATGGACTCAACCCAGCTTTCTTCCTGGAGGGCATCCTCAACCTTGGTAGGTTCAACCTGCGACGAATAGCAAGACTAAGACACAAAGTTAGTAACACATTTATCAATTGTACGTTTTCTCAATGTGAGTTCATTCATATTTCCCACAATAACTTCAGAAGGGTGATTCAGCTTGGTCCTTGAGGAAGGTCCTTTCTTTTCATGAGATTCAGGCTTAGGTGATGTAGGAATATTTGCTGAGATTTCTACAACACTTGGAATACTTGGAGAAATGGGCTCTTGATCAACTTCCTCTTGAACAACCTTAACCTCTAAAGGAAGAATTGCCTTAGGTATTTCCTCACTACTTTTCTCAAAATATGAATCTGAAGCTTTATCAATAATAACATTGACAGTTTCCATCACCTTCTTGGTTCTTTTGTTGTACACCTGATAAGCTTTGTGGAGGAGTATTCCAGAAATATTCCTTCATCGCTTCAAAAGTCAAACTTTCCCACATTTTCTCTATTCTTAAGGATGAAACAAGTACTTCCAAAGATTCTAAAATACTTTACATTCGACTTTCTTCCCTTCCACAATTCATAGGGAGTCCTCTTTGCACCAGGTTTGAAATATACCCTGTTAACCGTATGACATGCGGTGTTGACTTTTTCTCCTCATAAATTTCTGGCCACATCTTTATTGTGTAACATAGCTCTAGCCATCTCCTGAATGATTGTTATTTCTTTCTACTACAACATTTTGCTGAGGAGTAATAAGAGCAGAGAATTCTTAAGATATACTAGATCTAGTGCAAAAAGATTCCATGTATGAGTTCTCGAATTCTTTACCATGATCACTATGAATTCGATCAATCTTCATGTTCTTCTCATTTTGTAGTCTTGTACACAAAGCTTCAATGTGCTCAGGAGTATCTGACATGGATTTGAGAAGAAAGACCCAAGTGTATCTGGTGAAATCATCTACTACGGCCATGATGTATCTCTTTCCTCCTATAGATTCCATTCTAGTTGGACCCATAAGGTCTAGATGTAGTAACTCCAAAGGTCTAGATGTAGCTAATGTCTGAGTGTTTGGATGCTTTACTATCATCTGTTTCCCAAACTGATGCGATCCACACATAACATTGCTAACCTTGCTGAGCTTTGATATTCCCAACACTGATTCATGCTTAGATGCAATTGATAGATGTTTGTAGCTCGCATGTCCCATCCTTTGGTGCCATAAGTCTTCATTTGGCAAACGAATACTATTGCACACAATGTCAACATCAGGTACTAATCCATAGCAGTTATCTAGAGTGCGGACTCCGCTTATGAGTTTCTTTCCAGACTCATTCAAAATAAGACATTTCCTTTTTGAGAATAGCACCATGAAGTCTTGATCATAGATCTAACTTATGCCCAACAAGTTCACTCTTAGACCTTCTACATTCAATACTTTTGTGATGTCTAGCAATCTAGGTAGAGAGATGGTTCCCTTCCCTTTTATTTGTGATTTTCTCCCATCACTAAAAATGACATTTCCACCTTTCTTAGACTCAAAAACCTTAAAGAGAGAACAGTCTCTAGTCATGTGTCTTGAGCATCCATTATTAAGGTACCACAAACATGTGTCCATTACTTTAAATGTTGACTTCATCATAAAGCACACTTCACGCTTGCTTGACAAATCAGTAGGAATGGTTTTCTCTCTCAGCTGCCATTTTTGAGCAGGACCTTTAATTTTCACCCTTCTCAGATGAACTCCTTTGCACATTTTCATTTCGAGACAGTCTAGTCTCTTATTAGTCACACTAAGACCTTTTTCAACAATCATCAAGATAGCTTTGAAATAACTTTTAGACTTACATTTTCTGAAACACTCAATCAAATAGAGATTAGAAAAGCAAGATGTATTTGAAATAAAAGATCTTTTCATGCCACTTGTAGCCATGACAACAGGGGTCAATGGATCACACAGCAAAGATTAAACCTAATCAGAGTGTGCCTTCTCTGATACCACTTGTTTGGTTAAAATGAATTGACCACTTGCATATTAATTAATTTACCCAAGTTAATTAATTAGATAAAATTACATGCAATAGCGTGACAACACAAACAAATCACCAAAATATCTAAATGCAGCAGAAAATAAATTTGACACAGGTGATTTGTTTATGAATGGGGAAAACCATTGAGGCAAAACCCCACCGGATGATTTTAAGGTCACCATTTCCAAGAATCCACTATTATCAATCACAAGCGGTTACAAGTATAAGGAATCTTACCAAACCTTTTGGCTTATCTTGAAATACCAACCTACAGTTGAACCCTTACCCCAATACCCAATTGGACTTGTATTATAGCGGCAATCTTTCCAGTACATGACTAACTCCAGCAACTTGAAGAGGTTGTTGGCTACAAAGTTCTTCAGTTCATCAACAATGAAGTTCAGGAAGCTCCTTGGTCACACAACCCTTGGCGTAAAGATGCAGTAGCTTCTTCAGAGAGAATAATGAACACTATCACTTTTTGCATGCGTGAAGGCCTTTAAAATAATCCTTATATATGTCTAGGGTTGTGAGAAAAGAAACTCTATACAAATGTTTCAGCATGGGCAAAAAATTAGATTTGGAAACTCTGATTTCGAAAGTCTAGCAGAAACAGCTTGTGTTGAGTTTCAACATTAAATCTCGATAGAAAGGATTCTGTCGAGACTTCTGTTGAGCTTTAATGAACAGCTCTTCTTTACTTGTTACTTGGTCAGATCTTCATGGCTTCAACACTTAACTTGAACTCTTGTTTCTTGAAGTACTAAACTCATCCTAGATCTACCTAATTACAAGTAAAGTTCATTTTGTCAAAGGATTAGCCAACTACATAAATATGTCCCTAGCAATATTGTTAATAGGTTTAAATTTCTTTCTTGCTTGCTTTATACTTCCTACGCTTGGTTTAAATTTTTTTTCCTTGCTTGCTTTGTCTAATTTTGCTTTTTGTTGGCTTCTTCAAAGAGCAGTATTACCAACAAAATAAAGAAAAAAAGAGAAAGGGAGAATCAAGGCTATGGGTCATAATAGGTAGGCTTTTATTTATTTACTTATATTTCTAAATGTATTGTTGTGATTTTATGAGATTGTTCTACCCATTTGTAAATAATTAGCCATTTGTTCTAACCTCTAAATTTGGAATGATGTCCAAGGACTATATAATGGTTGTTGGAGCATTAAAGTGAACTGTAGTGGCTAATGCAAATAGGTTTTCTAGTATGAAAAAGTAGAATGTTGGCAAGTTTTATTTAGTTTTAATTTATTTATAATGTATAATTTTTGTTTCACATCCCCGAGTTTATGAAGTGTTGGGTGGTGCTTATGAACTATCTGTTAAGGTGTTAGCTAATAGCTTGATTAGGCCTGCACTTACAAAATATGTGAGTATTTTCATTTAATTGTTGTTATAAAATGTGCATTTGTAGTAACCTAAATGGGCCAAACCCAATTGAATGCAGAGGGTGTGGCTTCTTCTTAATTTTGCTTCTTTCTTATAAATCTTATATTTTCGCATGCTGATTAATTTCTCATAGTCCCAAAAAACCAACAAAACTCCTAAGAGAAGAAAAAAAAATCCAAAGGAGTGCTAACAGCCATGAGTAGTGGAAGACAAGGTTGGCAAGTGATTTTACTAATAGGCTTTGGCTTTGGATTTTTATTTTATTTTTATTTTTTTCTCTAACATGCATTCAGATTAAAATAAATTAGGGCTTTATTTTATTTTTTTATTATTTATAAATTTTACGCAACCACCAGCCATTGTAGGTTCATTGGTATTGCTATCTTTGTGTTTGTTTTTTGTGTTTGTTTAAATTTCACAGTGAATACAAAGAACATGCTGAATATATATATTGTGAGAAAATGTTAGTACTACCTTTGAAGATCTTAATTTGAATTTCTTTGACATTGTTTCCTTCATATTCAGAATCAATAACAACTAGAACTTTCCTCTATGTGTTACACTGAACTTTCAGCTTTAGCATTGACTTTATTTAGCAATCCTCACATGTTTGTTCTCTACATTTAAATGGTACTTTTAAACTAATTGTGTATGACCTCCAAAGTTTGCAAACATAGTTTATTCTGTTCATTGATTTTAGATAATCCATAGAAGTTATTTTTTGCTGTTGGAATAAATCTATTAGTATGGGGATTGTTCAAATTTCTAGTAATTTTCCTGTTGTTATAATATGCAAAAATGATCCATTGGTGGAAAGTGAAAATTGGAAATAGTAGACACCAATATTGAATCCATCAACTAACTTATTTTGATCATTTACTTCATTAGCTTCATCTACAAAACTATTTACATGTTTATCGAAAACTCTTAGAACAAATCTAAAATTAAAGAATTTTCCTTTAGTTTTTATAAAATTTCTATTTTGTTTAGTTGTGTGCTAAGTTTTTCATTTAAAATATGTTTTTGATGATTCAACCTATGATCCTTCAAATTAAGGAGGTGTTATGGAAATTTCTTTGGTGATGATGTTGCTTATGGTTTAAGGAAAAATGAGAGTGACTCTCCCAACAACTCAAAACGTAAGTCTCATAAGTCCCCTGGTGACTCACACAGATTCCTACATTGTTTCCACAACAAATAGCATAGTGACTCCCTCAATGACTTTGACGAGTCCAAACAAGTTCCTATAAATACAATTTGGTGAGATTTTTTATCTTCAAAGAATTGGCATTACAATTATCATGGGATTTATTATAGCAAAGGAACTGTATAGTAATCTGCTATAAATTATTATTGCATGGCCATAAATTTTGATTCTATATATCTATCATACTAAGCAATGATTGATGCTTTTGAATGCGTCAGATTCTATCCTCAATTTGTTTAGTTATCATCGATAATATATTGTTTCAAGTTTAGGTTATTCATGATACTTAGATTCAAAGTTTGAATGTTTAGATTAAGTTTACTATAATTGATTGCACCGTTGTGTTTCCCTTCATTGCTTTAAGAAGCAAATTGTGACTTGAATGAAATAAGATGAACTAAAGTTTATATGAATGAAATAAGATGCATATGGCAGTGTTGTCAATTGCCATTACTCTGTATTCTATATTATATATTAACTATACAAATGACATAGCTCTTCATTATGATGAATGTTCTTGGTTTATGAAAGTGGAAAAGCACTGCAAACATAAATTGAAACGGCTATCTTTATTTTGAACTCATATGTGCTCAGTTAGGATTGATATATATTGGACAATGTGACTGAAGAAAACAGAACTTATTTTTTATTTTGTACCTATGCATGCAATTAATATATGAACAGGATGGCTTCAGTCAGTTTGCCAAATAATGTCTTCCAACTCCCTTTTCACATTGTTTCACTGAATTAACATCTCATGCGAATGGTGTTTGATGATTTGTAATGCTATAAGATGTTGAAACATAAGAAATTCTAGGATCTTTTGTTTTTGGTTTTGCATAGTAAGAGCATGCAACTACAAAAGGTAGAACCCACACATACACAACACTACAGTGTAGGGTGTGTTAGGCTGCATAGATTTTTCTTCTCCAAAAAGGAAAAAAAGGTGCTTAGATTTTGGGCAAATGTGAATTTTATTTACTCAAAATCATTGGCTGAAACTTTCTCAGTTAAAATTGTTCATATGCAAGTTTAAAGAAAAAAGATAGGACTCTAGAAGGAGGATGCTTGGGTGAAGATTGTTAGGTGAATGATCTCCAATATACATTTAAGTGTAGAATATATTCATGCAATGAGGTTTATTTATATGTAATAATTTATAATAAAAAAATGATGTTAATTTATATGTAATATGATGTTGTATAGATTTGTTGGTGCAAAAGTGAATGTAGATTTTGCACAAAATTTTCCCATTGTTTTGAATTTTCTTTTTAAAAAAAAATACTGTCTTTATTTTTATATTATACTCCCTTTTTTCTTTTAGTTTATTCTTGCTAGGCTAAGTAGACTCTTATTGAAATTTGATTTCCTTTAAGTTGATTTTCCATGTTAATTAGAATTTAGAGGTGCATTAAAGAATAAAAAGAATAGGTGGAATTCTAGAATGACGTTTATGTTAAAATTTGAAAATCATTATTTTTTATGATGGCATAATAGTTTTTTGGGTCTAACTATAGTTGATAGCATGCTTGATCCTAAGAAGTCACCATTATTATTTATTAGACCTTACCAGTATCAAATTGGTCTCTTCAACTTTTGGGCCATTTTTCTAAAAGCCTTTCTAATCATTTAGATTCATTTATATTAAATTATCTTTAATACAATCACACATTTGTTTTGTCTCTGTTATTATACATACTAGCCTTTAACCCACGCAATACGCAGGGTATTCCTAACAAAGCAACTTCTATTATAGAGGTTTTTTTTTTTTTTTTTTTTTTGGGGGGGGGGGGGGTTGCTTTTCTTTTTTCTTTTTCTTTTTTTTTTAATAAAAAAAGACAATACTTTCTATTCAACCCAATTCAAGTCTTATATGTTTTCTATTACATTACATTTTATTAAAATATCAAATTTTCTTGATTTTTTTAATTATTTCTCTTTCTTCATATACAACGACCATCATCTACTTTCTTCCTTCATCCTCAGGATACGAAAAGAAAAAAAAAATTAATGTAAAATAAATAGTATTGGTGTGAATTTAAAGGTTTGCTATAAATTTACACAGTCACTATATAGCAAACCTATAAATTTACCTGGTTATATATGGATTAATGTGGGTCATTTTTGTGCAAAACTATGTAAATTTTACACATTTTTCTATTATACACTCATTGATGTGAGTGCTCTAACAATGGAAAAAGAAATACCATTTCTTTATCTCATATATGGGCTTCCTATAACCTTCCTTCTGCTTTATCTGCAACATCAACAACACCACTTTGCAAATAGTTGGATGTCCTGGTTATTGGCTTCTTAGCTTTAGGAGCATCATAATTATAGAATGATTTCTATCCCAACATAGCTAGCTCCTAGTATTCCATCCAAACCTTTCGTATCAACCTAGAATGAAGGGTTTCTGTTATTAGTTTTTGCATAAGAAGATGAACAAAACTTTAATATTGAAAAGCACAAATTGAATGAAATTATAGAGACATATTTGAGAGAGAGAGACATGGAGGTTAAGCATAGTACCATGTAACTGTATCTTTTTGGTTCTTTGATTTGGCAGGACCAAACTCCCAACTCTTTAAAATCACCATTTCTCATCAACAATAATTTTCTCAAAGGAAAAATGCAGTCATATTTGCAATTGACAAATACATTCAAATTTACATAAATAAACCCACACTCATACTCAAATTAATAACCAACCCCCTGTTCTCCTCCAAACAAATCACACACAAATATTGCTTCAAAGGAAATTAATGTCCAAAGCCTTAATTATATTTTGCATCCAATTCAAAACCAAAGCCTTAATCATATGTTAGCAGCAAATTTGGAAATAAAATTTAAAACTTTAACAATAATATTTTGAAAGTTAAGATGGTGGCTTTAAGTTGTAAAACAGGGTGACACTGCTGACTGGTTTGACAGTGGTAAATTTCCTTAGATTTCTCTCTCTCTCTCTCTCTCTCTCTCTCTCTCTCTCTCTCTCAAGGAATTTTAATGATCTTGAATAAACCCTATAATCAACACAATAAGAAATAGAGAAAGCAGAAAGGTAAAGGAAACATTAATGAAAGACATTTCAATTAAACATTAAAAAAACCACAAAATAAATTAGAAAACAAATAGAAAGCCAAGGTTATATTTGCCAAAGGAAAGCATCCAAAGGAGGAGCATAGCCCCATCAATTAACTATGCAATCAAAGTAACAGTATTTGAATAGGAAAAGCAATTGTGGGAAGACAATGAACTGGGAATTGCATAAACTATTGTTAGAAACAATATTTGAAGAAGGGAAAAAATTATGTTATGGCCTTGGGTATATATTGTTGAAGAAAATTCAAATAAGATATATGTAAAGAAACATCTAGAAGAAGTCCAATAAACGAATAGAAAAAAGAGCAGAATAACTCATATAAGAAATGTGTAAAAGAATAACTAATAAGCAGCATCCAGCAACGTAGATATGGTTGGTAGCATAGTATGCAGATTGTAAAATTAATCACATAACAGCCCTGAGCCATTTCAATCCTAAAATCCAAAGCAAAAAAAATAAACCAAAAAGAATTTCTCTAACCTAAATACCTAAATCAATCATTCCAACCAAATATCCAAACATAAAGCATATTTAACACTCAATTAAAAAGAAAATTACCGGCGATGGTTCAAATAAAGTGGAAACTATACCTGGCAAGACTGTTTCTACTCAGACTTGGATTGCTTCCAAAGATTTTCCTTTTCACCTGCAAACCTAGAAAAGAAAAGTTAAGGAAAAACCCTTTAATTTTTTATTACATAGATTTGGAATAGAAATCAATGAATGACAAATGAAATTTACAATTGAATCCAAGATAGAGTTAAATAAATAAATGCTGAGTGGAACGATTGGAAACTCTTTGCCAGGAATACACATTCAAGAAGTGTAAAAGAAATTGAAAAGATCAAAAATACTCTGCTCTCTATGCGATTGAAAAATTACCCAAAACAATTTATCTTGAAAATCCAAAACCAAACCAAACCAAAGCAACACAAATACCCTAACCATAAACCAAATCTAATCCAATAAACTTAATCAAAATCAAATCTAGCCCAAATGCCTAAATCGAACCTATAGTACCAAACACCCAAACATAAATCATAGTTACCACATAATTATAAAAAGAATAAAGAAAACCTTTACCGGTAACAGTTCCAGCTTCATGACGATGGTGGCTGCCCTGAGATTTCTCTCTCTTTCAATCTTTGTTTTTCTTCTATGTTTAAATAGTGTAACATTCTTAACGGGTTCATTTTCTCAACTGAAGGCTCTTTTCTTCCTTTTCTTCTTTAAAAATATGGCAGCCATTGGTGAGACAGACACAAAGACCAAAACTGAAACCAATCCAAACAAATATAAAAAAACTTGATCAGATTTAATGCACAAACTGAAAAGACCTAAATTGAAACCACTCCAAATAAAATATCAAATTATGATCATATTTAATGAACAAACTAAAAAATGAAGAGAGAAACTTGTAGGTAGCGATTCTGACATGATGATGGTGGGAGAATTGTCATTATTGGGAAGTCTGCCTAATACTGACTCTGTTCTCTGATTTTTTTTTTTTTTTTTTTTTTTTGGTAATCACTAATCAGGCAGTAACTAACGAAAAGGAAATTCATTCAAAAATAAATGCAATAGAAGATGGTTAACTGACAATTGCAACTCTTCATCGATCCAACATGAGATCAAAACATGCATAAAAGGAAATAACAATAATACACAAAGAAAAAATAATTATAGCAGTAATTACATGACAAATTGACAAATTCCAACTCTTTTTGCGTACCTACTCACGATCTCTCTCGTTTCTCTGTCTTTGCCCTCTCTAGACCTAAATTATATTTGACGCCAAATATAAATCAACAAAAAAATAGAGACTATACATATTGACGCAAAGGCTGGATTGAAGTAGTCGGATGACAGATTTCTCAAAACAATTTCACCCTCCATGCCTTTCTCTTTAACGGACTGTCTCAGTTTGGGTTTTCAATTTTTTTTTTTTTTTAATCTCTTATAACTGCGAAACTGTGCTAAGTAAACAATTACTACCAAACTGGTGTAGTGTTTGGGTTTGAGTTTTTACACGTGTGAAAAACTGATTTTTCTAAGTTTTCTCTTTTAATATGTATACGTGTCAGAATTTTAAGCGTGCTTTTTTCCTAACGTGGCAGCACCTCCTTCTATTACCCGTGCTATGCACGGGGTACCCTTCTATTCAAAGAAACCATCTCTAGATAGATGCTAAGATTTGAAAATATTTGACCCAATACACTAAAATATTCCATAAAGTTTCAATTCCTATGAAAATCAAATGCCTTTATCTAAAATCTGAAATTCCTAGGAAGAGAGAGAGAGGATAGATACAGTCAGTTTATGGTATATTAATAAATGTCCAATTCCATACAAACCAAGAAAAGAAGACATATTGGATTTCAACCAAAAGGTTCTCTCCATTATACTAAGCAAGAAAAGAAATGATAAAAAAACAACTATTCACATGTATTTAATCATGACATATTTAGTAATCATGTGCCTTATGTATATTATTTAATTAATAATACGATTTAATAGATGCAAGCGGTCATCTAAATCGCTATGTAATGTACTTGATTGGCAAAGATTCCTTCAAAAAAATTTGGCAGAAAAGTTGTCCAAGAAATAAGGCAGCATATTCTAGCAAATACAGTTGCAAAAAGAGCACCAGAATAGATGAAAAGCATTGCAGTTCTCCACTATTGAGAAATTGAAGCACCACTTCAAAAACCAACAAAAGCTTTTTAATTTCTCAAAACTTTTCTACTCAATCTAATGAATCACAAAGTCAAGCAAAAAACAAAAGTTAGCACCTTGTTATATTTTAATAATTTTCCTCACACTTTTAATAGCAATTGAAAGACTACAAATGCCTACTTTTGGACCAGCACAACAACAATGAAAGAAAAGGGAAAATGGGAAGTTTGAAGGGATGATTTTCAGGCTTGTCATGATTCTTCTCATAGCAATTAGCTTTTAAAGGATCAAATGTGTTAGTCCAACTCAAAGACAGCATAACTTCAAGTTCAATAATATGATGGTCATTTTATTACCAATAAGAACTGCCTTAAACATTAAGATCTTCCAAAGAAACTCAATGGTATTGGACATCCTTCGAAATGACCTCATCCTTCAAATGACCCGTATTTATTATTTAAGAAAACTTGCTAATAAAGTTATTATGATTTATGAAACCACTTGCAATTATGATAGCATCACACAATAAATTTTAAAATTTCAATCATAATTGATAGAAAAGATAACCAAAAAAAAAAACCAACTTAGACAAATTCCAGCAAGGGAATTCCACAGTCGACTAAAGTTTCGATCGTCCATCTAAAACATACATGGCAAGAAAAATACAATTTTTCTCCCATTTCCATTGAAAAATCAATACATAAAAACTAAAAAAAGAGGGTTAAAAAATTGACCGAATCTCACCTAGATTCTTCAGTTGGGATATGATTCCAATATCTTCAATCATCTATCCCGATGATCACTAACCCTTTTGAAGCAATGGACAAACAAACACTACCCGTTCTTTTATGCAGCCAAACTCTGCATAAAGCCAATTTTTCAACAAATCCATCAGAAACAAATCTGTTAGGTTCTAAGGTCTTAGGATTTTATGTATTTAGAACCTAATTTGTAATGTTGGCAAACCATGATCAAAACAATGTATTTAGTCTTGTTTAGACTTGCTCAAAGTTGGTTTAATATTGTAAAGTTGGAATCGAGAGACTGCAGAAGCATTGGGGCTTCTCAGCCTGGCTCGATCGATCGAAGGTAATTCTCGATCGATCGAAAATCGGCCCAGATGCGATTCTGCAGAAAATTCCAGCTCAGCCCAAACTCTTTTAAACGTTTAGGGTTTTCTGTTTTTGCCCTAGGTATATAAGGCAAAACCCTAGTCACGTTTTCTGAGTTGCACAAGTTGTATTGTTGCTCATACATTGTGGTTTTGTGTAAATCTCTTGTGAGATCTAGAGGAGCTTTCCTTTACACATAGCTTAGGGTTTTCAAGATTGAGATTCTTCAACATCTTGATGATCAACTTGGTTGCTGCCATTGAAGCTTAAAGATAAACAAGCGGGGAGTTTGTACCTGATTGAAGGAATACAAAGAAAGAAGTAGTCCGTGGACTCGGAGCCTGCGCGTGGTCGTGTCAGGAAGTTTTACTGGTGGGTAGCATTAGGAAGTCAAGCGGGGAACTTGTAAGTCCTTTTGTAAGAACTTCAATTCTTTCTTAGTGGATTCCGTTTTGCCTTGAGGATCGGTGGGTAAAATCCTCCCCAGGTTTTTCCGTGTGGTTTCCTGGGTGATCATATCACTGTGTTATTTTTTATTTCGCTGCATTATATTTTTTATATGATTATTTGATTGCTTTAACCTAGAATTGTTTAATCTGACTAAGTAAAAACTTGGCTAATTAATCTAGGCTACGCAATCTGTTTGTGTGTTTAAGGGGTCTAAACCCATCAAGTGGTATCAGAGCAGGTTGCTCTTTTGTTTGAGATTTTCATCTCTGAGCTGATCCTTGACCCCGGTTGTCATGGAGCATGGACACTCTCTATTTGTTCCTCCTCACTTTGATGGGAACAACTATGCTTACTGGAAAGTAAGGATGAAAACATTCTTGAAATCCATTGATGAGAGAGTTTGGAACTCTGTTGAATATGGTTGGGAGAAGCCCACTACTCCTGTGAGTGAGTGGCAAACTTCTCAGAAAGAAGCAGCTACATTTAATAGCAAAGCTATGAATGCCATTTTTAATGCTATTTCAATGGAGGAATTTAAGAGGATCTCTAATGTTGAGGTTGCTCATACTGCTTGGAAAATCCTCCAAACTGTGCATGAAGGCACAAAGGCTGTTAAGATAAACAAATTGCAGCAATTAACTTCTAGGTTTGAAAGCATTAGAATGTCTAATGATGAAACCTTTGATGAGTTTTATGCTAAACTTAATGATATTGTTAATTCTGCTTATAATTTGGGTGAAGTCTATGATCAACCTAAGATTGTTAGGAAGATACTTAGATCCTTAACTGAAGACTTTAGACCCAAAGTGACAGCCATTACTGAAAGTAAGGATGTTGACACCATCCCTGTGGATGAGCTTGTAGGATCGCTTCAGTCCTATGAGTTTGACCTACCCAAGACTACCAAATCCAAATCAATAGCTCTAAAGTCTGTTGATGATGTTGAGGCTGGTGGACTTGATGATGAGCTCTCTCCTACTGAGATAGCTTACCTTGCCAAGAATTTTAGAAACTTTCTTAGAAACACTAATAGGAAGGCAAGGAATACCAACACTGTTGAACCTAGAAACTTTAGGAAGAATGATCTCACTAAGGTTAATAATTTGGAAAACCTAGAGAACAAGTAGGTCAATCTTCAAATAACTCTTTGGGTACTCAATGTTTTGGTTGTCAAGGGTATGGTCATGTCAAATCTGAATGTCCTACTTTTTTTAGAAATAAGGGTAAAGCTATGGCTGTAACCCTGAGTGATAATGAGGTTTCTGATGATGAGTCCGGTTGTGACGAGGATGGAAACTTCATTGCTTTCACCGCTACTGCCGAAGTAAATGAAAGCATATCTGCTGAGGAGAACCCTGTTCATGGGGAACTCTCTGAAGATGCAGATCTTCAAAAGGCCTACAACAAACTTTGCAAAATTACTGCAAAGGATGCTATGAAAGTTGATCTAGGCCTGAAGAAAATTGATGCTCTTGAGCTTGAAAAGAAGAACTTGCTTGTCAAATTGTTTGATGCTAATGAACTTTTGAATAATGTTAAATCTGAAAACATGCTTTTGCTTGATAAAGTTAGAACTTTGGAACATGATTTATCTGTTGCTAGATCTGCTAGTTCTAAACTTGATCACATGCTGAATGTTCAAAAGTGTTCTTCTAATAAATCTGGGATAGGATATGTTGAAAGCATCTTTGATTCTGCACCCCATTCCACTGTTTTTGTTCCTGCTTCTTCTTCTATTCCTTCTGTGAGTGAGGGTGAGAGTGAAACTGTTAAACCCCCTGTGAGTGAGGTTGTTAAACCGGTAGAAGTTTCACCACCTAAGAAGATTAGGGTAGACTTAAGGGAATCCAAACCTAAGGAGCCTACCAAATCCAAGGACAAAATGCATGGTGAACCTGCTTGGGTTTGTCATTATTGTGGTAAGCCTGGACATATCCGTCCTAACTGTTACAAGCTTCAAGCTGATAAAAGAGCTAAGAAACCAAAAGTGCCTGTGCCTCAAGCACAAGATCCTATGGCACTAATTGGTGAATTGGTAAAGGCGTTAAACCTTTATTCCAATCCTGGAGTTGGGAATCACTCTAAAGTGAAAAAGAACTCCAATGCTCGTGGTGCATCTAAAAAGTTTTGGATGCAAAAGACTCGAAATAACTGAGTCTTTCTGACATGGTCCTTGTGCTTCATTGCTCTATCCTTTGTGACCATTGTTCTTTGTTTTCTTTGTGTCTTTTTGTTCTAGGACTTGCATTGCATTACATTCATGCATTTCATTCTAGGATTTATTTGTTTTCTCTTTTTATAAAAAAAAAAAAAAAAAAAAAAAAAAAAAAAAAAAAAAAAAAAAGGAGAAAGCAAAAATTATGTTTGACACTATTTTTCTTGATTTCTGAAAACAAGGTTGGTCAATCTTTTTATACATGTCATGTTCTGTGTACCTTGTTTAGCTTTGATGAGCTTACTTATTGCACTTTGCTAGTTAAAACTCTGTAGTGCATGTTGTGTAGGAAAGATGTGTGTGGTTTTTAATCACTTTGCCTTCATCATGAAGTCACATGTTCTTTGACTGTCGGACTTGATCCTTTTGAGAAAGGCATAAATAATCATCTCACCACTGTTCACTAGCCAATCATGAACACCTTAGTGCATATCATAAGTTTTTGTGCTCGAGAAAGTGTAGCACATGCACAAAAAGAACATAAAGTGTAGCCTCATTTAAAATTAAAACTGGTGTGTACTATTAGGCTTGATGCCAATTCACTTAATTCAAACCGGTGTGTACTATTAGGCTGCATGCCAATTCATATATAAATAAGAGGCAATAATGCAAGAAACTTACATGATTGCAAGCTTTTGTTCTAGGAGATGTGAGAGTTATAGGATGTAACTCTTTAGGTGATAGTCTCTTTTAAATTCTATGTGATGAATTGTGTAGACCTTGTGTTTGATTGCTATTCACATATCACCTCACATGTATCTCAAGTTTTTGCTAGTTTCACACACTTCACAAGTTACTCTTTGTTAAACATTGTACATGCTAGTGTGTGTGTTTTTGGTCTGACCAATCAAGTTTGACAATATCTTGAGATTTGTGCACAACATATTTTGTTGCTTGAGAAAATTGAATGGAGGATGATTGGAACTTGTTTTTGATGAAACTGGGCTTGAAAATTAGGGTTTTTGAAAAAGCATTTCACTTCATACTCATGCATTTTGTTTTCATTGATCAAATGCTTTGAGGAGGTTTTTTTAAAATTGGGCTTGCGTTTTTCAAAACTATGTTTTTCCCTAAATTTTTGTGAGTTTCCGCCCATTTCGATCGATCGAATGTATTCTTCGATCAATCGAAAAAGTGGCTTGGATTGTTCTAAAATGACTGGAACATTCGATCGATCAAATGTATTTTTCGATCAATCGAATATCGTGGAGAAGCTTTTTAAAAAGGAAGAAATCTGACTTTTTCTAAGAACTATTCAAACTTTTTCAAACTTTCCTTTTCTCTCTCCAACGAGACAAGCATCTTTGTCAATTTTTTGTTGTTTTCCTCCGGATTTTTTGCAAGGAATCTCTTTCCTCAAGCCGGTAAGTCTATTTTGCCCTTCCTTTTCAATTTATTTTCACATTTACATGCATTTTTTCATGCATTGAAGGGAGATTTTTGGACTTTTCTTTATGGGATTTTTGATTGATTCAAGACTTATTTTTAGCAATTGATCAATGGGTTTTGATGGAGACACGTCACATACTAGTTCCTTGATGATTAATTTGATCAATTTTGAGTTTGATGAAAAATTGAAAATTCTAGGGTTCCTATTTGATCCGAATTGGGGCTTTTTGTGAAATTGAGGTTAATTGATGAAATTGGCTTGTGTAATTGATGCAATTGATTATTATAAACTGTTTTCAATGGTGTGTAATGATTGATTTTTCAATTTATTGCAAAATTTATCAAGTGGTTTTCAAATTTTTAGGGTTTTTGTTTAAGAAACTCTATGTTCAAGCCAATTTTGTGTAATTGAACTTAATTTGAATTGTGTTTACTGCATTAGTACATGCATCATGTCATTGCATTTGTTCATGCATCATATAGATTGTTATTCTATTTGTTTTTGTGCTAACTTGCAGTCTGCCCTTGGTTTTTCTTTGTTTTTGTTCTTTTGGTTTTGTCCTTGTGTCCTTGTCCTTTCCTTAGCACCATGCCTAGGAAGACTAGAGCTCGAAGGACCATTCCCTCTCGTTCTCCTTCCCCCCCTTCTTTTGACCGTGAGAGGTTTCCGAGCGAGAAAAACCAAGAGACCTATGAGAAGCTCAATCTTCAGAGGAAGATTTGGGCTGAGCGATTTGTCATTCTAGATGAGTTAGATCCTACCATTAGGGCAAACTTTGAGCGTCGAGGATGGTTGCCTCTGTTAGATGTGTCTGACCCTCCTCCTCCGGCTACCTTGATTAGAGAGTTCTATTCGAACATCTCTATCCGTGTCTATGATTCCAACACTCTAGTTAGGAGTTGGATACGAGGCGTAGAGTACTCCATTACTCCTCAGGTAGTGGCTGATGCTCTAGAGGTACCATTGGTTCGTGAGCCAGTCTATCCTTACACTAAGTCTCCCGAGCTGAGCGACGTTTTGTCTTACATCACTGGGACTACTGTCCAGTGGGGTTCTGATCCTAGGATCACTTCTGCTGAGCTCTCCGGGTTACATTACCTTTTCTTTAGGATAGCCTGTCATTCCATCTGGCCCATCTCTCATGTTCACACCATTCCTCTTGAGAGGTGTGTATTTTTGTACGCCTTAGTCACAGATGCTCCTATTGGTTTTCCCCATCTTTTTCTTCGTTCTTTGAACGAAGTTTATAGGAGTTCATCTGCTTCTCATGCCCTCGTTCATCCTATTTTCATTCATAGGATTCTGCTGTATCTTGCTCTTAGTGACTTCCCCTCATCTGAGCCTGTTCACGTTATAGGTCCTATTGTGTCTTTTCTTAGACAGAGGGCCGCTCATCTTCGAGCTGGTTCTAAACACCCTAGGTCTGAGCCATCTTCTAGCGCTCCTCCTCCTCCTTCATCTTCTACAGGTCCTGCTGGTAAGGATATTCCTGATCCAGTTGGTGATGATGCTGTTGCTGCTGCTGTTCCTCCACCTCCTTCGGCCGACTTCGATGTTCGTCGTACTTTGGAGACTGTCATGACCGTTCAGGTGGCTCATGGTCAGATTTTGATGGACTTGTTCGATGAGATTTGAGCTTTGCAGGCAGATTTGGCGCGACTTCATTCACCTTCACCACCACCTTTTGATGGCGACTCTTGACTGCCCTTTGGCATTCCGTCACAAAAAGGGGGAATGGATACTGTAGAGGAGTTTTGACTTTTTGAGGAGTTTTTGTAGTTAGGGGGAGATTTTTTTTAGCATGAGTTTTTTTTGTTTTGTGGAGTTTATTAAATTGTATCTAGGTGCTTCACTTTGTATATCATTTTTGGGGATATTCATGTTAGGGGGAGTAACATTGATATATTGATATACATGTTTATTTGATTCTTGTTGTCTCATGATTCACTGCTTATTGATTTATATTTATGAGTTGATTCATTGATATATATCTTTATTTTGTTTTGTGTGGATCTTACAAGAATATTATACCTGTTTATATACTATTTCCTGTCACACATGCGTTTATGTGTTTGTTGAGTATTTCAGGAATATACAGGTTGTTTCAACAAAGCTGCTGTCTATACTTGCAACCGATGGATAGTAGTTAGGGTTGAATTTGAGTTTATGAGCATTATTTATGTAAAGGGCTTTTCAATTGTAAACTTTGAGCTTTTAATTTGTGTTTTGTCACGGATTGCCAAAGGGGGAGTTTGTTAGGTTCTAAGGTCTTAGGATTTTATGTATTTAGAACCTAATTTGTAATGTTGGCAAACCATGATCAAAACAATGTATTTAGTCTTGTTTAGGCTTACTCAAAGTTGGTTTAATATTGTAAAGTTGGAATCGAGAGACTGCAGAAGCATTGGGGCTTCTCGGCCTGGCTCGATCGATTGAAGGTAATTCTCGATCGATCGAAAATCGGCCCAGATGCGATTCTGCAGAAAATTCCAGCTCAGCCCAAACTCTTTTAAATGTTTAGGGTTTTCTGTTTTTGCCCTAGGTATATAAGGCAAAACCCTAGTCACGTTTTCTGAGTTGCACAAGTTGTATTGTTGCTCATACATTGCGGTTTTGTGTAAATCTCTTGTGAGATCTAGAGGAGCTTTCCTTTACACATAGCTTAGGGTTTTCAAGATTGAGATTCTTCAACATCTTGATGATCAACTTGGTTGCTGCCATTGAAGCTTAAAGATAAACAAGCGGGGAGCTTGTACCTGATTGAAGGAATACAAAGAAAGAAGTAGTTCGTGGACTCGGAGCCTGAGTGTGGTCGTGTCAGGAAGTTTTACTGGTGGGTAGCATTAGGAAGTCAAGCGGGGAGCTTGTAAGTCCTTTTGTAAGAACTTCAATTCTTTCTTAGTGAATTCCGTTTTGCCTTGAAGATCGGTGGGTAAAATCCTCCCCAGGTTTTTCCGTGTGGTTTCCTGGGTGATCATATCACTGTGTTATTTTTTATTCCGCTGTATTATATTTTTGATATGATTATTTGATTGCTTTAACCTAGAATTGTTTAATCTGACTAAGTAAAAACTTGGCTAATTAATCTAGGCTACGCAATCTGTTTATGTGTTTAAGGGGTCTAAACCCATCAAAATCCATATCAAGGAAATCATATAATATGAATAATCCAAATAGGAAATAAGCTAGAGAACCATATCAGGGAGGTACCAAAACTTTATCACAACAAAACCAAATAATTTTATTCCCCTCTCAATTAATTAAAATAAAATCTAAGATTTCTAAATTAAAATTTATTTTCTTTCCCTCATTTTCTCAAAACCTAATAAACGAAAACCCCATCACAACCAATCAAAAACCATATCTAAAAACTCGAAACTTTTAATTTTCACACACTTTCTCAGCACCTAAACAGAAAACAAACACACACACAGAGATAGAGAGAGCAATACCTTAGTACAATCATCGAACACTTTCTGAAAAAAGAACTTCATAATTCAAGGGCAATTTCAATTCCCAGAATCAGAGCCACGCAGTCCTCTGGTAAATCAACCAAATTGGGAGAAAAATAGAAGAGAAACATATGTGAATTGTCAGAGAAGGATTTGCGAATGGTTTTATACAATTTGAAACGGTAATTGAATATAAATAAGGGGGAAAAAAAAAAAAAGCATGCCTACCTTCTGAATTGTCTGTTGTTGCAGAGAAGGAATGGGCTAGCTTCTGAATCATCTGTTGTTGCAGAGAATGAACAAAGTTTTTAAGTTTTTACTTTTTTTTTTCTTTTTTTGGATTCTCTTTTTTCCTCCGTTTGTTGGTTTGAAACAGAACGTGCAAGCAATAAGACACAGAATAGAGAGAATCCGTGAAAGGAGAATTGAACCCACTATTCTGGCCTGTGTTTATATGGAGTTGCGGAGAAGAATCGGAAGTTAGAGTGAGTTTGAACTTTTGATTGGGAATATGGCGTTTAGGATTTTGGGTTTCTGTTTTTTTCTTTTTTTTTCTTTTTTGATAAGTGGGTTTTTTTTTTCTTCTAACCCTGCGAAACAGATCAAAAGGTTTTTTCCAAATCAAAACCCCAAGAAAAAAAAAAAAAAAAAAAAAAAAAAAAAAAAAAAAAAACTATGAACGCAGATTTTAGAAAACAGGGAAAGGCTTAGTGATATCAAAATAAATTGAAAAATTGAGGAAACAAACATTTTCATGGAGAACCCAAAAGCCCAAAACAAAAAGGAATCAAAAACCAAAATCAAATCTAAACCTATCCAATGAAAAAACTCCATATAAAGTAATATTTCATACCAAAATCTAAAAAAATAGAGAAAAACGTACCAAAGCCGATTCCGACAATCTGATAGTGGCAGATATATAGCCTAACGGTGTTGATGTAGTGATGCCTATAGATTTTTCTTTCTGCTTGCAGCGGTGCTCTAAATCTGGCAGGGGAACTCTCTCCTTCTCTCTTTGTATCTGCATTTTTTTATTTTATTTTATTGGAAGCTTTTAATTAAATTTTAACCGGTTATTTTTTTGTTTTATAGTGAGGGGCTTTTAACCGGTGTTGTAGTATTGCCAAACAATATAATGTATCGCTTCTTTAAGTTAAACATTTCTGAATTTTAGATAGGCAGTTATCCTATTTGTCAGCACCTCCTTAACTGTAGGAACCAACTTTCTCTCGACTTCTGCTATTATATATAGTATATGATATGTGATTTTAGATTTAAGTATTTAACTATCTTATGCATCGCACAGGTTAGCGACTAGTATACTATAAAATCGAATCCTCTAACTTTCTGTTGACTTCACAATTTTCCACATCATTAATTGTTTTTTAAAAAGTTTATTTTTATAAAACTCTATTCGACTCTGAAATTGTTCAGCCACAAAAGCCTACTCCTCCGACGCTACTATCCTTTATAAGAGACGGTTCTCTCTCTTCTGTTTGTATAGTCTTTGTCTCCTTAGTCTCCACTCTCAGCCTCTTTTATCATTATCTCTCCTATTTGATGGATCTGCTTCTCATGAAATTCTCTCTCTATGATTTTCTCTAACTCTCTCTCTCTCCTTTTTTTTTTTTTTTTTTTTAGTTTGTGTTGAAGAGAATGATGATAATGCCAATTACTCAATCCCACCACCACGTGATACCTAGCAGAGGGCGTGGTTGTCTTCAAAGAGAAGTGCCCATGGGTCTTCTTTGTTTACTAGTGGGTGGTTTTGTTACTGTTCTTTGAGGTAGGCTTGCTTTTGTTCACTCTTTTCTATGAGTTACTCAACTTTACCGATCTCTTTTTGGGGTTATGCCATAAATACAGCAATACATCTTTTGAATTTAGTTCCATCAAAATTTGTTCCCAAAACACCCATGGAATTGTGGAGTGGGCGTAAGCCTAGTATGAAATATCTCCACATTTGGGGTTGTCCAGCACATGTGCTAAAAGGGAAGCCTAATAAATTGGAACCAAAATCAGAAGTATGTTTGCTTGTAGGTTATCCAAAAGAAACTAGGGGTTATTTATTCTATAGTCGTAAGGATAATAAAGTTTTTGTTAGTACAAATGCTAAATTCTTAGAAAATGACTATATGAATAATTTTACTCCTAGAAGTAGAGTTGTGTTAGCTGAAATGAATGAACCTGTAAAAGAACAACCAATGGATGAAACTAGGGATGATATGGATGTATTAGATACACCACTAGAGACTACTCAAGAGATGTCTAGTACACAAGTACCTCGTTGTAGTGGGAGAATTGTTCGGCCTCCTATAAGATTCATAGGTTTGAGAGAAACTTATGAAGCTTTCTCAGAAGATACTGAATTGGATCCCTACACTTATGAAGAGGCAATGAATGATATAGATGCACATCATTGGGTCAAAGCTATGAAATCTGAATTAGATTCCATGTATTCCAATCAAGTTTGGGATCTTGTAAAGGCGCCTAACGGCATTAAACCTGTTGGTTGCAAATGGGTTTACAAGAGGAAGAGAGGGATAGATGGAAAGGTTGAAACCTTTAAAGCAAGGCTAGTGGCGAAAGGGTATACACAAAAAGAAGGTATTGATTATGAAGAAACCTTTTCACCAGTAGCACTGCTTAAATCTATCAGAATTCTCTTATCCATTGCTGCTCATTATGATTATGAGATTTGGCAAATGGATGTCAAGACTGCATTTTTTAATGGCGATCTTGAAGAGGAAATCTATATGTTGCAACCGGAAGGTTTAATAGCAAAGAACCAAAAGCATATGGTATGCAAGTTGAAAAGATCCATTTATGGACTTAAGCAAGCATCTAGATCATGGAACATCAGATTTGATCAAGCAATCAAGTCATTTGGTTTTGAACAAAATCTTGATGAACCATGTGTGTACAAAAGGCATCAAGATAAAGTGGTAATGTTCCTAGTGCTTTATGTTGATGATATTCTACTCATTGGAAATGATGTAGGGGTAATGTCATCAGTAAAGGTTTGGTTGTCAAGCCAATTTGATATGAAGGACTTGGGTGAGGCTAATTTTATTCTAGGGATCAAGCTATGGTGAGATCGAAAGAATAAGATGTTAGGATTATCACAAGCTGGGTATATAGATAAGGTTCTAGAACGGTTAGCATGCAAAACTCCAAGAAAGGACTGCTTCCTTTCAGACATGGAGTTCCTCTGTCTGAAGACCAAAGGCCTAAGACTCAAGAGGAAGTTGAAATGATGAGACAAGTTCCTTATGCTTCTACAGTGGGAAGTCTCATGTATACCATGCTTTGTACTAGACTAGATATTTGTATTCAGTTGGCATGGTCAGCCGATATCAATCAAATCCAGGACCAAAACATTGGCAAGCTATAAAGCATATTCTCAAGTATCTACGGAGAACGAGAGATTATATGCTTGTTTACTGTTGTGAGGATTTGATGCCCATTAGCTAAACAAATTCAGATTTTCAATCGGATCTAGATTTCAGAAAATCCACATCAGGATGTGTTTTCACCTTGGGAGGTGGAACCATAACTTGGAGGAATGTCAAGCAATCTTGTATTGCGGACTCTACCATGGAAGCTGAGTACGTTGCTGCTTATGAAGCAACAAAAGAAGTTATATGACTCAAGAAATTCTTTTCTGACCTTGGTGTAGTAAGAATGGAGCAAGTTCCCATCACTTTGTTTTACGACAATAGTGGTGCAGTTGCAAAATCAAAAGATCCGAGGAATCACAAGAAAGGAAAGCACATTGAGAGAAAATATCACATCATTCGAGACATCATTGCTTGTGGAAATGTGGTGGTAGCAAAGATTGAAAGTGCAAATAATCTAGCAGATCCCTTTACCAAAGCGTTGCCTCAAAGGACCTTCGAGTCACATTTGGAGGGAATGGGAGTTAGATTAGTGCACAATAGTCTTTAGGGCAAGTGGGAGATTGTTGGGATTTGTGCCTTAGAATTCTATTGTATGATTTTATGTTTTATATTACGTATGACATTATGTATAACATGATGTATGACTTAATATTGAAATTAATAAAGTTGTTTTATTATTATCTGAAATAATGGTAACATAAATATTTGGACATTATCATATAGTCCATGAGATGCATAGTATGTGATTTATGTGAAAAGTCACAGAAGATATAAATCACAAGTTCTTTGTAAACTCAGAATATTAGTTCGTGGTCGGTGATGAAATTGGGCATTTCATCTGCGAAGACTATAACATATTAACTAAGATGATTTGTCTTGATCATAGAAGTGGTGACTTCTAGTTGATATGTTGATATGTTTTAAGAGTTAAAACATATTGAACTGGACCGCTATGAGATTTATTATTTTCCTAATGACTGTCAATTGAATAATAAATCTCACAACTTATATTTGCATGAACTCTTAATCTAGAGAGAATAATGGACCTGATCATGAAGTGTAGGTTGCTTTGATATATCAGGAGTGAGATCTAAAGTAACGGTCAAAATCTTAGTATGTTAGGCAACCAATGTTGGGCAGCCACATTTAGTGTTGATGGAACATATATTTTCAAGATGGAATTCATAATCTCTCAACGGAGATACAAAATATTCCTTTGAGATAATTTTAATGGATTTGTTATTCAGAAGAGTTAAGCCTAACCACTTTAGTAAGACTAAAGTATATATTTATGAAATTGGATTTCATAAATATATGATGAATAACATTAAAGGATTAAACTGGGTACTCAAGGATTAAGATGTAGTAATTTACAAAGTGGCAGTCTTCATTCATGACTTTGTGTTACTACGAATATTTAATGAAGGGGTTTATGTATAATAAAGTCTTGGGATATAATTTATTAATAAGGCCTAGAGTGCAACTATATTTATATAGTGGTATTAAATATAGTTAATGGTAACTTTGGACTTATCAAGAGTTGATAGAAAGGCCCAAGGCCCATTGGAGCTAGTGTCTTATTTGTTCCCTTTTAGTCCCACTCCAAGCCACATACTAAAGCCCAATTAGAAAAGCCCAAAAGGCTAGCCCAATTAGATAATCAGTTATAAGGAGAGAAACATACAAATTTTATATAACATGAATTGGTATGTGAGTGTTGGACACTCTTAGATTCTCTCTAGAAACATATACATATAACTGATTAAGAGACCACACATCTTGGGTATCTAGTGGAATTGGAGTGAAGATTGAAAGTCTTCTCAAGAACTTCTGATCTTCGGTTTTGAATTTCACCGCTTCAAGGTACACTCTCTTGTTTTCTAATTCTGAAACTTATATGGCACATGTTATCAATTGTGAATGAAGTAGATCCGTTTAATTAATTTTTTATTTTTTCTGCTGCGTACACTCATATTTCCATTAGATGACATAGTGTATTCTGCCTATATAAGGTAGAGATATTAAAGTTGGCCGTGTGAAAGTGTTATTTTATGAATCAAGTAGTCTAAGTAGATAGTATTTGGGAACCTGAAATTAACTTTGATATATTTTTAAGTGCTGAAAATTCTGCTTCTCACCCATATTCTAGGAAGTCCTATTTGCTTTTTGCTTAACAATAACCAATAAATTATACTCTAAAAGTGATATTATTTGTAGGTACAAATGCTATTATAAAATTGATGCTTCACACTCATCAAATATCCACAATCCATCTTTCCCTGTTTCAAAATCTTTCATAGCTACTTTTTTGTAGTACTTATCTTTGTGATATTTTTGCTTTAAAGGTCATGAAACACTTGTCTCATTTTATTTGTCCTCACCACAATAATCAAGTAAGATGCAAAATCCGTCAAAGTTTGGATAGAAGTACAATATCATAGTACAGTTTTATTCAATTTCCCAACTACTGCATTTGCATCCTCAACTATCTTCATTGTAACAAATGCCAATCAGGAGAGACGGTAAGTCTAAATAACCAGTAGACGTGAGAGGCAGAAAGATAAATCTGAGGGTGCCACTACAAGTTCAGCCATCACCTATAGGGCCTTCGCCCATAAGTTTAGTTATTAATTTTACAAATGGGGTTTTTTTGGGGGGAGAATCATTTTGGCATTATTTATGATTTAGATTTGCATATTTAGGTTTTTCGGTTAGGAATAGTTTTGTTTAATTTGTGTAAATAGATGGGTTAGATTTGGTTTTGATTAAGGGATTTTGGTTAGAAAAAAAGTCTTTTGCTAGGAACTCTCGATATCAGACCATTCTTTCTTTGTGATTTTCAACTAATCTCTTACCCTATAGTCTTCAATTTCTTTTGAGAAACAAACACACACACACACACACACACACACACAGAGGGGAGAGGGAAAAGGGTTCTAACACAAAGGTACACCACAACTCCACTCAAAAGTCATGGTAACTTTTAAGGGAGGGTGGGGCAAGTTATACTACACACAACACACTCTTTTAAGCAATGTGAGACAATTGTCTTCAATTAGGTCTATTGTCAGTTAGGGATTTTGTTGAAATTAGGGAAACAACTTAGAAGATCAAATTCTAAATGAATTGTTATTAGGGAATTTTTAGTTTTTGGGTTTTGTATCAAATTCTAACTGAATTGATATTAGGAATTTTCAGGGTTTTGTTCCTTTGCTTACTTTACCTATAAACA
Source organism: Quercus gilva (assembly GCA_023621385.1). NCBI lineage: Eukaryota > Viridiplantae > Streptophyta > Magnoliopsida > Fagales > Fagaceae > Quercus > Quercus gilva. Next base: position 24,441,519 of record CM042482.1, on the reverse strand, counting down.
ATAAATGAAACACAAAGTCATCTCAGATTGCAAGAGTAATTTATATTGAGAACCAAAGATCCCCTCAAATTGCAATTCAACTTTTTTTTCTATTGCTAGTCGACCACAAAATTTCCATGGTTAAATTTCGATGACTGATCATATATTTGGTATGTATTATCCTTTTAGGTTGTATAGAATGAGAATTGAGGTTGGTTTATTGGCTTGTGGGTATTCATCATTTTGAAAGTATGGGTTTGATTAAGATTTTATTGGGTGATTATTATTATTATTTTTTTTTCAATAGGCATTCTTTAGTTGATTGACTATTATCTAATATGAGTTTTTAAACTTTTGGTTAGTTATGTCCGTTAAATTAGCAATTCATCTATACAATTCCTTAGAGATCTTTTCCTAACCATTAAGGGTAGCACATTTTTAATTGTTTATAATACATTGGCGTATTATCTTAGTTAAACCGTACGTGGATAACTTTTAAGTGGTTGTTCTCCTTCCTTGGATATATTATTCGCTCACAAGTCTCATTATCATAAAGTTTATAGTTGTTTTTTTGTAGTGAAATAATTTTTTATCAATATTATTTATCATGTAGGAATGAGAAAGAAAAAGTAATACAATGTTCAATGCGGATAGCTCATTATTATTTCATAGGGACGAAGTTTCTTTTCAGAAGAAAAAGACATAGTTGGCCAAAAAAAAAAAAAAAATCTTGTAATTATGTGAAATTCTTTTTTATTAGAAACAAGCTTGAACTGTATTATTGTAGATTTTAGATGAATGTCGTATATTTGACTAATCTCTTTATATATTTTTTCCATGTTTATTTTGAATTTGAATTATAGAATTTGATTGGTTCCAAATGATTGTACCAATAATAAAGTGAACATGTATAGCTCTTTAATAACCCGTTCATAGCAAGGGTTAGCGACTAGTTATTATTATTATTATTATTATTCTATCGCCTGATTTTTCTTTTCAACCAAATGAAAAAAAAAAAAAAAAAAAAAAATACTCCCCAAACAAACACACGTGAAGGAAAATTTAAATTTTTAATATCCCCCACTTTTCATTGCCCTCCGTTTTCTATCCTCCAACCAAACGAAGCCATAAAGCAATTTGACCATCATTAGGAGACTTCTTTTTTTAATAATCAGCATCATTAGGAGACTAGTATGATTAATGATGATGCAAAAAATTAGCAGTTGAGCTCCTCGTCATAGTAGATGGACGAAGCTGTGATTAAGGTCATCTCTGTTGAAGGAAAACCTGCAAAAATGAACTGGGTGGAAGAGTAACACGCCGATGTGGCATTAGCCAAACCACCTCCGATGCTTAAGTCAGTAAGGGAGAAAGATTTTAGAGAGAGTTGACTGGAGAGTGATTTTCGTAGAGTATTTTGTGTGTACCTTTAACTTATGTTGCCAATTCTTTTATAGTTGCGTGCCTAATTAATGGGCAATGAATTGCTGTATTTATACTCAACGGCTAGTGCATTACAAAATCTTTGTCTGAAGTTCACAACTCACTTTGTGACCATTGCTCCGTCCGTTACACTTTGTCATCAATGAACATAATAAATTCATAATGTCTTCTCTTGGTTAATGACGATCTCAGACTAATGACGATCATAAATTTCTGACTCATCAACTAACATAGGGTTTATTTAATAGTTAATTATTAATTATTTGTATATTTATCTTATTTATTTAATGGCTGATAAATAACAATAACTACTAAGCATATCAAAATTCTATTTGTGAAAGGTTATAAACGAATAATCAAGTGATACTAGCAATTGACAATAACTCATTGATGGAAAGAGTATAGAAGGAAACCAACATCAAATATTGAGGGTCACTAGCCTACCCCTTGGTTTAATCTGCGTCCATGAATGGTTTTTAAAGGGGTAGATCATAGACCATAAGAATCTCTCTAAATTTGGATTTTCTCTTCAAGATATTTGACCAATTATTGCCGGAGGTATGTCTTTAATTTATTAGTTTTTTTAATTTATTTTCAACATGTTTTTGTTTTCAAAAAATAATGGACACTACTAAAAACACACTCTATGGCCACTTTTTTTAAAAGAGGACCTATTACAGTGATTTAAAATCGCTGCCATAGCCAACTAATAGCCATGTTTTCAACAGACGCAGCTTAAAATCATGACCTATAGTAATGTTTTTAAAGCGTTGTAGTAGGGTAGTTCTATGCCGCATTTTTTAAGGGTCTTTAGCCACGTTTTTGTGGAAAGGGCCTATTGCGGCGTTTATAGGTCCAATAAAAAATTAAAAAGAACTTATAGCCACGTTTTCAAAGCACTACTATAGCAAATCTATAACTACATTTTTGAAAAGTGCTGCTTAAAACCTACCAAAAAAAAACCTTAAAAAAAAAAAAAAAAAAAAAACCAATTTAATGTACCTATTACGGCGATTGAAAGCGCCGCGATAGGCGCAGTGAAAAGTTTAGGCCTATTACGGCGCTTAGAAAGCGCCGCAATAGGTGCTTACCAAAAAAAAAATTAAAAACATTTTAAATCACATCATCTCTCTCTCTCTCTCTCTCTCTCTCTCTCTCTCTCTCTCTCCACTGATCCACCCCTCACTAGCACCAATCCACCTCTCACTGGTGCCAATTCTCCTCATTGTGCTGCCACCAACGAAGCCCAGGCCTCCACTAACCCGATCTCTCACTTCAACTACCCTTCCCCTCTCTTCTCTCTTTTCTACTGATGTAGGACATGGTTTAATATTTAATTTTAGTATTTTTATGTAATTTTTGTTATTTTAGGTTTAGGTGATTTATTTCCTTATTTTAGGTGCTTTTAATGTTGTTTAGTCAAATTAGGGTTATATATGCTCTCGTAACCGCCTTAAGGTTTCTAGTTACCCTAGGTTTTGTTTTTACTATTTGAGTTTGGAACACAACCGAGTCGACCCTGAAGTATATATAGTTCCAAGCATCTCAATCAATCGAGGAGGTAACAAAGAGGCATCGAAAATAAAATCTCGATATATTGAGAGGTATTGAGAAGGTGTCGATGGCTAAAATCTTCGATGTATCGAGGAAGGTGTTGAGCAGGTATTGAGAAAATAGAGAGTTCCAAAATTTGGCTTGATGGATTGGGATATGTGTCGAGAGAGATCGTGAAAAACCCAGAAAACCTCAATAGAAGAGGCTTATGTCGAGCTAGTATCGAGCAGCACAAAAACATGAATTTTTAAGGGAGAAAAGGCATGATATGAATGCAAGCAAGGTAAACACCATACAAAACATCAAAGAAGCATGTTAAGCACTCAAACATGACAAAAACTCTAGATGCAAAGCATTCCTAGATCAAAACACTAAACAAATCTAACCAATTTTATTTTCAAAAACAAGTTAAGACAGTTTAGTAAGCTTATACTACCACATGTATTCCTTATGATGGCTAAATCACATTGTACTTGTACAATAGTATCAAGAGTAGCAAAGAATTGTGTGTTATGTGTGAAACCTTTGCAAGAAAGCACAAGTTTTTCATCATATGAGAATATTGATATAGGAGAATCAAGATGCATTCACACATAATCATAACTATTTGATGGGGGCCATCTCCTTTGAGGTACATCATATAACTCTCACATCTCCTAAAAACACGCTTGTAGCCATATATAAAAGCATTTTGATTCTTTTATTTTTTCATGCTCTTTGCATAACTTTTCTTTTAAGTATAAAAAAGCATATCATGCATATGCATATGAGAGAAAGAAAAGAAATACCCATTTATTTTAGCCAACCATCTTTTTCTACTGTGCAAGTGCTACACCTTACCAAGCACTACTTTTATGAATTGCACAAAAATGTTGTATGATTGACGAGTTTTAGCGGTGAGATGGTTATTTATGCCTTTCTCTTAGAATTTTTAGTCATTCTTGTCAAAAAGAGTGATATAGATATGAATGATAAAAGATTAACCAAATCATACAAATCACATAACAAGCCACAAAGCTCACATTACTTAGTTGTGCATTAAGATGCTCATCTAAGCTACAAGAGATACAAAGTTTAAAAAACCTTGTTTCAATGGCCATCCAAAGGAACACAAGTACTAGTATACACAAACCCACACTGTTTTTGTATTTTTCATATTTTTCTCCTTTTTTATTTAATTTTTTTTTTTTTAACAAATGAGCATATTAAAAATCAATAAAACTAGACTAACTTAAAATAACAAAATGCACAACAGAGATGCAAGATAAGTGAAAGAATCACTTAGTGGAGTCTTCTTCCTTCCAAATACGGGATTTGGAGGAATGAGAAGTTTTCTTTTTCTGGGCCCTCTGCTTAGGTGGATAAGAGGAAGGATTAATTCCATTGAAGTTTGTTAGAAAAAGAACAACCTTAAGAAGTTCTCCAAGAGGAGCCAAAGAATTTTGGAATTAATTTTGGCTTCCAAAGGATGACACAATATTGCTTTTTTGGGTAGTAAGCCACATATAGCAATTTGGACGAGTGTGTCCCGATGCTTCACAATGATGACAGAAATGAGGTTTCTACGGTTGAGACTTCTTATTAGCGGAGTGATGATTATTCTGCTTAGTCTTTTTCTTAACAATCTTAGGAGTTGCTCCTAGAATGGATTTGCCCTTACCATGTTTATCCTTACTAGCTATTTCTATCTTAGGTTCATCTATCTCAAATTTAGCATTTGAAGCAGGAGGAACAAAAATGATATTGTGTAAAGCACTAGAGGAAGTACTACAAGAGGAGAGAGAGTGATCATACCCAAGACCAGCTTTGTTAGATGTAGCCTTTTGGAAATTAGGCATTTCATCTAGCTTGCAGTTGAAGTTCTTTCCAGTTGAGCCCTTACTTGAAACAATTTTGCATCTAGTTTCTTGGTCTTCTCAGCCAAGAAGTTGTTTTCAAACCGTAGTGCTCCTATGGTTTGATTTGCTTCATTAACTTTAGTGGAGAGTTCTTCTTATTCCAACTCTACTTCACTCAGCTTCCTAGTGGCTAGCTTATAAAGCTTGTCATGCTTCTCAAAATTCTTGTAAAGCTTTGAGTAGGCATTATGGATGTCATCTTCTTCATTTATCTTCTTAAATTTTGACTCCATCAGTTCTTCTTCCTCATCCACCAGTTCTTTAGATTCCTTGATGGATTCAATAGTTGCTATGAAGGCCATGAATGCTCCCTCTTGATCACTGTCCTTTGATTCTACTTCTAGTTCAATATCACTGAAGGTGGCAGCTAGGGCTTTGCTCTTGCCAATTGACTTGAGATAAGTAGGACATTCTTTCTTCATATGTCTGTACCCTTGACATCCATAACACTTTCGACTAGTTGGAGTGTTGCGGCTTTGTCCAACTTCTTTGGATTCTCTCTTGAAGCTATCTTGAGACTTGGATTGAGAAAATCTAGACTGTTTATGATCCTTGTCACTTGCCTTGACATTTGCATTCTTGATGAACTTCTTGAATTGTCTGGTGATGTAAGATTTAAACTTTGAGTTCTCATCTTCAGACGACTCATCTCCTTCATCATCCTTCATTTTTAGAGCCATATTCTTGCTATTACCTCCCATCCCAATCCTCACTAAACTTCAGCTCTACCAAAGGAATGGTGTCAATGTCCTTTGATTCTTTTATGGCAGTGAACTTAGCATGGAACCGCTTTGGAGGTGATTAGAGGGTTTTCCTTACAATATTAGGTTCTAGAATCTTTTCACCTAAGTTGAAGGCAGAATTCACTATGTCCTTGAGCTTGGCATAGAATTCATCAAACGTCTCATTGTCATCCATCTTTATTTCTTCAAAACTTGTGGTAAGCCTTGGAAGCTTGGAATCTTTTACAACTTTGGTACCTTCATAAATGTTTTGAAGGATTGTCCATGCTTCCTTACCACTCTTAGTGAATGAGATCTTCCTAAACTCCTCATTAGTTAGAACACTAAATATGGCATTCAACGCTCGGCTGTTGAAATTTACAGTTTTGATCTTGTCATCATCTCATGACCCTGGTAGTTTAGTTGATTTGGTCCATCCAACTTCGACAACTAGCTAGACTTTTTCATCTAAGGACTGCAAAAAAACTCTCATGCATACTTTCTAATATACATAGTTAGTACTATCAAAATGAGGAGGTATAATAAAAAATTTTCCACAATCCTTAACAACGGATGTCAATGAATCACACAATAAAGATTAAAACCTAATCAGAGTGTTCCTGTTTTGATACCGCTTGTTGGGTTAAAATAGATTGACTCAGGTTAATTAATTCAATTACCCAAGTTGATTAATTAAGTTAAATTGCATGCAAATTGTAGAGGCACCAAAAAATCACCAAATAAACTTAATGCAATAGAAATTAAATTGACACGGTGATTTGTTGACAAATTGGGAAAACCTCTAGCAAGACAAAAACCCCACCAGGCGAATTTAAGGTCACCACTCCCAAGAATCCACTAATAAATAATCAAGCGGTTACAAGTATGAGGAATCTTACCACTACCCTATCATATCCCAAAATACCAACCTACAATTGAAACTTCGCTTCAATACCCAATTGAACTTAACCTTGTAGCAGACTTCTTTGCTTTGCACAAATCTCCAATTTGTGACTAACTCCTATGCATGGATCCATGTACGTGATTAACTCCAGTAACTTGATTGATTGTAATTGGCTGCAAAGTTCTTCACTTCATAAATGATGAAGATCAGGAAGTACTTCGTAACAAAATCCTAAGGCGTATAAATGCAGTAGCTTCACACAGAGTATATAAGTTCTAAGTCTCTGTTTCCATGCTTGATGACTTTTAAAATAAGCCTTATATATGACTAGGGTTGTGGAGAGAGAAGCCCTAATCATCCAAGTCATCATGGGCCAAAATTCAGATTTGAGAATTCTGAATTTGTTGTTCTCGATAGAACAAGCTTGTGTTGAACTTCTCCTTTAACCCTCGATAGCAGCTAGTGTTGAGACTTAATGAAACAGTTTTTCTTCACTTGTTTCTTGGCTAAAACTTCATGTGTTTAATGAGACCACTTGATATGTTTGAAAAATATACTTCTTGATACATTAAACCCAACTTAGATCTACTCAATTACAAGTAAAGTGCGTTGTCAAAGGATTAGCCAATTATATAGAAAATATGAACCTGTAGATACTTGATTTTGCACCCATGATTTAATCAAGGAAGATGACTAGAATGATCATTCATGTACCCAAAAAAAAAAAAAATCATTCTTGCATTACATGCATCAATTTGTTCTTGCACTGCATGCATCAGTCTATTCATTGCGTGATATAAATCACAAGTTCCTTGTAAACTCAAAATATAGTTCGTAGTCGGTGATGAAATTGGGCATTTCATCTGTGAAAACTATAACACATCACCTAAGATGATTTGCCTTGATCATGGAAGTGAAGACTTCTAGTTGATGTGTTGATATGTCTTAAGAGTTAAGACATATTGAACTGGACTGCTGTGAGATTAATTATTCAATCAACAACTGTCACCTGAATAATTAATCTCATGATTTCTAATTTCATAGACTCTCAATCCTGAGAGGATAGTGAACCCGATCATGAAATGTAGGTTACTTTGATATATCAGGAGTGAGATCTAATATTCACGGTCAAAACTTCAGTATGTTGGGTAACCACACGTATTGAGGGAACACATATTCTCAAAATGGAATCCATAATCTCTTGTTGTAGAGATAAGAAATATCCTCTTGAGATAAGTTTAATGGGAACTGGTTATTCAGGGCGCCCACTTTAGTAAGGAGTTACTAAAGCTTATGTTTATTGAAATTGGATTTCAATAAATGTGAATAACTAAAAGATTAAACCGGGTACTCAAGGATAAAATAGTTGTTTACAAAGTGATAGTTTATTATGACTTTGTTCACTATGGATATTTCATGGAGGGGTCAAATGATATTATTAGAGTCTTGGGATATAATTTATTAATAAGGCCTAGAGTGCAATTATATTTATATAGTGGTATTAAATATAATTAATGGTAACTTTGGACTTATCAAGAGTTGACAGAAAAGCCCAAGGCCCATTCGAGCTAGTGTCTTATTGGTCCCTTTTGGTCCCACTCCAAGCCACACACTAAAGCCCAATTGGAAAGGCCCAATAGGCCTACCCAATTAGATAATCAATTAGTTATAAAGGGAGAAACATACAGAATTTATTTTAAGCGTGACATCATTGTGAAATGGTGTGTATGTGTGAGTTAAGCCACTCGATTATTCTCTCTTGGAAATTGATTGAGAGACTACACCTCTTGCGTGTAAAGTGGAATTTGAGTGAAGATTAAAAGTGTTCCCAAATACTTCTAATCTTTTGTTTTGAATTTCACTGCACCAAGGTACGCTATCTTATTCTGAAATTCTGAAATTTACATAGTGCATGTTATCAATCATGAATGAAATAGATCCATGGTTGTTGCTTCCGCTATGTGTTTTGTATGAGATACAAAACCAGATTTTCCAACAACTACCACCTCCATTGTCTAAGCCCACTTAATGCCATATTCTGGTACCAGAATATGGCAGTAAGTTATATGTCCGCTCACTTGATATATATTGTAATTCTTAATTATAAGCTGCATGAGAATGGGTTTTGGCTTTACATGAATATATCGATTTAAGATGGTTACTGTACAATAAAGAAGAATTGTTTGCCAATTTGCATGCCTATGTTTTTGGAGGGGAAAGAGATGCATATAACGTAAAATACAAGTATGAATATATATATATATATATATTTTAGTTAACTAAATTGTTAAGGTTTTTTTTTTTTTTTTTTTTTTTTTTATTGAATTAGAGACCGTCAAATTCAAATCTTTCTGAATTACACCCAAAAAAAGAAAAAAGAAAAAAAAAAGAAGAAAAAAAAGAAGAAAGCATATTGATGTTTTGATAAGATGATGGTAAGCAATTGTCATAGAATTAAATGCCATATATTCAAATTCAATTGTCATCTCTCTTAAAAATAAAAATAATAACATAGTATTTGTATCTCTAATTTTCTAAATGAAATATATAAAAATTATTTGGTAAATAAAAAAGGCTCGTATTAAATAATTTAGTCATCTGTTTCTAGCTAGGTACATATATCTTGAATATGCTTTGAATTAATGAACTAGTATATGGTATAAGAATAATAAAAGGAAAAAAATAGTGCATCAATTATTTATATAAATTTATCTCTATTTTTTAGAAATATATCTTGAATACATTTTGATTTAATGAGGAATATATGTATGGCATAAGAATAATAAAATGAAAAAAAAAAAGTATTAGTGATTTATGTTTGTTTTTAGACCCCTTAAAAAAAACAATTGGATTAACTTAGTTAACAAGCTAAGTTATTACTTAGTCCAAATTAAACAAATCTAGGTTAACACAATCATATAATCATATCAATGTAAAGTGCGGAATATAAAGAACACAAAGATATGATGACTCAGGAAAACTAAACCAGTAAAAAATTTGGGGAGGATTTAACCTAGCTATCCTCAAGGTAAACCTGAATTCACTATGAAAGAATCGAAGTTTTACAATAGTGACTTAGACCACTAAAATCCTATTGCTACCTCATGTAAAAAACTTACTGACATGACCACGTGCAAGCTCTAAGACCACAAACTCCTTCTTTCTTGGATTCTCCAGCAAGTATAAGCACTCCCACTTGTGTATCTTTAAGCTCTTTAGTGTAGCAACTAAATGATCATCAAGCTCTCAATGAAATCTCCTTCTTGATAATCCTAAGCATGTGTGAAGGCAATCACCTCTCAGATCTCACAAGAGATTCACACACACAGCAAGCAGAGCAACCTAAAAAATGTGGCTAGGGTTTCCCTTTTATACCTAGGGCAAAACATAAAACCCTACATGTCATATGGGCTTAGGGCTGAGTTGGAAATTTTGCAGAAAAAACATTCTGCCCTACTTTCGATCGGTCGAGTCTAATTCTCGATCGATCGAGCTAAACCGAATTGCACAATGAATTCTGCAACAGCTCGATTCCAACTTTACATAAATCACATACTTTGAGCAAGTCTAAAACAAGACTAAAAACCTGTTTTGATCATAGTTTGTCAACAATACAAATTAGAGTTCTAATACATTAGTTCCTAAGTACTTAGAACCTAACAAACTCCCCTTTTGGAAATCCGTGACAAAACACAAACACAATGCTCAAAGTTACAAGTAAAAGCCCTTTACAAAAATAATGCCAATTACAAAAAATCCTACCTAACTACTATCCATCAGTTGCAAGTGTAGACAGCAACACGACTGAATCAACCTATATATTTCCTGAAATACTCAACAAACGCATAAACGCATGTGTAGAAAATGCAAGTAAAACAAAATTAAATTCTTGACTTCACAAAACACAAAACAAAGACATGTATCATGAATAACTCATAAATATAAATCAATGAGCAGTGAAACAAGAAAAATAAATAACAATGTATATCCCCCTAACATGAATAGTCCAAAAACAATCCAAAAAGGATACATACATAGTGAAGTACCTAGATACAATCTAAACTCCACAAGCTCCAACAAACAAAAACTCTCCCCCTAACAACAAAAATCTCTACAAATGTCCAAAAGTACTCCCCCTTTTTGTGACGGAATGCCAAAGGGCAATCAGAATCCATCATCAAAAGGAGGTGGCGAAGGTGAACGTCGAAGATGTGCCAAATCTGCTTGCAAAGCACGGAGCTCATCAAGCATGTCCACCAAAATCTGACCATGAGCCGCTTGAATGGTCATGACAGTCTCCAATGTATGATGAATGTCAAAGTCATCTGAAGTAGATGGTGGAGGAACAGCAGCAGCAGCAGCACCAACAGGATTAGCAAACGCCTCATCAGAAGTAGTACCTGTAGAAGAAGGAAGGGGTGTGGTACCAGAAGGCTTAACACGAGGCTGTTTAGAGCTCTTTCTCATTTGAGCAGCCATCTGCCTAAGAAAAGTAGCACCTATGGGAGCAATAATGTGTATGGGCTCAAAAGCGAGGAAGTCATCTAAACCTAAAAACAACAAAATCCTATGAATGAAAGCAGGATGAAAAAGAGCATGAGCGGTAGAGGAACTCCTATGAACTTTGTTCAAAGAACAAAGAAACAGATGAGGAAAACTAATAGGAGCATTCGTAACAAGAGCATACAAAAATGCACATCGCTCCAAAGGAATGGTGCGCAGATGAGAGATAGGCCACAAGGAATGACACGCTATCTTAAAGAAAAGATAGGTAGTCTCAGTGAGCTCAGCAGAAGTGATCCGAGGATCAGAACCCCACCGGATAGAAGAAGCAGTGATGTATGACATGATGTCATTGAGGGAGGAGACTCATCATAAGGGTAAATAGGATGCTGGACCACAAGTATCCCAAGAGCATCAGCCACTACATCAGGAGTAATGGTGAACTCTACACCTCGTATCCAACTCTTTACTAAAGTGTTGGAATCATAGACGTGGATAGAGAGGTTCAAGTAGAACTCTCTAATCAGGGTAGCTAGAATAGGATAATCAATATCCAAAAGTGGCAACCAGCCCCGACACTCAAAGTTTGCCCTAATGGCAAGATCAAGCTCATTTAACAAAACCTTACGCTCAGCCCAAATCTTTCTCTTAAGGTTTAGTGTCTCAGAGGTCTTTTGGGTTTCTCACTCAGAAACCTCTCACTATCAAAAGAAGCAGGAGGAGAAGGGGCAAACCTATTAGCTCTAGTCTTCCTAGGCATGGTGCTAGGGTAAGAACAAGACACTAGGACAGAACCAGAAAGAACAAAAAGAAAAAACCAAGGACAGACTACAAGTTAGCATAATATATATATATATATATAGAAATAACAATCTATATGATGCATGAACAGATAAATGACATGATGCATGCTCTAATGCAGTGAGAACAAGTTCAATTTAAGTTTAGAATCACAAAATTGGCTTGAGCATAGAGTTTATAACAAAAACCCCAAAATTTTGAAAAACCACTTTTTCAATTTGTACTAAATTAACCAATTGATCATCACATAAGTTAGAAAATAGTTTATAATGATCAAACTAATCAATCCAACAAGCCAATTTCATCAATTAAACTTAATTTGAACAAAATCCCCAAAACAGGTAGTTTTAAGCCCTAGAATTTTCAATTTCTCACAATACATCAAATTGATCAAATTAAACACCATAGATCATGTTTATAACATCCCCCCAACAAAAACCCATTGATCAATTGTGAAAGAAAGGCTTAATTCATCAAAAATCCCAAAAATTTCATAGGTTCAAAATTTCCCAAATAATGCATGATTTGATGCATGAAAAGTGAAAATAAATGCAAAAGGAAAGGTACAAAGGTCTTACCAGCCTTGGAAGAGAAAAACCTTGCAAAAAGAATGGAGGAAAATGAAAAAAAAAAAATTGTATTGGAGCATTGACCGAGTTGTATAGAGAGAGAAAAAGTTGAAAAACTTTTGAAAAAGTGAGTATGAACACGTGAAAATCAGTTTAAAAAAAAATTCTCTACACAATTTTCGATTGATTGAAAAACAGATTCGATCGGTCGAAAATGCTTCAATTGATCCAAAACCAATCGAGAACCGATCAACACAGACAGAGGCTAACCAAAATTTTTAATCGCAATTTCGATCGATCGAAAAATAGGTTCAGTCGGTCGAAATTCTGGAAAAATCAAATTTTTGAAAAACACAGCATTTTTATGAAAAACTCCTCAAAGTATTGATTTTTATAAATAAAATGTATGAGTATGAGATGAAATGCTTTTCAAAAACACATGTTTTGAACCTAGATTTCCCAAAATTAAGGTTTTCAATCAAGACCTTTATATTTTCAAGCATTAAACATGTTTTGTAAAAACTCAAGGGATTTTCAAACATGGTTGGCCAAACCAAAATCACGCACCATAACATGTACAAAGTTTAGCAAAGAGTAACTTGTGTGGTGTGTGCAACTAGCAAAAGCTTGAGATACATGTGAGGCGATATGTAAATAGAAATCAAGCACAAAGTCTACAAAATCCATCAAATAAAATTTGAGAGAGACTATCACCTAAAGAGTTACATCATATAACTCCCACATCTCCTAAAATAAAAGCTTGCAATCATGTAAGTTTCTTGATTTGCCTCATATTGTACACACCAATTTTAATTGAGTAGATACTTATTAAAATAGCCAGGATAATATACACACCAATTTTATTTGATTGATTTAATGATAGTCCAATAATGTACACACAAATTTTAACATTTAAACCGAGGCTACACTTTATGTTCTTTTTGTGCATATGCTACACTTTCTCGAGTACAAAATCTTACGATATGCACTAAGGTGTTCATGATCGGCTAGTAAATAGTGGTAAGATGGTTATTTATGCTTTTCTCGAAAGGATCAAGTCCGATAATCAAAGGCATGTGATTTCAAGATCAAGACAAAGTGATTAAAAATATAAACATCTTTCCCACACAACATGCACTACAAAGCTCAAACTAGTAAAGTGCAAGAAATAAGCTTATCAAAGCTAAACAAGGTACATAAACATGTTATGCAAAAATAAATTGGCCAACCTTGATTTCCAATCCAAGAAAAAAATGTAAAACACAATTTGCTTCCCTTTTTCCTTTTATTTTATTTTTATTTTTTATTTTGAAAAGAAGAAACAAAAACAGTCCTAGAATGAAATGCATAAATGTTATGCAATACAAGTCCTAGAAACAAAAAGAAAACAAAAACCAAAGAACAATGGTCATAAAGAGTAGAGCAATGAAGTACAAGGACCAAGAGAGCCAAAGGTGACTAGGGACACCGAATCACACCAATTACTTGATGAAATGTCTCAAACTTACTTCTATCAAGAGGTTTGGTGAAGATGTCAACATTCTAACATTCAATAGGGATATACTCAAGAATCACAATCTTCCTTTCAACCAAGTCCCTAATAAAGTGATATCTAATCTTTATGTGTTTAGTCTTAGAATGCTGAACAGGGTTCTTAGAGATATCTATAGCACTAAAATTATTACAAAAAACAACCATGGTGTCTTGTGCTATCCCATAATCAGTCAAAAGCTTTTTCATCCAAAGAAGCTGTGAACAACAACTCCCAATAGCAATATATGTTGCCTTAGCAGTAGACAAAGATATAGAATTTTGCTTTTTACTCATCCAAGCAACAAGATTGGCTCCTACATAAAAACACCCATCAGTGATGCTTTTTCCGTCATCGGCATTGCCGACCCAATAAGAATGAGAGAATCCAGCAAGAGACAGATTTGACTCTTTGCTATAAAATAATCCATAATCACAAGTTTCCCCAACATATTTTATGATCCGTTTAACTGCATTTAGATGAGAAACCTTAGGATTAGATTGAAATCTAGAACAAACACCAACACTAAAAGCAATATCATGCCGACTAGCAGTTAAATACAAAAGACAACCAATCATGCTTCTATAAAGTGTAACATCAACCGACTCACCAGATGGATCATTGGTTAATTTTGCATTGGCGGCCATTGGTGTTCTAGCATGTGCAGCATTATCAAGTCCAAATCTCTTGACTAGATTCTTGGCATACTTTGCTTGGTTGGTGTAGATTCTAGAATCTGTTTATTTTACCTATAATCCCAAGAAATAGTTTAGTTCACCAACCATACTCATTTCAAACATTGCCTTCATTTCATCTGCAAAAGATTGAGCAAGAAAATCATTAAGATTGAGCAAAAGAATCATTAGTAGCACCAAAAACAATATCATTAACATAAATTTGAGCTACTACAAAGTAATCCTTATCCTTTCGTATGAAGAGAGTAGAATCTGCAAATTCTCTTTTGAAGCCATGCTCAATGAGATATGCAGTCAACTTATCATACCAAACCCGTGGAGCTTGTTTCAAGCCATAGAGAGCTCTCTTCAACTTATAAAGATCATCCGGTTTGTGAGGATCAACAAAACCCTTTGGTTGTTCAACATATACCTCTTCTTGCAACATTCCATTCAAGAAAGCACTCTTGACATCCATTTGATACAGCTTGAAATTCAGATGACTAGCTATAGCCAAAAGTATCCTAATGGATTCCAATCTTGCTACTCGGTGCAAAGGTCTCATCAAAATCAATCCCTTCCACTTATATGTAACCTTGAGCAACAAGTCTTGATTTATTCCTGATAATAGTGCCATGTTCACCTAACTTGTTCTTAAAGATCCATTTAGTTCCAATCACATTTACTCCCTTTGGTCTAGGAACTAATTCCCACACATCATTCCGAACAAATTGATGAAGTTCTTCATGCATAGAATTAACCCAATCAGCATCTTGAAGTGCTTCATCTACCTTGTTCGGTTCAAATTGGGACAGATAGCATGAGTGGGTAATTACACTTAAGGCTTTAGATTTTAATCTCATGTTTTCATTCAAACTTCCCAACATATTTGTAGTAGGATGATTTGGCCTTACTCTAGAGGATGGACCTTTAACTAGAGATGTGGATGTACCTTTTTGTTTTGATGAAGGACTAAACTCATGTTGTGCTTATTGAGTCTCACGAACCAGTGTGGATGGTTCTGGACTTGATGGCATAGAAACTGCATCATTCAGCACCATCAACTCTTCATCACTATGCTTCCCCATATAATCAACAGGAAGTGAGTCATCAACCTCCATAGACTTATCCTGAACCGGAGCAATGTTTTCTGAATGTGCTTCTGAACATATTTCATCATTGATCACAACATTTGAAGATTCCATGACTGTTTTGGTTCTCAGATTATACACTCTGTACTAGTAAAAAAGTATCCCAGAAAATATCCCTTGTCACTCTTTGCATCAAACTTTTCTAGATTCTCTCTAACACGTAGAATGTAACAATCACTACCAAATATCCTGAAATATTTGACAACAGGCTTCTTTCCTCTCTAGAGTTCATAGAGAGTTTTCTTAAAATCAGGTCTAAAATACACCCAGTTGAGTGTATGACAAGCAGTGTTAACTGCTTCTCCCCAAAAGGATTTGGGCAACTTTTTATTGTGTAGCATGACACGTGCCATTTCCTGAACAACCCTATTCATCCGTTCCACTATTCCATTCTGTTGAGCTGTCTTGGGTGACAAGAACTCTTGATGTGTGCCTTGATCATTGCAAAAGGTAGCCAGCTTGGTATTCTCAAATTCTCTTCCATGATCACTTCTGATTCTGACTATCACATTCTCTTTCTCAACCTGCAATTTCTTGCTTAGATGTATCATCTTCTCAGGAGCCTCAGCTTTATCTTTCAAAAGCACAACCCAAGTATATCTAGTAAAGTCATCCATAACAACTAGAATATACTTCTTTCCACCTAAACTCTGAACTCTGGCAGGACCCATAAGATCAATGTGCAATAACTCTAGAGGTCTTGAAGTTTGAACACTAGCTACAAACGGATGTTTGGATTTCACTTGTTTACCTATCTGACATGGTCCACAGATGCACTTATCTACCTTCTTAAACTTAGGTAAACCAATAACTGCATCACACTTGGAAATCCTCTCTAATTGTTTATGACTTGCATGTCCCAATTGTTGATGCCACAAATCAACTTGTTCGATCTTTGCACTAAAACACTTGTTGCTTATACTTGGTGTTATACCATAATAGTTGTCAGCTGTCCTTACACCAACACACATACAGTCACCTCCTCCATCAAGTATCTCACATTCATACCTAGTGAAGAGAACATTCAGTCCATTGTCACAAATCTGACTAATGCTGAGTAAGTTGGCCTTCAATCCATCAACATACCTAACATCTTCAAATACTAGGAACCCTAGAATGTCCACAGTACCAATGCCTCTGATCACAAATTTGCTTCCATCTCCAAAAGTGATTGTCCTAATCTTTCCTTCAAAAAGTGTCTTTGTAAAGTTGTAATTTACAACTGTGTTTTTGTTGGCTTTTATTCCGTGCCAAATTTGATTGTAATTATTCTCAATCGTTTAAACCCTGTATTTGTTGTGGGATTTGTTGTAAGGGTTGTGTGATAGAGAGAGCATATGAAGACTCAAGCATTTGAAGATTGAAGGATTCTCGCGGGTGTCTCGCGACCTAGCATCCCGCGAAGTGAATCATGTGCCAGGCACATGCTGGAATGCGAAAGGTCAGGCCAGGTGGAGACAGCTATGTCTCGCGAGTATCTCGCGGGTAAGGCCTTCCCGCTAGACACCCGCGAGGCTATCTGTTCTGCCAGCCTGTACTTTTTGAGTCACACCTTTTGCACCTATTCTATATATACCATCATTACCCACAATTGTTGAGGAATGCTTCAGAGAGAAAACCCTAGCCAAACACATTGGTAATTAGAGATTGTCTTCCCCATCTTTCTCTATACATTTGCTTGTGGTATTTCTTCAACCCTTCCCTCTCCATTATCCATATCTTTGAGAGGTTGACAGCCCAAACACTTACCACACCTTGAGAGTGCTGTGTGACGTTTTGGTGCTGCTGGGAAGCATTGGAAGAAGCCTTGAATGGCAGATGCAACATGGAGCTTGTTGCGGGATCCGGATAACTAGGACAAGACACGGTTCCGAGAAGCCTTGTTGGAGTAGGAGCTTGGAGGGCTTAGGTACAGCGGGTAGACTAGGCTTGGAGGGTCTTTTGCTAACCCATGTATCCCAACTGATTGTCTAGTGGATCGATTACCGCTTGGAGGGCGGCAGAGAGGTTTTTCGCCGAGGTCTTCGGTTTCCTCTTCGATAACACGTCTCGATGTTATCTGTGTTTGCATCTTTCTTCCCTACTCTTGTGTATTTCATTTTTACTGCTGTGTTGCTTTAAATATGGATTAGAGTAGTTATCTTGCTTATTCGCTTATGTTTACACTATTCCGCACTTATCATTAAGTTAATGTAAAATCAACCAAGCCGTAATTTTAATTTAGGGGTCTAAACCACTCGTGTGTTTTCAACACGTTTTCGAGCTTTCAATTGGTAACAGAGCGGGTACACTTGTTGTGGTTTAAATACCTTAGTGTGATCCTTGACCTCTTGGTGTTTCTTGAATAGTGTCTTGTTTGTAATCAACATGAAGGTAGTAAAGATGTTTGTGAAAAAGACTGTATGAGCATAATTGAAGACTGGTCCAGTGATGTGTTTTCACAGTTATTTAAATCTAAGAAACATGCTAGAATTTTCTGTCACATGCTGAAATCTCTTGTTCATAGGAATCATGATTTACATAACAGCTTATGTGAGTCAGAGTCTTTAGTCTCTAATTATGAGAGGAGAAATAGACACTTGTGTGATAAACTTGATCATATAAAAGGAAAACTTCACGAAATAAAGGAAAAAGAGTCCTGTTTCGAGGGTCAAAAGTGTCTCTCTCATGCTTGCCTTTTTGTTCATACCGCTTTGAAAGTTTTTAATTCATGTTTGTGGTACCTTGACAGCGGATGTTCTAAGCACATGACAGGAGATAAGTCACTGTTCAAAACGCTTAAAGAAAAGGAAGATGGCTTTGTGACTTTTGGAGATGGCAGTCACTCACAGGTTCTTGGAAAGGGAACGGTGGACATTCCGAGACTGCCACTGCTGAATGACGTGTTGTATATTAAGGGATTAAAAGTGAACTTGCTGAGTATTACTCAGATCTGTGATGATGATTTCTTAGTTCAATTCTCAAAGAAAGGATGTCTAATCTTGAATGAAGAAGGTGTACAAATTCTGAAGGGACTTAGAACCACCGATAATTGTTATGGAGTCATTCCCAAACCAAGCATAGCATGTCGAAGTGCCCGGGTGAATCTCTTGGAATTGTGGCATCAACGATTTGGACATGCCAATTACAAACAAGTGGCAAAAGTTGCGAAGCTTGAAGCAGTGGTTGGTTTACCAAAGTTTGGGAAAATTGAGAAAACTGTTTGTGGTCCATGTCAGTTAGGAAAACAAACAAAGTCAAGCCATCCGAAAGTAAATGTGGTTGCAACCTCTCGCCCTTTAGAATTACTGCATGTGGATTTGATGGGTCCTACAAGAACAGAAAGCTTGGGTGGAAAGCGATATATTATGGTGGTGGTTGACGACTTCTCAAGGTACTCTTGGGTGGATTTTCTTAGAGAGAAATCAGAAGCATGTGATAAGATGGAGAAATTATGCAGGAGACTAATTAATGAGAAAGGAGTTCCTATAGTCAAGATCAGAAGTGACCACGGGAAGGAGTTTGAAAATGCAAAGTTTGAAGCATTTTGCAATGAACACGGCATCAAGAAGGAATTCTCAGCTCCGAAGACTCCACAGCAAAATGGAGTAGTTGAAAGAAAAAACCGAGTGATTCAAGAAATGGCTCGAGTAATGCTACTCAATAAAAACCTTCCTCAGAAGTTTTGGGCTGAAGCAGTAAATACCTCATGCCATATTGGTAATAGAATTTATTTTCGAGCAGGAACGAAGAAGACATCTTATGAAATTTGGAGAGAAAAGAAACCGAAGGTGAAATACTTCCGAATATTTGGAAGCAGATGTTATATTCTTAATGATAGAGAGAATCCTGGAAAATTTGATCCCAAAAGTGATGAAGGGATATTCCTAGGCTATTCACTAAATAGCCGAGCATATAGAGTGTTCAACAAACGCACCAAAACAGTGATGGAATCAATAAATGTGGTAATCGATGATACCATATCTGAAAAAGATATTGATGATGGTGAAGGATCTAATCTGAAGAAGAGAGAGGCTGAAGACAACATGTCACAACAGGATGATACTGAGAAAGAATCACCGGAAAAAGAGTCCACACCCCCTATACCAAGAAGGGAAACCAGATCGACACATGGGCCTTCTAGCCCACTCACTCCACCGGAAGTTCAACCTCCAATCTCTCGAGATGAAGAACCTTCTACCTCCAAGAGACCATCATCAAGGGTAATTCTCAATCATCCATCAAGTAATATCATTGGAGACGTCAATGAGGGACTTCGGCTGAGAAAAGGGCCAAAATACAGTGCGAATCATGTGACATATAACTGTTATCTTGCCCAATTTGAACCCAAGAAGGTAGAGGAAGCTCTTAGAGATGAGAACTGGATAGAGTCTATGCATCAAGAGCTACATCAGTTTGTTAGAAATGATGTATGGGAATTGGTTCCAAGGCCCAAAGATACTCATGTGATCGGTACCAAGTGGATCTTCAAGAACAAAACTGATGAAGACGGTGAGGTTGTTCGAAACAAGTCCAGGTTGGTAGCTCAAGGATATACTCAAGTAGAAGGCATTGATTTTGATGATTCGTTTGCACCAGTAGCAAGACTAGAGTCAATACGTATCCTATTGTCCATAGCTTGTGTTATGGATTTCAAACTGTACCAGATGGATGTGAAAAGTGCCTTTCTGAATGGCTTTCTAAATGAAGAAGTATTTGTTGAACAACCAAAGGGATTCCAAGATCCTCATTTTCCAGATCATGTGCTAAGATTGAAGAAAGCGTTGTACGGGTTAAAGCAAGCACCAAGAGCATGGTATGATCGCCTCACAACATACTTGTTGGATCGTGGATTCAAAAGAGGCCAAGCTGATTGAACATTGTTTGTGAAGAGAGATGAGAAGTCTCTCCTAGTTGCTCAGGTATATGTGGATGATATTGTGTTTGGATCTACACTTGATCATTTGGCTCTTGAATTTTCCGAAGAAATGAAGAAGGAGTTTGAGATGAGTATGGTAGGGGAGTTGAACTACTTCCTAGGACTTTAAGTGAAACAACGGAAAGATGGGATATTCATATCTCAAGAAAAGTATGCCAAGAACCTTGTTAAAAGATTTGGTCTAGACTCTAAGAAACACACGTCCACTCCAATGAGCTCCTCATCAAAACTGAGTAGGGATGCTGCAGGTGTAGAAGTGGATCCAACGCTCTATCGAAGCATGATAGGCAATCTCTTGTATCTTACTGCGAGCAGGCCAGACATTGCCTTCAGTGTAGGCGTGTGTGCTCGATTCCAGGCAGCCCCCAAAGAGTCACATTTAACAGCAGTAAAAAGGATTATCCGATACATAAATGGGACATCTGATTATGGAATTTGGTACTCGAGAGATTCAAATGAATGCCTGGCCAGATATTCTGATGCTGATTGGGCCGGTTGTGTTGATGATAGGAAGAGCACCTCTGGTGGATGCTTCTATCTTGGGAACAACCTGGTGTCATGGATGAGCAAAAAGCAAAACTCAGTCTCTTTATCAACAGCCGAAGCTGAATACATTGCTGCTGCAAGTGCTTGTGCTCAATTACTCTGGATGAAGAAACTCCTTCATGATTACGGAATCACTCAAGACACAATGTGTGTATATTGTGACAATACAAGTGCCATAAATCTGTCAAAAAATCTGGTTCAACACTCGAAATCAAAGCATATCGAAATCCGGTATCATTTCATTCGAGACTTGGTGGAAGAAAAGACGGTGTACTTGGAGTTTATCAACACTGACAATCAGAAGGCAGACATATTCACTAAACCCCTCGATGGCCCAAAGTTTGAATCTTTGCGTAAGACCATCGGTGTCGGTATCACTCCTTGAACTCTATCTCTTGTGTGGAACTTTACTGCTCTTTGTTGCTTATATGTTGTTATGGTTTCACATGTTCAGTTTCAGAGGTTTTTGTTTCTTGTTTAGGTTTAAACCTGGTTTTTTTTTTTTTGTTGATCTTACTTTTCTTGTTTTTGTTTTGGGTGTGTTTCAAAAATTCAAAAACCCATAAAAATTGAAAAATCTCAAAAAGTTTGATCACTTGTTCTGTGCATATATCATGTGAGTTTGGCCTAGTACCTTCGTACTTATGGCGTAGTGCATTTACGATCTTCACTTGTTCAGTATGCACTCTTTTCTATGTGGAAGAAACCCTGAAAACTATGTGTGACTGTTGTAAATAGATCTTCACACCTGTCATGAATGATTGGTCAATAGTCTTGTTGGTCTTGATACTTGCATAGACTTGTGTCTATATCTCTTCCCACTTTATTTTTATGTTTTTGTAAAAAGAGCTCTCCAATTGTAAATCTCCAAATGAAAAGAGATATTGAGCTGCAAAAGCCTGTCGCACATACTAGTATTTGACTAGGAAAAAGGGAAAGTGACTCTTTTAAAGTAAATGTTATGGTGCTCAAAAAGCCAAAGGCTTCTCATCAATGTTGAAATATCATAAATTTCAAGCACCTTCCTCAAAATGAGATGTGTTGTCCATACAAAACAAAATGGACCAATTGTTATACTTTATGAAGAAGCCAAATGAAAAGCTTCTAAGTTATGTTTTCAATGTGTGGGAGGTCATATATACTCATTTCTATAATGGAGATAGTCCACATGATTACGTATCAGTTGTGTATGACTCGCGTGAATTGATCATTGAAGCTTCGCTCTGGTCTAAGGACTATTTCACATTTGATACTCACACACAACACACAAGTTTTTGATTCAATCAATGCCTATCTCATTTGCATGATTGTATATGTCCAAATGTGATGTGTATGCCCATGAACTTGTTGATCAAATCCAAAAAGATTTTTGTGAGTTTTATTAGTTTTTGAAAGTGATTTTATCCTTTCTTGTGTTTCTTTTTGGTCAAAATGCTTTCTGTGTGTTTTTCATCCAAAAACTGGTTCAGGGGTTTTCTCGCGAGAAGCTCGCGACTAAGCTGCTTCCCGCGAAAAGGTTTGAGGGAAAATTTTTTTCTTTCTTGTCACTCAGAGACTTTCGCGACTGTCTCGCGACCAACAGCTTCTCGCGAAATGCTATTTGGCAAAAACTGGAATTTTTTCAAAATCAGACAGAGAATCTCGCGACTATCTCGCGGCTGTATCGCGACCTAGTGCTTCTCACGAAAATTTTGTGCTTCAGTGGCCTCTCTCGCGGTTGTCTCGCAACTGTGTCGCTACTCCCTAACCCGCGAAAAACGCGTGTTTTCATTTTTATGGGGCTGATGTGATTGCTTTTCAAACCTTAACCCATTCCCTCGCTTAACCTCTCTCAAAACCATTCTTGACCCAAATCTCCATTCCATCAAATCCCCTTCCAAATCAAGAATTTTTCTGCATTTTCTCTCTTAAGGTATGATTTCTAAAACATCCTTTTCATGTTTTTACATTGATTTTGCAGTTTTTATGTTAGGGTTTTGCTATTTTGGGATTTTTGAAAATTTTGGGTTGTGTTTCAAAATTGGGTGAAGTTTCTCTCAAAATTTTGATTGGGTTTTGTTCCTTTTGATCTTGGTGCATCTGTGTTGGCCCCTTGTGGCGTTTTAAAGTGTATTTAGGCCTGTTTTCACCATGTTCATGCATTATTCATGTCATATTTGAATTTGTGCATGCTTAGTGTTTGATAAAATGTCCAGATGACATTTTTGTGCCTATTTGAAATCAAGTGATTTCAATCTGTGGATTCTCACTTCTTTGACAAATTTTCACTCCATTTGGTCATTCTGCTCACTCTTCACATACCTAAGCACACTTAGGCACACCTCATGCATATCACTTGCACACACCTGCACAGCGACTTCACTTTATGCACTGTGAGTATGTCTATCGTCACACACGGCAATACATTTGTTTTAATTTATCTTCAATCTAATCAAGCTCTGTGCTCTGTTTTGTATGCTGTGCACGTGTTTCCTAGTGTTTTTGGATGTTCTTTTGCACAGATGTCTCCGTTCAAGACTTCAGCTGTGAAAGGTGGCAGCAACAAAGGGAAAGAACCAATCATCGATGTTGATGAAGATTCCCCGAGACCAAAGAGAGCTCGTGCTTCAACAGGACTCTTTGATCATAGCTTGTTTCGCTCTTATGCTGCTTTTGAATCCTATAAAAATCTCTTCCGAGATGCTCCTTTGTTGGTTGAGAGAGCAGTTGATCAGTCATCTTTTCTGGATACAAAAATTCCTACTTGGTTTGCCACAAAAGACTGGAATTTTCTTCTCTCTGATCTTGAAGATGCTTATGAGGACATGGTAAAAGAATTGTATGCCAATGCTATTGTACAAGGACAAGAGATCAGATGCTGGGTTAGAGGAAAGCGATTCTTGGTAACACCTGTGTACCTGTCTGAAATCCTACACATAAACCGTCCGATTCTACCTATACCACCTGTGTATGATGACCTCAATCCGGATGAAGACTTACTCCGAGGACAATTAGGAGCAAGTTTAGAATTCTCCTCTAGTGGAACGTCAATCAGTGTGGCTTCACTTTCTCCAGAATTAAGACTCATGTCAACAATCATGTGCAGCAACCTCTATCCATTGTCAAGCACCGGTTTCATCAACCTAGGTCGAGCATTATTTCTTCATGATCTGGTATCTGATGTGGAAATTGACGTCTGCTCTCACATCTTCCACATTTTGGCTAAAACAGTCAACCGTACTGCTTCAAGGAATTGCATTCCCTTTGGTCGTCTCGTTTCTCGGATTTTGAAACTCAAAGGTGTGCGTCCATCTGCTGATGAGCGCCCTCATCCTAGGCCAAGTCCAATTAACGGTCGTACTCTTCAAGCAAGTATGAGTCACACCAAGAAGACTGTCAAACAAGAACATCATGCTCCTCATGGTACCTCAAGTTCTACTTCTCATTCCTATGATGACAAGTTTGACACCATCATGGTTGCACTTCAAGATCTCAGCACCAAACTTTCAGGACTTACTCAGATCATGTACTCTCAACACTCCCGTCTTGATAAACAGCTAACCTCCCTCGAAACTCAGATGGATGAAATTCAAAGGAAGTTGGAAGAGAATGACAACTAGCTATTCCATGACAAAAAGGGGGACATGATGTCATCGATAGGGGGAGTGTAGTGATAGGGGGAGATGATGTCTTTTTGTTTACTAGCTACTCTTATACTTTATTTTAGTATATTTTCAGTATTTTGTGTTTATTTTCTATGCTTTGTAGCATACTTGCTTTGTGGCATTTTGTTTTGTACCCATATTGCTTATGTAAGCTTTATGGGTTTGTTTCATGCATGTTTTGTAGGTCTTTGTGGTTTGTGCCATGCATTTGCAATACCATGCTTATGCAACCTTCATGCATGTTCTCTTGTTGTTAAATGTCATGCATTTTTTCTTCAAGTACAACACTCTTGTGCCCTAGTAGGATTGTTCCTAAATGCAAATACCTTGTGTACTTTGTATTGGTTGAGTGTTGGAAGTGCAAATGATACTCCTCGAATGAGCTTATCATCTTGCAAATCCGGATGTTCGTTCCCTGTGTGAATGAGCATTGTAATTGCTTCTGTATAGTGATTACTTGTTTGATCGTGCCATGATCTAGTGTCTCTATTTCGTTTTGCTCGATCATGCTATTATTGCTCCATATGCCTTTCAAGTTTTCTGCATACAATGATGTTGTTGTGTTGTTGTGTTTCAGGAATTACTTATTCATATGTTTCAAGAGCACTTCAGAATCTAGAACTAGGTGTGAGTGAGTTTTGCCTTTGTTCCCAAACTCACGTTTTAGTCTAGAGTCTATTTTAGGGTTTTGTCACGGAATAGCCAAAGGGGGAGATTGTAAAGTTGTAATTTACAACTGTGTTTTTGTTGGCTTTTATTCCATGCCAAATTTGATTGTAATTATTCTCAATCGTTTAAACCCTGTATTTGTTGTGGGATTTGTTGTAAGGGTTGTGTGATAGAGAGAGCATATGAAGACTCAAGCATTTGAAGATTGAAGGATTCTCGCGGGTGTCTCGCGACCTAGCATCCGGCGAAGTGAATCATGTGCCAGGCACATGCTGGAATGCGAAAGGTCAAGCCAGGTGGAGACAGCTATGTCTCGCGAGTATCTCGCGGGTAAGGCCTTCCCGCGAGACACCCGCAAGGCTATCTGTTCTGCCAGCCTGTACTTTTTGAGTCACACCTTTTGCACCTATCCTATATATACCATCATTACCCACAATTGTTGAGGAATGCTTCAGAGAGAAAACCCTAGCCAAACACATTGGTAATTAGAGATTGTCTTCCCCATCTTTCTCTATACATTTGCTTGTGGTATTTCCTCAACCCTTCCCTCTCCATTATCCATATCTTTGAGAGGTTGATAGCCCAAACACTTACCACACCTTGAGAGTGCTGTGTGACATTTTGGTGCTGCTGGGAAGCATTGGAAGAAGCCTTGAATGGCAGATGCAACATGGAGCTTGTTGCGGGATCCGGATAACTAGGACAAGACACGGTTCCGAGAAGCCTTGTTGGAGTAGGAGCTTGGAGGGCTTAGGTATAGCGGGTAGACTAGGCTTGGAGGGTCTTTTGCTAACCCATGTATCCCAACTGATTGTCTAGTGGATCGATTACCGCTTGGAGGGCGGCGGAGAGGTTTTTCGCCGAGGTCTTCGGTTTCCTCTTCGATAACACGTCTCGGTGTTATCTGTGTTTGCATCTTTCTTCCCTACTCTTGTGTATTTTATTTTTACTGCTGTGTTGCTTTAAATATGGATTAGAGTAGTTATCTTGCTTATTCGCTTGTGTTTACACTATTCCGCACTTATCATTAAGTTAGTGTAAAATCAACCAAGCCGTAATTTTAATTTAGGGGTCTAAACCGCTCGTGTGTTTTCAACACGTTTTCGAGCTTTCAGTCTTGAATAAACCTTTGTTTCCTGTCATATGCATGGAACAACCACTATCCAAATACCAAAGACAAGAATCATGTGCCTTTAAGGCGGTTAAAGCAATATAACACAAGTAATTATCATCACATGTGATTAGACCAAGATGCTTAAGGAAAGATTTAGCAAAAGTAATAAGAGACAAACACAACAAGTAGGAAAGTTGACATATAAGCAAAAAGGTTTTCCAAGAATCCATGACAACAGGGGTTAAGGATCAGCTCAGAGATCAAAAGATTTACAACAAGAGAGCTACCTGCTCTGATACAACTTGTTTGTTTTTAGACCCCTTAAAAAAAACAATTGGGTTAACCTAGTTAACAAGCCAAGTTATTACTTAGTCCAAATTAAACAAATCTAGGTTAACATAATCATATAATCATATCAATGTAAAGTGCGGAATATAAAAAACACAAAGATATGATGACCTAGGAAAACCAAACCGTTAAAAAGTCTGGGGAGGATTTAACCTAACTATCCTCAAGGTAAACCTGAATCCACTATGAAAGAATCGAAGTTTTACAATAGCGACTTAGACCATTAACATCCTATTGCTACCTCATGTAGAAAACTTATTGACATGACCACTTGCAAGCTCCAAGACCACGAACTCCTTCTTTCTTGGATTTTCCAGCAAGTACAAGCACTCCCGCTTGTGTATCTTTAAGCTCTTTAGTGCAACAACTGAATGATCATCAAGCTCTCAATGAAATCTCCTTCTTGATAATCCTAAGCATGTGTGAAGGCAACCACCTTTCAGATCTCACAAGAGATTCACACACACAGCAAGCAGAGCAACCTCAAAAACGTGGCTAGGGCTTCCCTTTTATACTTAGGGAAAAACATAAAACCCTACACGTCATATGGGCTTAAGGCTGAGTTGGAAATTTTGCAGAAAAACCATTCTGCCCGACTTTCTATCAGTTGAGTCTAATTCTCGATCGATCGAGCCAGATCGAATTGCACAATGAATTCTGCAGCAACTCGATTCCAACTTTACATAAATCACATACTTTGAGCAAGTCTAAAACAAGACTAAAAACCTATTTTGATCATGTTTTGCCAACAATACAAATTAGAGTTCTAATACATTAGTTCCTAAGTACTTAGAACCTAACAATTTATATTTGGAATCATGGAATCATGCATGCATGTGTAAGCACTTAATGCATGTTGGACATGGCTAGCAAAGAATAGAAGTGCGTAAGTATTATTTTTTTAAAAATAGATGAAGTTTGCTTTTATGTTTGGCTCAAGTTGTATACATATATATATATATATATATTCCTTGGCTTGTTGGATATGCTGGCCTTATTTTTGTGTGTACAAGTTGTGGGTTCTTTCCCCATATCTCACTGAAAGGGAGACAAAGATTTATGAACACGGATTAGTAAGAGTCAATGGAAACTACTTTGGAAACTAAAAATCCAGAAGAGGTTGAAACTCTTTCTTTGGAGAATTGCAAAAATGAGAAAACTTCAACCAAACCCACCCATAAATCCAAAACTCAACCAGAATATGATATGTGCCCTAGATTAGATGTATGATAGAGGTAGTAAAAATAGAGCACCTATTTTTCATATGCCCCTTTGTCAATCATAGCTTAGAGGAGAGGAGTACAGTATGTCCAATAATCCTCTTAAAATCAAAATTGAGCGAGGTTGAACCTTATGGCATGTAAGCATGAATTGTCCATTTACTTCACATATACCGTGAGGCTAACGGATGTGCGAATGCACTAGTTAAAAGGGATTGTTAACAACATAGTATTTTGAAAGTTTATGTACATGCCCATCTTTTGTATATCCAACCTTTGTATGGGATATGAAGCACCTTGGGACTAGTAGAATGTGACATTTGGAGGCTTTTGGGCTTGCTATTGTATAAACTCTCTAATATATAAATAATACTCCATTCTTTTATCAAAAAATAAATTGAGCGAGGCTTAGTGGTCACATAAATAAGTCTTTTTCTTTTCTTGTGATTTTATTTTTTATTGTTAAACGTGCTCTTATATTTGTTAAAATTTTACAAAATTTTTTTGTGGTTTTCAAGATTTTTTTTTTTTTTTTTAATTAGTTCCATTGTAATTGTACTTTTCATTTGGATAGACAATTTGGTCAATAAGTTTTGCAAACATCCCTTCCCAACCAATTCATGATATTGGGGTGGAACTTATCTTCTACCCCAGTAAATTCTTTGGCATTAGTAAGTAAGATGAACTTAAATTACCTGTGATTGGTTTAGGTGCAATAGGTCTGTAGTTGGGGCACAATGGGGGAAGAAGACCAACCAGGTTCTTTAGCACATTCTCACTAATAAGACTTAATTGCTGCACCCAGGGGCGATAGAGCTTTGTATTAGCTTGGGGGCCCCTGAAATAATATATATTTAAAATTATACCATAAATATATAAATATTAAAATTTGAAAAGTTAGGAGTTGGCCCCCTCCCCAAAATGTCCAATAATCCTTTTTAAAGTAAAATTGGGTGACTAGCTTAGTGGTCACATGCCTTACATAGACAACTCTCTCTCTTTTTTATTATTATTATTATTATTATTATTATTATTATTATTATATTGGTGGATTCTGTCATTTATACAACTTTCTATTTGGAGGTGCATGATAATAGATTAATTTTATTTAAAGAAAGTTAATCATTATGCATAACTTTGATAACAAAAAATAAGTTTTTTTTAGTGTATTTTTATACATATCTAATATCAAACAAGATAACTTTTATATTTTTGTTAGAATTCAAACAACAATAAGTTCTAAACATTTAGTAAATATACATACTGAAAGTATATATGCATTTGTATATCACTGGTAGCTCCACCTCTAAGCTAGGGTGGTCATTGCAAAAAAATGTATATATATTTGCCACACAAAAAATTATATACTAAACTAACCTATCATGAACATTTTGATAAAAATGTCGAATAACTTGACTTGAAAATCACAAGAACGTCTAATGAGGGGGTAGCGCTATTCTGTGGATGTGCAACTCAATTTTACTTTGTAATAGTGTATGTTGATAAACTGGACTATATTTGTTGACTTGTCATTGATATTATCCATCTTCTTGGGATGTGTTTTGATACCACTCAAGAGGTTGGATCTTTTCTTGTTGCTCCCCTTCTAGTATGGAGAGTAGTGCTTTCAAGACAGGCTCTCAAGAAGTTAGGGAGGGATTGGAGATGTTACAGGCTCACGCAGTTACATTACTTAATGTGATGTCTCTGTACTCTCATTTTGTTGTTTTTTTCTTTTTTCCTCCCTTTTCCTCATTTTCTGTTTCTATGTGTGTTTTTAACATTTATTCTTCCTGATCAAGCTATTCTATATTTGTCCAGGTTTATTAAAGTAGAAACGTTAAAAGAGAAATTATTGAGTTACAACAAGGAGACTTATTGGGTTCTCGATTTTGTGAAGGTATAGTCTCCCTGCAACAATGACAGCTGATTCTCAAAGAAAGCTGGCAGGCTTTTTAAGTTTACAATTGTTGAGTTTTAGATAGAATTTATGATGGCACAAGTTTTCCCATAAAATTTCTATATGCTAGCTATCATACAAATGTTGACAAACTGAAGCTGGCCCAATTTGTTTGGCTTCTAAGAGTGTAATAGTTTGGCTTGGTTGCAATTTCTCTGCAACCTGACTGGTTGGATTTGTGTAATAGTTCATATTTTTGTAATTAACTAATAACCAACCTGAAGACAAACCTACACCACACCTAGTTGTTTGCTTACATGATAGTTTCTTAATTGACTAATTACTGATTGTTTTAAATATATTTTTTCATGTAACAAAGATATGCACATTGTTATACAATGAAACTGCATATACCTCGTAATTTTCTTAAATCAATTTTGTCACCAGGGTGCAAAAACTTATACATAACCCAATGACTTTAAAAAAACATTTCAGTTCAAAAGACTATGCAGCTTGGGTTGATGTATGTAATATTTAAAGGAGACTCAAAACACAGTTAAGGGGTACTGTGGTACACCTATTGTGTATTCAAGGTGCTATTTGTATTATTATTTATTTATTTTGAATATAATTTTTTTACTTAAAAAAAAGACCTGTGATGATTAACTCTTTCTATGAAGTAAAAGAATTTTGTATCCATTAATTAACATGTTCCTGACATATCTTTCACAGGTGATGTTGTTCTCAAAGATTTGAAATTGCAGGCAGAGGCATTAAGTTCACTAAAACTTTTGGTCACTATGCAAGAAAATCTAGACGCCTCTCAAAAGCTATTCACCTTCATGTTCTATCATTTTGTCTTGGTAACCCAATTCCCACGCCTCTCCTTTGTTGTATTTACTATCTTTCTAATTTGATGCATACTTGGATCTTTGTAAGTCTTTTTTTTTATTATTGGTTTTTTCTTTTAATTATATACATTCAGATTTGTATCATAGGGTCTTATTTGAGACATATGTAGGCCGTATCAAACAAAATTTTAAAAGAAATTTGTAAAACAAACACAGTTGGGACATACCCAACGTGTAGTACTATATTGGCCACAGGGAAGTGGTATTATATTTGAATGGGTGAATTTCTCGCTCTTGAAATTGCATGAAGAGACGCCTGAATGTGTATGTGTGTGTGTATATATATATATTCAACCTGAACTTCCTTTGAACTAAATTACAGAGTACAGTACCTAAATATAGATATTATCACTTCATACATCTTCTCTTTTGACTAACTTATTTCATAAATGAAATAAAGTTTCATAAATTAAATTAATTTTAACCCTTCATACAACTTCCTTCTTGACTAACGTTTTTCATAAATTAAATCAACTATAAACTCCATAAGAAAATGTGACAATCAACTCTCAACAAGTAACTCCTAATTACATGGATACATTAGGTTCTTTTCCGCTGATAGAATTAACAAATCTTATCGATTTTTCAAGGTAACTTAGACCAACTCTTGGAACCTCAAAGAAGTGGTCAAAGTCCCAATTATATTTCTTGAAATAACTAACTTGTTATTTTTCTTGTAAATAGAATTTAAAAGCCAAAGCAGAGTCTTTCATTCCATTTGGTGCGGATAGTAGATTTTGTCCTGCAAGTGATTTGGCTAAGCTTGTGATAACTATTTTCCTACATCATTTTATCCTTAACTACAAGTGAGTTCCCTCAAACCTTTTACTATGTGGGCAACAGTTTTACTTATTTTGTAAATTAAATATCACCATACATAGTATTAGTATATGTGCTCTATTACAATTCTATAGAAAATCAATTAGGAGTAAGCAAGATAACCCTTTTTCTATTCTATTTTGTCATGAACCAAAAATGAGTTCCCTAAAAATGAGTTCCAATGAAATAACAATTAATGATTCTTGTTGAGGTCAGTGGTGACATAAGTATGTAGTTGCATATTTTTATTACAAACTAAAATAAAAATACTCATAGTTGGTGTGTAATATAATATTTAGCTTTCTTATACATCTTACATGTGTACATGATTGTACTACATTGTGTACATGTGGTCCAATCTTCTACATCTTATCATATTTCTTGTTTATTTTTGCTTCGTAATGGGGGTTTTAGGTAGGAAGACACTAAGCCACCTGTGATTCTTTATCTTCCACTGCTTGCTGAAGATAAGATAGCTTTCTTTTCATTACTCGCCTTGTGGGAAATGCACTTGGGTGTAATATATAATTACAAAAAATAGAAAGAGTATTCCCTAATCTAGCTATAGTTGCCCTATAGCCGTGTTTCTTATAAATGTAGCTAAAACCCACCACATATACCAGTGTTTTTAAAAACGTATCTATAGGTCCCCTCTGTAATAAGTAATAAGTTTCACATGATCATAGCTGCATTTATTTTAACTGTCTTATTTGTTTAAAAATACGATTATAGTTTCAATAAGTGAGGCTTTAAAAAACTTTACATCCTTTGTTGGTGAAATTCAATTTACATTATAATCTTAAACAAAATTGTTTAAATAACTACCTTAGCATATAAGGTAGTTATTTTGGTGTCTACTATTTTCTAGCTAGAAAATTAATTCACAAACGAAATATCCTCGATCTTTCTCAACCATGTGAAAATCATCTTTATAATACTATGTTTATTGCAAACCCATAATCCAAAATCACAGTATATATTTCTATATAACAATTTGACAATAGCCTAAATGCTCCAGCATGTTTTTGTTGAAAAATAGGATTGTCTCATAATTTTTCTTGATAACACTTCATAGTTAAGTTTGAATTGGTATCACTCAATAAACAAGACCCTACTATTGTAGCCTTGATCTATTTATTTGTAGTAATAAACAAGACCACTATGCATTTACAATTGGGATGGTTTTTAGTTGAAAATCTAGGTGACCATACCAAACTTGTTTAATCATTGGGTCAAATTTCGATTGACCTTTTTGTGTCAAGCTAGAAAGTCTATATTAATTATTTCTTCCAAATATAGCTGCGTTTTTCTTGATTATTTAGAATTATTCTAAATTGGAATGTAACCACCCTATCACATAGGATAGAAGCAGGAGACTCACTCCCATGTAGGGGTATGGTCACATGACTCACATTGGATACATGGTATACTAGCATGTCATACAGAGTTTTTTGTTTTTTGTTTTTGTTTTTTTTTTTTTAAAACATCGTCATATAGAGTGCATGCTTGAGAGTGAGCTTTTCTTTCTATATTTTTTTTTCTCTAAAGATTGGAACACTAAAATGTGGAGTAATGAGTGAAAGAGAAAAAAGTTGCCAGAGAAATTAAGAGAATATTCGACTAATAAAAATAGTTAATTAGTGCTAATATAGTGATATCTCTTGTTTAAATCACCCAACACAGTCAACCTTTCTATTTAATTTATTGCATTTGGAAGATTCACAAAACAAAATATTAATGTTGTTGTATAATTTAATAGGCAAAAAAAATTATGATAAATTACTCTTAATGAAAATAGTTATTACATTTGCTTTATTGCTACATGTTGTGACTTGTGAGGAATGCACACCCTTCTTAACAACCTGCTTGTAATTTATGAAAATGAAAACATTTCATAGTTCCTATATATGTTAGAAAGTGTTTTCTTCCTCTTTCCATAATAACAGTAATTAATATATAGCTAATCTATCAAAATATGAAGCCAAGTGAAAGTAGTATTATAATAGTTCGTATATCTGTCTAAATGTCATATTTATAGATACAAGTGAAAGTAGTATTATAATAATTAACAATTTTAGGTTGAATCACCACTATTGAATCCACAGGAGTTATTCGGCAAATATTAAGGAACATACGAACAACATCGTATGATTTTAGCTTATATTATCACATGGAGGAGACAACTTCTTTTTTGGAAGTACTTATCTTGGTATTCTAGAGGTTGTAATTATTACAATTACATTCATATGTGATTTGTTAATATCTTATTCCAACAATTATGCTTAAAATATTCCAAAACATATCACATTAACTTATGCTTCATTTAGTGTTATTATTTAAAAAATTGAAAGCATAGGTTACTCTTAAGGTAGTGTTATATATATGTTCTATCAAAATGTAAGCATAGTTGGGTATGTTTGTTCATAACAAATCACCTTTAGGTCTCAAATCACCTATGAATCTAATTTGAAGGATTACTGGCTATGCATTACCAAATGTTGTTGTAGGTTAGATATTGGAAATCTTGTATAGCAATGGATAAAAGTTGGATGAAGAAGCGAAGGGGTTCAATGGAATATATTGAAGGTATACTTAAATTTGTGGAATTTGCATCTTTACATGCAAGCGATGGGAAAATCTTTTGTCCTTGTACCAAATGTGTGAATTTGAGTTTGGTACCGCCAGGGGTGGCACGTGAACATCTGTGGAGGAAGGGAATGCTTCAAAGTTACACACATTGGAAATGGCATGGGGAATCAGCAGCTGCGCCAACGGCCATCGAATGTGGGAGCAGTCATGTGCAAGACTCCCTAGAACAATACGGTGACTTTCGTGGGATGTTGCATGATTTGTGCCCCACACATGAAATGCCACCCAAATGAATGGACGAAGGTGAAACTGTGCAACAACAAGCTTAAGGTCCGAATGATGGTGCACAAAAGTTTTACAAAATGATACATGATGTGGACAAACCTTTATATGCTGGGTGTACAAAATTTAGCATATTCTCAGGCATCATTGTGTTGTTCCAGTTAAAGACTCTTTGTGGTTGGACGAACAAGTCATTTACTATGTTGCTTCAAGTCTTGATGGATATGCTCCCTTCAAACGTTAAGTTGCCAAAGGACCATTATGAGGCTAAGAAGATAGTCCGAGATTTGGGTTTGGGTTATGAGAAGATCCATGCTTGTCCCAATGATTGTATGCTATTTTGGAAGGAGAATGTTAACCTCGAGGCATGTCCTTGTTGCAATGTTTCAAGGTGGAAAACGAATGAGGCAACCGTTACAGGTAATAATGCCTCATCCAGTAAGGGAAAGAAGAAAGTTGCAAAGATCCTATGGTGGTTCCCCTTAAAGCCAAGATTGCAATGACTGTTTTTGCCACCCGACCTAGCTAGTTCAATGAAATGGCATGTTAATGGTCGCACATATGACGGGGTAATGCGGCATCCTGCTGACTCAGATGCATGGAAAATGTTTGACAATACGCATTTACAGTTCTCGTCTGAGCCTCGTAATGTCAGACTTGGATTAGCTGTGGATGGGTTCAACCCCTTCGGAATGTTGACTACTACTCACAGCACTTGGGCTATCATGCTAGTCCCTTACAATCTCCCACCTTGGCTATGCATGAAACGATCATCTTTGATTCTATCACTAGTTATTCCTGGTCCAAAATTGTCAGGGATTGCGATAGATGTGTACTTGCAACCTTTAGTAGAAGAACTAAGGGAATTATGGGATGTTGGAGTAGAAGCGTACGATGCATCTTCAAAAAGTGTATTCCAATTGTGTGCAACATTTATGTGGACCGTACATGATTTTCCTTGCATATGCAGATGTGTCAGGTTGGAGTACGAAGGGTAAGTTTGCGTGTCCTTGTTATGCCTTGGAGACTGACTCTCAATATTTAAAAAATGGCTACAAATTCTGTTACATGGGACATAGGCGATGGTTGGGTAGTGACCACGAATTTCAAGAAGAAGATACATTATTTGATGGATCTATTGATATGCGAGTGGCTCCTGTGCCACCAGTTGCATTAGACATAATTGTGGACATTGAAAGTTTAGTTGGATGTTGTCTGGGAAAAAAATGTCAAGAAAAATACAACAAAAGAAAGAAAGGTGAGGCAAACCACTGTGTTTGGAAGAAGAGAAGTATTTTTTTCAGCATTCCTTATTGGGAGGATCACAAGTTGCGACACAATCTTAATGTGATGCATATAGAGAAGAATGTGATGGATAATATATTTAGTATGGTGCTGAACTTGAAGGACTAGACAAAGGACAATTACAAGGCATGCCTTGACTTGGCGGACATAGGAATAAGAAGTGAACTCCACCTATAGCGAAAAGGTGATGATAAGTATATGATACCGCCGGCGTGTTTTCATATGACTGCATTGGAGAAAGATGGCTTCTTGCAAGTTTTGCGAGACGTAAGAGTGCCTGATGGATATGCTTCCAACATCTCACGCCGTGTCAATCTGAAAGAATGCAATATTTCTGGTTTAAAAAGTCACGATAATCACATCTTGATGCAACAACTCCTTCCAATTGCTTTACTAGGATCTTTGCCATTGTACATTACTAGGCCTTTGATAAAGTTAGCTTTTCTCTTCAGGAAAATTTGTTTGAAAACCCTTATGATTTCAAATATTGCGAGTGCTGAGGCAGACATTGCAATGCAGTCACGTTGTGTGAATTGGAAAATATATTTCTTCCATCTTTCTTCATTGTGATGGTACATTTGGTCATGCACTTGGCTACTGAAGCCAAGATTGGTGGTCTAGTTTAGTACCGTTGGATGTACCCCATTAAGAGGTAAGTCGTATGTAATACATGTACAATATGAGGCTTCATGTGCGCTTTGTAATAGCTAGTGTCAATTACTAACCTTCTCATGTGCATTATAGGTACCTCTCACACCTTAAGTCTTACGTAAGAAATGGGGCTGCTCCAGGAAGGGTGTATTGCTGAAGGATACATAGTGGAGGAATGCTTAATGTTTTGTTCATGGTATATGGAAGAAGTTGAAACTATATTCAATCGACTCACGAGGACGATAGAGGAGTCAACAGGGGCGGTTTCAAGTGTGGCACTGGACAATAATGAGTTGACCCAAGCTCATCGCTACGTGCTATTCAATTCCAAGAACATTTACCAGTTTTGTGAGTAAGTACTACGGACACCAATGTAATTGCACGACAATCCATTGTTCGCTACGTGTATTAACACTAATACAATTGCCATCGCATGCAGGATGCACAAAAGTTTGATGGAGGACGAACTTCGAAGGGGCCACTGTCATATATCCAATGCTATTATTCATAAGCACCACATGGAGAAGTTTTGTGTCTGGTTTAGATCTCACGTACGTGTCACATCTTCAACTTCTTAACCTTGCAACTTTCCCATAAGTAGAATGATTGTACTAATTATACTAAGTTTGTTTAGTTATATTAGGTGATGTCAATGACTGATGTTGATAGGGAGAGTACTGCACTTACTGATACATTTATCACACTTTCCAAAGGGCCATATACTTCAGTAAATCGGTTGAACCATTATGTCATAAATGGGTTAAAACTTAGGAGTTCGAATGTCGAGGCAAATAGAAAAACGCAGAATAGTGGAGTTAGTGTTGCCACTGAAGGTGGCATTACGTACTATGGTGTGTTGACAGATATTATTGAGTTGAATTATTCTGGTAATATCAGACATGTGTTATTCAAGTATACATGGGTTGATGATCAAAATAGGAGGGGATATAAGACTGATGAGTTTGGGTTTCCTATGGTGAATTTTACTCACTCCATACATGGTGAGGAGGAAATGGTGCATGAACCATATGTTTTGGCATCTCAAGCTACACAAGTTTTTTATGTTGAAGATAAAAGGCACAAAGATTGGTATGTCGTCGTTAAAACAAAAGCTAGAGATGTGTTTGATGCTAGTATTGGCCCCTATTGTGACGAGGATGACACAAATGGGTTTTTTGAGAACATTCCGTACTCTCTCGCTAGTAATGATGTTGGAAGGGATGACCTTCGTTGGGGTCGAGATGATGTGGAAGGAATGACAATTGATGCCTCTATCATTGGCCCAAGAGATCTTCATGAAGTGGACAACTTGGATGATTGTGAGTTCATTGATAATGAGTCCAACGATGAAGATGACAACGAAGTCGAGTATAGCAATGATGAGTAGTGTAATAGGATACTGTTGTTGTATGCGTAATTATGTTATAGTTATTATTGAAATTATAAGTAGAATTTGTAAAGGCATATTGCGTGCAAAGTTTGACAATGTTGCATATATTATGTGGAAACTGTTATTTATTCATGTTGTTAACAAATAACAATTTTGACATATATAATTATCAAGTGAAACTGTTACTTCTTCATGTTGTTGCATATATATGTTACAACTGTTATTTCTTCGTGTTGTTAAGAAATAACAGTTTTAACATATATAATTATCTTTAAAACTGTTATTTCTTCATGTTCTTATTTCTTCATGTGATTGCTTGTCGACCATTTTTCCTCTTTATGTTTGTGTTGTAAAAGGTGTTGGACGCAAGAATGGGGAGGAAATGTCAATTGCCACTTGTTTACATTGGGCAAGGATCATCGCATTCCTGACAAAGGGTGGAGGCAGCAAATGAGGAAGCCCATATTTCTGTGGAGGCAAGACCGGTGGCAACATCGGTGGCAAGTGACAATGAGACACAAACTCCAAGTAGTTAACATGTCTTCGAATTAATGTAAAGTTTGATGTTTATTACTGGATGGTTGGATCAGTTCTAATAGCTATCGCAAGAATGGGTTCACATTTGTTAATATTGTAGGATTTATGTTTTGCAATTTGAATTATGAGTTACTGGTTTACAAAACATAATAATATATTTAAAATACCTAATAATTCAGTATATTTTGTTGACTTCAGTCCGTTTGGTCCATTCATTTCCCTTGGGTCCAATTTGGTCGAATTTGGTCTATTCGGTCCAATTTGGTATGCTCAGTTCATTTTGGACCAATTTGGTCTACTTCGGTCCTTTAGGTCCACTATGGTCCATTCGATCACTTCGGTCCAATTTGATCCACTTTGGTCCACTCCGTCCACTTTGGTCCATTTTAGTTCACTTTGGTCCATTCAGTGCACTTAAGAATGATCAAAGATAAGTTTAGGTTGAAATTATATATTCTAAATCCAAATTTATTAAGGAAAAATGAGGGCAACCCAAACGAAGTGAGGTTGCTCATCTTTTCGAAAGCTAGGTAAGTGCATGCATGTTTAAAGATGCAAAATTAACCTAAATCAAAATAAACTCACAAAATCTTGTCAAAGAAGAGGTCATAATTTTATTTTCCTTTTATTTTTATAAGTGCCAAGACATAGTTTTGGTTAAGTGTTCTTCCTTTGTAGGCCAAGTTACAACCTTTCTATGGGACTTATAAGTTACTATTAAGGAGAACTGGTTACAGGTTTTCATAGAGGGTAATGCGTTAAAAAATGTGTTGATTGCCAATATAATGGGTGAACAAGTTGACTGGTCGATTACTTACAGTGCCAATAGGCATCTAGGTTCATTAGTCATAGTACCAAGAAGTCCCATACATTTATGAAGTCACAAAATTAAGAATTAACAGTCATTCTAATTATAATGCAAGTCAGCAAATGTTCTTAACAATTAACTTGGTCAAGTAGGGAAGGTATTGGTTGTTTACGACATCATTAAATCCAAAGTCAACAGAATATGTTGCTGTTGGCTATGATTGAAAGTTACACTTGCACAACCAGTAGGTTACATGAATGCGTGGGAGAAAGGCCTAAATTTACTCATGTTTTGTTGAAATGAAATCATAAACCATTTATTATTTAAGTTGCTAGATGCATAATTTTTGCATGGTGTGATATTTTTCACTAGTTGTGAGCTTTGTTAAATCAGTCCTAATATTGGTGGTTTTGTATATACAGATGATTATGTTCAAACCCCAGCATCGGTATAAAATCCAGCACTGGAAAATAGGCGTGCAAGACGTGGGAAAACAAGGTTGGCTAACATATGGGCAATGACTGATGAGTACAAAATCCAGTTGCTGTTAAATGATGAAGGCCAACCGATTGGGTGGGACGGGTCTTTGTTCGTTCGGTGGTTGGGCTTATTTTGCAAGAATGGCCTATTATGCCCGCTTACGCCTGTTGGGTGGCCAAGCGTCCCTTCAAATTTTAAACAGGTTTGTTGGGCGAAGATTGAGATAGTATGAAAATAAAATATAAGTTATTTTTCTTCATAGCTGCTATCCTAATTAAATGTCATATTCAGCCGTTGTTCTAATTAAGTTACTACATTTTGCTAACTCCACTTTTGCATTTTAGAAATGGTATATAATTGATCCCACTATTGTCACACCACTCAATCAAATGGCATGGGCAATGCATCAACTAGGGGAACTGCGGAGAAATCGCAGGACCAAGTTGAAGAAGGATCACAAAAAACGTGGGAGGACACGTGAACAAGTATTGGCTAGCCAACCACCAACGATTATCACAGCGCAATGGACGGAGATGGTTGACTATTGGTTTAATGAAAAAATTGTGGTACTGCTACTTTCTTCGTCAATCTCATCTTCATGGTAATTTAGTCAAGAGATGTTTTGTTTTTTTTTTTTTTTTTTTTGACAGTAATGTGGTTGCAAACATTAAGTAACAAAAACAAGGAGAGTCAAGGTAAGCAAGAAGAAATAACAAGGTCTAGGGCCAAAAGTTTCGCACAAATTTCTGATGAAATGGTAAGAAATAAACTTAGAATTCATGAATGCCTATATGGTGTTTTTGATATTTTGTTTTCCTATTTATCGTTTTAACCTCATTTCATATGTTTTAGGAATAATGATAAGTTAGTTAAATTATAGGTATTTTTGTAAGTAAAAAAATGCAATAAATAACTTTATGCATCCTCTTAATATATAGAGATGACTTTGTTAATCCTCTTAATATATAGATATTAAGCAGCCACTTAAGGAGAGTAATTATCCTAACGTGATCCCGGCCTAAGTATGCATATCTATAAATATTCAAAATCACCCAAACATGATTAAATGACAATCACACAAGCTTGCTATTCATTATAGCAACTAGAAGCATAAAAACAATGAAATTATAAGGGATTTATAGAATAGGATTTAAAACTAAGGGGAAGCTTTGGAATTGATGCAGGATTATTTATTTGGAAATTTTCTGAATTGATTTGGGAGAGAATTTGGGTGTTAATTTTATAGAATAGGAATAAAAAATTTTCTCTTACATACCATAAGCATCAGCGCCAAAGCACAAGGAATCTGTGAGCATGTGCATTGGGTCCAAATTTTGTGAGTCTTATTTTGAGTTTTTGTTCTTTTTTGTTCTCTTTTTATTTTTTTATTTTTTATTTTTTTTTATTTTTTAGTTTTGAGGTACAAATTATGCATACTTGGTCACTATGTAGTTCACGAACACCATTTTGCTTATTCTTGATACAAATGGAAAGTTTGTGTAACGTACTTTCTAAATGTACCAACATTGGGTCATTTTGTGCTATGATAAAAAGAAAAAAAATGTTCCTTAGCAATTGAGAAGTGGAGTGATTCAAATGGGAAGTTTTCAATGTTTATTTACTACTCTCTCAGCTTTATCTTTATTTGACTAACTTTGCTATGTTATGACAAACTTGTCATTGTGGGTTTGTGTTAATTGTTATGCCTTAGTGTTTAATGTATGAATTTTGTTCATCATGTAGGCGAAAGCTAAAGGGACGGCAGTCAAGCGCGCAGATGTATATCAACAAGTATACCACACCAAAGATGGGGTTGCTATTAGTACCCGTGCGTAAGATAACATGGTAAGCACAATTTGATCAAATTGAATTTTAGTGTATTTTGTGTTTGTATTGATTATGGTGTGTAATATGTTGTTTGGTTCTTGTGGGAAAACAAGATAGGATGGCAACACTTTTGAATGTACAGGGCATACGACTACAAGGAGAGATTGGTAATGGAATCCTCTAGTCCAAAGACAATGCATATGCTCGAGTGATGGGTCGTCCAGAGCACTTAGGACGTGTACGTGTGGTAGGTTTTGGAATCACCCCATCAGGAAGAAGTGCCATAAACTATTCACAATTTACCTTGACTCCGTCATCAAGTAGAACTCACCAAAGGATGTCAAAGTTGGAGACGAGTCATGAAGAGCTTAGGGAGGAACTAGCTCAATCTAGGTGGGAACTAGCGAAGCATAGGGAGGAACTAGCTCAATCTAAGGCAAGGCACCAAGCACAAATGGCCGAAATGATGACGTCGATGAGACACATGTTTGACCAACTGGTCAAGGGATGCATGATATAGGTCCTTCTCAGGTAGCAAACAAATGTTATTTAACGAAACACTACTTTTTGCAATGCATTGTTATGTGATATTAATACGATGCCTTTAATATATTTTAGGGTGGCAATGTTTGATGGGAATGATGGAAATGAAACTATGAATCCTGAGGTAAAACAAAATTTCTTTTAAAATTTCTCTCAAAACAGTAGCCTTATATACATACCATGCTATGATGGATAAACTATGAACCTCAGTAGTTAGTGCAGGAGGAAAGAAAACTTTCTACTAGTGAATATGTTATAAAGTCTCATAATGCAATTGTATTATTGTAATATAAGTTGATTCAAGACGCATTTCAAAGGTGTATGATATAGTGACTACTTTTTGTATCGCATTCTTATTTGCCACCTGAAACATGAAGAACACAGTTTCTTGGCATATTCACATCTCCATGACTAGACACATGCAAAAGACGTAATGTAAAGGAACAAGACAATAGCTCTCATTATCAATGTCAATAATGTATTGCTGAACTTGATTGAATTGGAAGTTTTGACTAGATTTTTTCTTCTCTCTAAGTTTTAACTTTGATAAATTGACTAAGTATGTTACTACACTACTCTTCTTAAATTATTAACGAATAGTTAAACTATTGCTTAGTCTTCTTCTCATGTTACTAAGTTGATGAAAACAACATAATTGATATGGCAGAGATTGATCCTTGCTTATATTTTCTTTGTATTGTTTTTTTTTAATCCAAATGAGCTCTCCCTATTTCTAATTATCTAGGTACATAGTCTCGCACCTATCATATATAATCTCTCTCACTTTTCCCTTTCATTTGGGCATTTGAAAAGCCAAATCACTCCATAATTAGGCAAAAAATAATGCCAAATTATGTCTCTTTCTCTCATAACATTATTCTGCCAAATTGCTCCATGATCATGCCTTTTGATATAAATGTGCATCTAAGCATTGCCGAATTACAATTTTGAATTCATGTTTAGAGTATTATGTATTGCAAGCAAAAATTTGGCAAATTTAACTTGACAAAGAATAATTTGTGCAACTTTATCATGAAGTGGACAAGAAAGCGTTTCTGTTTACTAAAAGATGCTAAGAAGTATGTCAAAATGGTGGACATTCTAAGCATGTTGTAAAGTTTTTTGTGAATAGACGTGAACAAATGTTTGTATAAATATTTTTGTTAACACAAGGTTAGTGATGTTGCTGCTTGCTACTTGTGGCTGTTTGAGGGTAGTTTAGAATGTAAAAAAATCCTTCTTGTATATTTTTTGTGATGTACAAAACTTGTATATGGACCTTGTGATTTGTTGTTGGGAACTTGTGATGTTGGGATGTAACAAAATCCTAAGTTGTGATAGCAAAGGAAAAAAAAAAAAAACCTGTA
Organism: Quercus gilva; assembly: GCA_023621385.1. Lineage (NCBI taxonomy): Eukaryota > Viridiplantae > Streptophyta > Magnoliopsida > Fagales > Fagaceae > Quercus > Quercus gilva. The sequence continues at coordinate 24,397,922 of CM042482.1, read as the reverse complement.
GCTGCGTTTTAAAAACACGGCTATAGTTTCTCCCAATGTAGCTGAAAAAGGGGTCTATAGCCGCGTTTTTAAAAACACAGCTATAGGTCTGGCCTATAACCACGGTTAGAAATGTAGCTCAAAGCGGGCCTATAGCCGCATTTTTAACCACGTGGCTATAGAACACTTTTTCAGCTACATTGGAAGAAACTATAGCCGCATTTTTAAAAAACGCGGCTATAGGTCCAAAGCCTTAGCCGCGACTATAAATGCAGCTCAAAGCTGGTTTGTAGCCATGTTTTTTAGAAACGTGGCTATAGACCCGCAGGGGCTATTGCTGCGTAGTTTTAGGCCTGGTTTGTAAACGCGGCTGTAGGAAATGTGGCCATATCCTTTAGTTGTGTTTTTGGGGTCTATAGCCGCGTTTTTGAAACATGACTACAGCCCCCATTTTTTTGTAGTGGGGCCTTTTTCAGGATCATTTGTGTGGGCCCTTTTGGCTTGCCTTGTCCCCACCTTCTCTAAGAAAGTGACCTTGAACACCTTGCTATCTTGTAGCTCACACACCACCATGGGCTTTGATACCATTGGGGAGATAACATCTTGGGAAACTTCAATTGAATAGTTAATATAATATATAGGAACACCACTTAACTTAAAATTATGAGTTTGGGCTCAATTGTGTTATATTAACTATTCACACTTTTCATTATCATTCAATGCGAGACTTCACTCACACGTGTGTATCAAACGGAAAAATAGAGTCGCATTTCTTAAATTACCTTATTTTAGAAAAGATCATGTTCTTGATTTCGTTCAATTTGATGTTTGCACAATGATAACCAAATCTCTTGCTAGTGCACTTTATTATGTGACTTTTATTGATGATGACTCCAGAAAAGTATGAGCATTTTCTTCGAAAACTGTATATCCGGTGTTAAATGTGTTTAAAGCTTTTCACGTGAAAGTTGAAAGGGAAACTGTACGGTAGTTAAAATATGGTAATGCAAATAATGGTGAAGAATACAAAGGACCATTTGAAGAGTACTATATAGAACTCATGGGAGTAGGTTTGAGAAAACTGTTCCAATAGACCCTATAAGTTACTTGTGAAAGAATCAGATGTACGATCTCTCATGTACAATTGCCTAAATCTTTTTGTGGTGAGATATCGAGGACCGTTGCTGATTTGATCAATCTCTTGTTGCTAGATCCTTAGGATGGTAATATTCCTTAAAGAGTTGGGTTAGGGAAAGATGTTTGTTTTGAGCACTTGAGAGTGTTTGATTGTAGAGCCTTTGTTCATATTCCACAAAATTAGATGTCTATGTTTGATAGAAAATCAAAATAGTACATCTTCCTAGGTCATGCACATGAAGAGTTTGGGTACAAATTAAGGGATATGGTTGATAAGAAAATCGTTTAGACTTTAAAGGCAAAGTTGTTGGATTTTTTTGAGTAATAAATATTAGGAATATTACAAATTTTACTATATAAGTCATATAAATTGATATGTTACCAATTACAATATATAAGTAATTCAAATTCACATTTGTTATTTTGTTGAAGTGCTACCAATCACATTTATTGCCACATTGTTTTGTAATTTTTTCATAGTAGCTTTCACATTTTCGGAAAGAAAAAAAAAAATTAATAGATATCCAACCCAATCACAATTAGTCATATTAACATGTAAGAATACTGGATTTAATAAAAAATTATAATATAGAACAAGAAATAAATATGATTTAATTGATAATGAAATATAAAAAACCAATATTATTTAACTTATTGAAATTATATTGAAATATAAAAAAGCTAATTAATAGCCAAAGTGATGTGATATAATGTGGCACCACCTTCAGATCTTCAAATAAATCATCCTCAACCCCTTCTAGAAAAACAAAGACTAAAACCCCATTAAAACACACCAAATAGGAGTAAGTTACAATATAAGATATTAGTTCTCTTATCATTTTAATCAAGTAGGTGATAAGTTGGTATAGCAAGCAAGGGATTGGCTCTTGGCATTGTTAACCCATCGTTCTCCTCCATGTCCAGGTCATTAGGCGACATGCCATTAGGTAGCTCCCAGTGAAAGCAATGCACTAACTGGGCTACAATATATTTGACATTTGTAATGCCTAATAGCATTCCAAAACACCCTCTTCGACCAGACCCAAATGGAAGAAGCTAGAAGTCACGTACCTTGATATCTATATTATTATTTATAAACATTTCAGGATAAAATTCTTCCACATTATTGGACCACACATTAGGATCTCGTCCAATAGCCCAAGAATTTATTAAAATTACTGTTCCCTTAGGTATGTAATATCCATTAATCTCAATGTCCTTCATGGATTGATGTGGGATTAGAAATATTGCAATAGGATGTAGTCTAAAACTCTCTCTTATCACTATATCCAAGTGTGGTAACTTTTCCAAATCTGTTTCCTCCACCATTCTATTCATTCCAACAACACTTCTTAGCTCTTCTTGTAGATGTTTCATTACTCGCGGATGCCTCAAGAGCTCAGAGAGGCTCCACTCAATTACAGCACTTGAAGTGTCTTATGCGCCTGCAAACATGTCCAACATGATAGCCTTTATACCCTCTCGGTCAATTGTGTAAATTTGCTCATCAGGAGGATTCATGGGCTGGTTCATCAAGGAAAGTAATGTGTCCACAAAGTCCCTATGATGACCTTGTTGCCCAATGTCAACTTGTTCATGTTCTCGGATAATTGCGTCGGAGACTTTGTCGAGAGCGTGAGTAACATTCTTCGGGCGCCGTTCCAATCCCTGAGGACTATAAATGGTTAATCAATTGTAAAGTCACATTTCCATTACTTAATCGATTGATAAATGCATTTGGAAATAAATATCAAATTTTTTTTTTAATTCAGTAATTTGTCAATTCGAGTCTTATATATATATATATAGTTGTAAATTTAAATTTAATCCATCAATATTATTTCTTTTTATAGTATAAAATCTTAGTATGTTTAAAATAAAATAAACTTTTAAAACGTAGAACAATATATAAAATTTAATTTATCAAGAGTATTATTGCAGTTTTAATGTGACAATAGAATTACTCAATAACTTAAACTTTAAAAGCAAAGATGGATTCACTTCAAATTTAATTTAAAATCTTAAGTTTCACATCAATTATATATAAAACATAAAAATATATAAAAAATTAAATAAACTTACCTTAATTGTACCTCATAAGAGCAAGCTTTTGAGATTGGTTCATTTAATTTTATTTCTAACATTAGACAGATCAGCTAATCACCAATCTAGATTTACATATTCAAGCTTAATTACTTTTTTTTTTTTTGGTCGAACAAGTTTAAGTTTGTTCAAGAGTTGCTTGGCTAATTTATTCTTTCCCAATAAATTTGTTTACCCCTGTAAATCTATACTAATAATTAATAATTAAATTATAATTGAAATTATATCAATTAAGTTAATTAGATAGAAATGATTTTTTATATGAAATTTTAAAAATTAGATTTCCCAAATTTAAATTTGTAAAAATTATATATACACACGCACACACTCTATAAAATAGACTATTTATATCATTAATAAATTACAAATAATAATTGATATCTTATAAACTTACTTACATACTTATAATCCAATTTCAAGTCTATATAAATATATAATTATACATGTATATATAATATTATATATACTAAAACTCATACTCATGAGTTTGTTCACGAATATTTTATTATTTTTGAATTTGACTGGTTCAATTGTTGAGTTTAAATCTAGACTTAGGTTTGACTTGTTTAGTAAATAAAATAATATAAACAAGTATTTATTGGAACCAAGTGCGAATATTAATAGGTAGATTTATTTATAAACATATTATCACTTGGATTGTTTTTAGTCCTAATCAACTACCTTATGCTGGATGAAGTTTTGTTTTTTAAAATAGGGAAATACTAACGGATACTCTTAAGGTAATGATTAACAATCCATTTAAAAAAGATAACAAGTAATTTTTTTTTATTCTATTATCATTTTTTTCACTTTTTCTCTTGTTCATTTCTTCTCTCTCTTTTCTTTTTTCTTTTTTTCTTTGGGCTTCTCTCTCTCTCTCTCTCTCTCTCTCTCTCTCTCTCTCTCTCTCTCTCTCTCTCTCTCTCTCTCTGGGTTTGGTGCTGGTGGTTGATTTTGGGTATGATTTTGTAGATTTTGGTTGTAGCGGTGGCGGTGATTGATTTGGGGTGTAAGTTTTTTGGATTTTGGCTGCGGTGGTGGTTAAGTTTGGGAGTGGGTTTATGTATTTTGCTTGTGGAAAAAAATACAATGGAGCCAGCTCCGAGAGCTTTCATGGCTGCTTCTTTCACAGCTCAAACTAAAGAAAAGTGAGAAACGTGAGGCTGTTCAGAACTTTATTACAATGGTGGACTGAACTTGAGGATTGAATTGTTGAATATAAAAGGTTGAAAAATTTATTAGAAACCCAAAAATGCACAACCTACTAAATGAAACAAAATTGTTCTTGAATCAAATATAATATTCTTATGTTTCTCACCTATTTTGAGCTCCAAAGTATAGACATCACAAGTATTTTCTTTTAATGTGAGCTAAAAATAAGAATTATAATGCAATAGTAACTGATATAGTATATTTCTCTAAATATTTAACCACTATTCAATAAATCATATAATATATATATATATATTTAAAAAGCTCAATATAACAGCATAGAAACATGCAGGGGAAATCTTAGAAAAAGGTTTAATGATAAACGGTAGAAAAAAGTTTATTAATAATAAACGTGTCTTACAAGGTATTGCTAAGAATGGGAGGAAGTTCCCTTTGCCACATGTGTTCTGAATAGAGTATGTATATATTGCCATCTGTTTTGCTCCTTTGTTTCTGTTAACTGATACAGCATGCCACCTCACAAGTCACATCTTAGAACTTGGAAATTACTTCTCTTGCTTCCTCTATTAGGTGTCCATAGGAAGTAAGCATGGGTGGTTGCAAATAATTCACGCTGAAACAGTGAAATTGGATATCCATTGCTGAAACAGTGCGGAAGGAGAGAGTGGACACTTATGCGTTAGGTTTAAGGTTTGTGGAAACATAATTCAAATTTTGTCGAACAGGAGAAAAAGAAAGAAGTCCATCGTTGGAGACAAGAGAATCTGGCTACAGAGTCCCTTACGTTTAGGGTTTGTAGATTTATCGGGCAAAAACCCAAATAAAAAAGCAAAATTTAAAAAATAATAATGATGTGGAAAATTGTATATTTATTTAAGTAATGCTGATGTATAAAATTGTGGAGAGGTCAACCAAAAGTCAAGGCTTCGGTTATATATATACATATATATGTTATAGACAAAATATATGCCACTTTGGGAGAAATTGGCTAATATTTGTCACATTGAACACTTTATATTATACTATTCATGTAAGCTAATAATTGTTATGCAAGAAAAATAACATTTTATAATATTTCTTTAATGGTGACGTTTGGATTCGAATCAATTCTCCCTCTCCACTTAGAATTATAAAAAATTTATATTTTTTATTATTTTATCAGCAAGGAGTTCTAATTATAATTTGATTAGTTCTTTTGGAGTATTAGCATGGATGTGACCAATGACTCTATCGGGTCATGAAAACTTTCCATATTCACAAGATGTTGGTATATATTGTTGAGTGACAAATTGAATAAGTTCAAGTGCTAGTGCATCACATGAGATTAATCTAAAATTCTTTTACCAAAATTTTCAAAAAAAATTAATATAAAATTCAATATTTATTTTACTTCACCAAATGGATATCCTAACTAATTCTCATGTGCGCTACACTTTTCACAATTATCGTAGTCCTACAACAAAAATACTACTACCTTCATCCCAAATTTTTAGTACTGTTTAAAAAATCTAACTTAAAAAAAAATAATCATTTAATTTGTTGTCTTTTAGTTAAAAAAAATATGAGTTTTCAAAACTACTCTCATTAAACTCAAATGAAATATTGGTATTAAATTTTTAAATAAAGTAGTTTATTGAATTTTCAAAGAGGATTTAAATCTTGAGATATCCTAAAATGGAGTATAGGACTAACAATTTGGGATGGAGAAAGTTCTAAAAAGAAAAAATAATTTTCAATAAAAAAAGTAACTGAATAATGGATATAACTCAATTATCTATAATTTATATTTATAAGATACGATACGATATCTCTTTTTTTATAATCACATTTATCTTCCTTTCATCAGTAACATTTGTCATCATACATTTTATTTTTTTGTATTATTATTATTATTTTTTTGTCACAGTTTGCATTATATTCAATTACTGACCATCCAAGTCCATTATGAGTTTCTTTAAAAAAAAAAGAAAAAAGTCCATTATGAATTACATAACTTTTATATAAGCATAGTTTTAAGAGAATATATTAAGGAATCATCTTCATTTTTTTTTTTTTTTTAATTTTATAAAAGAAATCGCTAACATTTTGTCCTATATAAATAATATGATATGTGATATATCACATACTAAGTTACTAACGTACTAAATTTGGCCTAGCTAAAAAAGTAAAAATAGGCTTTCCTCTTCCTCCCGACAACGCCTGAGATTAATATTGATGGAAGCTCGCAAGAGTCAAGCTGCAGGTGTTGAGGGGCCAATGGGTGCAGTAGGTGGGGATTTTACTTGTAGTTTGGGTCACATAACTGATTTGATGACTTTATCATTGAACATTAATCAAGCCCAGTAGCTATCGAGTGAGTGTGGATTTGTAACAAAACTGCACATTAAAGTTAATTGTTGGAGTAAATGGAAGAGGTATTAAGTCGTCATAGTTGTTCACAACTAAATAGAATTTACTATAATAATCATGCCCCTTGCCCATGGTAAAAGGGCACCTACACTCACCATGGGTAGGTAGCTATTGTCAAATATTTCGAGAAAATAATGAGCTTTAACCTCTGAGACAAGGAGTAGTCAGCTTAAACAATGACAACAACCAAAAAACAAAGATAGTCATATCTTTTAGAGAAAATCAACATAAATGCAGGGTGAAGGGAATTCAAAGCATGAAGTGAAATAAAAGAACATGACACTAGCATGGAGACATTGTGTAAACTAGAAATTTAGAGTTATGAGCAAATCTGGAATTCCAAAAAGAAAGATATCTAAAATCCAATAATTGGATTATAGCATGGCAAAATTCCTGCCTGGTCATGCAGACAAGAACTAATTATGCATTATTACAAGTTTTATAGAAAGGAATAAGTGTTCCGATAGAGGCGAGCATAAATTTGGAAGTTTTAATCCATTAAACATTATCCAAACAAAGAGGACCAATATATATGCTAGTTGGTGTGCATAAGCTTAAAAATTGTTAGTGGCAGAAGGGGAAACCTGTAGCACTTTCTCCAGCCAAGAAGAGAAGGGGAAACCTGATGCACAAAGATCCAAAGCAATAACTAATAAATCCAAGTAAAAACACAAACTTTCAAATACCCAATTCCTCAAACTGCTCTAAAAACAAACCCAGATAATAAATTATTCTTACCTTAAACTTATTCCCTTGTTCCACTATATCTATCAGTAAAATCCAATCTGCTTCAGCTTTCTTCATATTACAAACATTCTCCGCTATCTCAATTATTTGATACTCTGAGATCTGACCTCCTAGATACACAACAACACACCAAAACCACTAAATCAAATTCAATGCAATAAACAAAAACCCACACACGCAATTCTTAAAATTTAGCAACCTAGAAGAAAAAAATACAATAAAGTTACATTCTTGGGATCGATCTCAGCTTGCTTCTTCTGAACCTGGTGGTACAATTGTGCTGCAAGATTTTCACAGACCTAGCATTTGATGTACGGAATGTCACCCAAATTCGGATGGGAGGAAAGGGATTTGGAGATTTGGGTGGAAAGGAAATCGGAGAGGGTGGAAGTGAGGGAAGGAGGGGAGAAGGCGATTCGAAGTGGGGAGTGTGTTGGATGGAGAGGGAATGGAAAGGGAAATGGGTCAGAGCATGGCAGTGAGATTAGGGATTGAGAGCTACGTTGAGAGTGAGTGGAGGGTTTTAGTGAATTTAGGGTATTTTTCAATTGAGGGTTTTTTTATTTTTATTTTTTTATTTATAACAAGCCTATGGCAGCATTTGATAAAACGCAGCTCTGCCCCCTGTTTAAGCTGCACTTAATAAACGCAATTCCAGACATGTTTAAGCTGCATTGAATAAAACGCAGCTCCATATATGTTTAAGCTGCGTTTAATAAACATAACTTTGGTAATTGGGTTTTAGTAAACGTGGCTATACACCTAGTGGTGGAGTTGCATTTGTGTAAAATGTAACTCAACCCTATAGCTGCGTTTTTGTAAACACAAGGTCCATTTGGATACAACTTATTGTTGCTAAAAGTTGCTGAAAACTGATTGTTACTGAAAACACTGTAGTAAAATAATTTTTAAATGGATAAATAGTATCGTAGAACCTATTTTTAATATTTTTTAATTATGAACAGTGCACGCACTGTTCATGAATAGTAATTTTTTCTCTAAAAGCAAAAAAAAAAAAAAAAAAAAGAAGAGAGAAAATGCAGTTGCAAAACGCAATGCAACAAAATTCACAATCCAAACGCATACACAGCTCTAAAGCGCGTTTTTTGTAGTGCTGGTGCTGGGGGGCCAATGGGTGCAATAGGTGGGGGATTTTACTTGTAGATTGGGTCACATAACTGATTTGATGACTTTATCATTGAACATTAATCAAGCCAAGTAGCTATCAAGTGAGTGTGGATTTATAACAAAAATGCACATTAAAGTTAATTGTTGGAGTAAATGGAAGAGGTATTAAGTCATCATAGTTGTTCACAACTAAATAGAATTTACTATAATAATCATGCCCCTTGCCCATGGTAAAAGGGCACCTACATTGAGTGTGGATTTATAACAAAAATGCACATTAAAGTTAATTGTTGGAGTAAATGGAAGAGGTGTTAAGTCGTCATAGTTGTTCACAACTAAATAGAATTTACTATAATAATCATGCCCCTTGCCCATGGTAAAAGGGCACCTACACTCACCACGGGTAGGTAGCTATTCTCAAATATTTCGAGAAAAATATGAGCTTTAACCTCTGAGACAAGGAGTAGTCAGCTTAAACAACTACAACAACCAAAAAAACAAAGAAGATAGTCATATCTTTTAGAGAAAATCATGCTACACACTTACTGTACGTAGAAGTATGGTTTTAGGGGTTGTCTTAGGAAATGAACACCTACATTGAAACTACTAGCACATTTAGATTACCATTAACTTTAGATAAAAATGACTTGAGAATAGAAAAAAAAATTTACAAATTAAAAAGGGAAATATATCCCTAGAGAAGGTTTAGAAAAACTACGGTGAACCTAGAGGTGGCAAAATCAACCCATACCCATTTGCCCATCCAAACCTACCCATTTAACTAAGACCCAAACCTACCCAATTATTAATTGAGTTAAATAGGCATTAACCCAATTAAACCCTACTAACACTAATGTTAATTGGGTTTTAACTAGATACCTAATTAGACCCAAGTATTGTTTCTACAAATTACCAACTCTAAAATAGCCCAAAACCACTAAAAAGACCAAAATATCCATGAAACCTTCAAAATGACCAAAATACCCCATAAACCTAAAAAATGACCAAAATACCCCAAAAACAAAAAATGACCAAAATACCCCCTAAACCTAAAAAATGACCAAAATATCCCTGTAAACACAATTTCTCAATTGAAGAGAATCAAACAAATTGAAAAAATATGTTCCACAGATATAATTTTGTATTAATCAAGTAGTGAGTACAATCTCTATTTTTTTTTTTAAACTCTTTTACAAGAAGTGCTCATTTGATTCTATCTATGAAATTTTCTTCAATTTGGTTGGAAGATGGATCGAATGGTCTTCACAATGAATCTCTGGCTTTAAGTTTGTTAGAGATTTGTTGTCTTTTAAGTTCAAGCCCTTCAAATGTTCTTCAAGTTCTTCAAAGATTCTTGAGACAGAATTTCTCCAAACCTTGGGCATCTTGAAAACTTGGTGTTCCAATTGAGAGGGGATGTCCTCTATTTATAGTGATTTCAGAGTATAAACTCCACTTTAAATTGATATGCTTGAAAAGATGTAGTAGACTCTTGATAGGCCCAAATTTTCTTAGAGATAATTATCTCTATTATCTACTTTGATAAAGATTGTATTTTGATAGAGATAATAATCAACAAAGATAAATAATTATCTCTATTTAATTTATTTATTTTAATAAAGATAATTATCAATAAATTTTGAATTGGAGTTTTATCTTTATCTTGTGGGCCAAGTGGCATGTGAAAAATTTCAATATACCAAATATAATATCAATTTGGATGACACATGTCATCATTTGATTTAATTAATTTAATAACATTAATTTAGAATTTGCCACTAAATTTTGATGTGGCATTTTATAATTGGCTTAAAATTTTGCCTTCTACAACCCCTAAAACCTAAAAAAGACCAAAATAGCCCCCAAAACCTAAAAAATGACCTAAATACCCTTGAAACATAAAAATGACCAAAATAGCCCCCTAAACCTAAACAATGACCTAAATACCCACGAAACCTAGAAAATGACCGAAAAATACCCTCAAACCTATAAAATGACAAAAATACCCATAAACCTTTAAAATGACCAAAATGCACCCAAAACCTCTAAAATGACCACAAATAATCTAAAACCTCTAAAATTACAAAAAATACATTGAAACCTTTAAAACGACCAAAATAGCTCTAAACCTCTAAAATGGCCAAAATACCCCTCAAAATATCAAAAATGACCATAATATCACTAAACCTATAAGATGAACAAAATACACCCTAAGAATCTAAAATTACCAAAATAGAGGTTTGGGGTATTTTGGATGTTTCAAGGGTATTTTTGTTAAATAAAGGTTCTAAGAGTATTTCGGTCATTTTGTAGGTTCCGAGCAAATGTCGGTAACATTTTAGGTTTTAGGGGTGTTTCGTTAAATTTTAGATTTTGGGGCTATTTTAGTAATTTTCTAGGTTTTGGAGGTTTTTCAGTCATTTTTTAGGTTTTGAAGATATTTTGGTCATTTTGTTTTAAGGTTTTAGGGGTTATTTCGGTAATTTTTTAGATTTTGGGGTATTTTGGTCATTTTTAAAATTTTGGAGGTATTTTGGTAATTTTTTAGGTTTAGGGTGTAGTTTTATCAACTTATAGGTTTAAGGGACATTTTTGTCATTTTATAAGTTTTTGGGGTATTTTGGTCATTTTATAGGTTTTGGGAGGGGGTATTTTGGTCATTGTTTAGGTTTCAGGGGTATTTCGGTTATTTTCTAGGTTTAGGTGGCATTTTGTTTAATTTTTAGTTTTCGGGGGTAGTTTGATCAATTTTTAGGTTTCGGGGGTATTTCGGTCATTTTCTAGGTTTAGGCGGTATTTTGGTTAATTTTTAAATTTCAAGGGTATTTTGGTCATTTTCTAGATTTTAGGAGTATTATGGTTATTTTTTAGGTTTCAGGGGTGTTTTAGTCAATTTTAAGGCTTAGGAGGTATTTTGGTCAATTTTTATGTTTCGCGGGTATTTTGGTCATTTTAAGGTTTCGGCGTATTTCGGTGAATTTTTAGGTTTAAGGGGTATTTTAGTCAATTTTTAGATTTTGGGTGTATTTTGGTCATTTTTTAGGTTTAGGGGGTATTTTTTTAGGTTTTGGGGATATTTTGGTCATTTTTTTAAGGTTTTGGGGGTATTTCAGTCATTTTTTAGGTTTCGGGTATTTTGGTAATTTTCAAGGTATTTTGGTCAATTGTTTAGTGGTTTTTGAGCATATTTGGTATTTTTTTTAAGTTTAAGGGGTATTTTGGTAATTTTAATTGATTTTAGGAGTACTTTGTTCATTTTCAAGTCTTAGGGGCATTTTGGTAATTTTGATTATTGGGTAATTGGGTAGATTGGAGTTTACCCATAATAATTGGGTTGAGTTGGATTTGGATTAGAATTAATTAGTTAAATGAGTAATAAATGGGTAAATGAGTTTTATGTACCTAATCCAATTATGCACACCCCAAACCCACCCATTTGACACTCCTAGGTGAAACCTTTACTCCTAAGAAAGCTTTTACAAAGAAAACAATGGGTAGCTTTGCAAAGTGTTTCCTTACAAAAACCTTTTGCTGTCTTCTCTTCTCTCCTACTGCTGTTGTTTCTTTGTCAACAAAAAAACTATCTTTCCATGGCCAACTTCCTCCTTTTAAAGGACAAGGAGTCAGCTAGCTTAAACATAGGTGTTACTTTCAGTGCTGGCTTAACACTATTGGCAACTAAGGTAATGGCCTGAGTCTCCCAAAAAAAAAAAAAAAAAAAGACCCCCTCTCTTAATAAATAAATATTTATATTTATCTGTCTTACATAATGCACATTTTAATGAAAACCCTCTTAAAAAACTAAGGCCATTCTGTTGATCAATAAAATGCTTTGTCTATTAAAATCAGTAGGAGAAAAGACAAAATTAAGATATGGTCTCCCAAAACAAATAGAGTGAATAGACATTTTCTAATTTTTTTTTTCATGAGTACTTTTCCTCTTTCCTATTTAGTATGAGTTATTACATCAACTATTCACATCATATTAGCATAGCCCCCACTTGACATTTAGTTTTTTACTTTTCTTTTTAGTACAATTTTTTTTTTTTTTTTTTTTTTTGTAATTTAACTTAATACACTTAATACTAGTGTGCGTTTGACATTAGCTTATTATATATATATATATGTGTGTGTGTGTGTGTGTGTATATATATACACATTTATTGAAAGATTGTTAAAGTATATTTATACTTTGAAAAAGTGATAATAAGTATAATTAAAAAAAAAAAAAAAAAAAACGTGAGATTTTAAAAAGTTATACATAAAAACTAAAAGTTAAAAAAAAAAAAAAATTTTAGGCAAATGATCACTTAATAGTATATCAAACAAAATCAATTAAAAATTGAAGTTAAGGTCTTAATAAAATGGAAGGCACACCCTTTTTATTTTTCTAAGCATGTCCTTTAACCTTAGTTGATAAATTTATAATTGTACAGTTGTGGTTTTGATAAATTAGATTCTATTGCTCTATACTTTAAAATGTATCTTATTCTAGTTGAATTAAAATTTTCAATCATACATCATGTTTCAAATACTTTTAAACATTTTTTAAATATAAATGTTTACTAGGAAAAAAAAAATCTATTTGGATATGAAATTTTTTTTTAAAAAGTACTTGAATCTAAAAAAATATCTTTGGATAATTTTTTTTTTTACTAGTAATAAACAAAGCATAACTAAAAAATTTTCAAAATTAATATTGACGGAATCCTATTTGAGTGGATTAGTTGTGTTATCAATTATATTGTTAGCATAATTTGAATGCAAAAACTTAATTAATGATTTTTCATCTCAAGAGACAAGAAAAATAGATTTTAAGTGAAGAAAAAATTGATACCAAAAGTTAATAATACAATTTAATTAACATTTAAATATAAAAAATACCTTATCAAAGTTGTCACCTTAGACCCCAACGGCCCAAATACATTGAGCCAACCCTGATGAGCTTCAGAATGCAATGAGTTCAATTACTCAGGATCAACTTACAATGAGTACATACTATGCCTAGTTGACAGCTTTTTGGGATTAATGCATGAATTAGTATCCAATTCCTTAATGTTTGTGTATTGCCCTGCAAACTCTAATTGAGTACTAGCAACAAGAATGCATCATGAGGTTTCTCATGGGTTGAACGAGAAAGTCTATTCGCTTCAGTGGAAATTTAATTGGCCTTCAATTTAATTATTTTACAGCTGAAAAACCTCTAAACATGAACAATTTATGATCTCTTTAAGTATAAGCTTTGTTTTGCTTTTTAATATTTAGTGACATTATAAAAAGGAAAAGACGTATAGTAAAGAATGACCCAAAATGTTATAAAGAAGGCACACCAAAATTTATTGTGTGCACAAAAATTTAACAGCGTTTGTTACTGGATAATGTCTGTTCTTTTAATAAAAAAAAAAAAGAATTATTCTTAATCTAACATCAATTACAGGCTGAATCTTAAGTCTTTATTTTTCAAACTCAAATAGTTCTAGATTACGGATTACGATCGATATCATTGATATTGCGTCTTTAAACTAATAAAGATAAGTTATGAGTTATGACAAACTGAAATTTTTAGATGAAAACATTGAAACATACCTGTAGATCAAGTGCCCAAAGGTAAGGAACATAATCGTTTTCAAGTCGAATCTATTATCATTACTTCGCCCAAATACCATTCTACATGTTGTTTCCTCAATAAGTTGGCACGCCTTCTCACTAAGGTCCTCAACCTCATGTGCAGCCGCGGCTTTTTTCAGTGACTGCACCAGTGATACTACCACCTACTTCCTCATAGGTGCAAATGACTATTCTTGAAGCACTCAAAAGTTGCGACGTAATTAGTTCCCTATGGCTGCGCCAATATGGACCATACTCGGTGAAAGCAATACCTTTGGACATACCAATGACCTTTGAGGCTTGGAATATAGGTCGGCTAGCAAAAACGGTGTCATGGGTCTCTAAAAATATCTGAGTAGCTTGGGAAGATTAGATCACAATAGTTGGTACATGGCCAAGCCACAATGACGTGATGGGTGTGTATTTTTGGGCTAAGCTTTGGAGGGCACGATGTGGGAAGCTACCCAACATGTGAAGGCAGGAACGGAACTAAGATTCATACCTAGGGGGTCAAAGCTTAAAACCAAAAAAAAATAAAAAAAAATAAAAAAATAAAAACTAACGTCTATTTCATATTCAACAAAATATTATATATAAATAAGTATTTCTTAAATATTTTATATTATAAAACACATCAACAAAGTATAACATACAAAATAAATGTTTCTTATTTTGTGCGCAATTTTTGTTTAGTCCATATTTATTTATTTATTTTGTTTTTGTAGTTAGAGGGGCATGGATTTTATTTATTTATTTCTTTTCTTGTAGGTTAATATCTAAATATTTTAGAGGAAGAGAGACAAATATATATATATATATATATTTTAAGGGTAAATCTTAATTTTTTTTAATACTTTTTTTTTTTTTAAATTTTGGGGGGGGGGGGGGGGGGGGCGCATGGCCCCCCTCTGCCCTAGTGTAGGTCTGTCCCTGTGTGAAGGTTACCGATAATTGGTAAAGGCTGAGGACCTGGAGAGAGTTTACCCTTATTTTTTGGGCATGATAGGATTTGTATGAATGTCCATATGGTTCTAACTAGTAGCAAGAAAATGACTACTTTTAATGGAGACATTTTGGAAATCGAGTTGGTGAGGAAAGGTTAAAATTTGATTGGAAGGTGTTGAGGATTATATATGCACTATTTGAGAGTGGAAAATCCAGACTATGATACGATCATACCTCTTTTTTGGACATGATTTTGAGATGATCTTCATACGGTGAGTAATTTTATTATTACGTAAAATGCCACATTTTTTGTTGCAATTATCTTACATTTCAAATTGTAACGAGTTTCATACCATTTTTATATTAACTTATAACTTTTTTTCCATCACTCATCCTTTGCATAAGCAATTGTGGCACAAACTGCAACATTTTACATGTACTTAGAATTTTTGTCCGAATGATAAACATGTAAGGAATTGTCAGTTCCCACTTGTCCTACATTGACAAATACTGACACGGATTATCACTTCTTATCACCAAAATATTCGGACCTCACATGTTGGGGCCTGGGGGAGGAGAGAAACTATCATGTTTCCGGTGCATGTTACCTCTGTCTCACAAGGCTTGTAGGGTCCATCCCCTTGTGAGAGAGATGTTACATGTTTCGGAAACATGATGGAGTTTTTCTTGGGGGGGATAGGAAACTCCTCACAAAAATTAAAAAAAATGTATTGCAGCTGAGCACGTGTTAATTTAGCAACCAACCGTATTGGCTTCAGTTTCATTGTACGCAAACTTTCCTCATAAATCATAATGTACCTGCTGTCTCTTTCCTAAGATTTTGTTTTCCCAACAACGGAACATCTCTCCTCAATCCCCATAGTCTACCTGCTGTCTTTTCCTTAAGATTTTGTTTTACTACCAACCCTGGTTTCGTGGTCCAATCAGTTGAGTAAAAGGAGGAAATCTACAAAAGAATTCAGTCATTGTATTCTCTCTCTGGAAAAAAAATTAATCATTGCATAAAAATAAATGCATCTTCCCATTAACACAAGATAATTGTAATTCTTTGACATATAGAAAAAAATTTGATGATGTAGAAGATTGAATGAAGAAATTTTCGAACTAATGCGTCACTTGATAAAATTATAGATCATGCTTAAGTTTCTTGCTTTTTATATGAGTAATGCTATACATACACATATATATATATATATATAATTTGACATGTTTATTAAACTGGTTAGTCGTATCAATCCAAATATGACACGAACTCATTAAGTCTCAATCTATAACCTGCTAGTTTCATGTCTTATCGTGTCTGGTTTGCGGATTATGTCAAATTTTGCTTCCACTACTAACGAACCACTTCTCAATATGTTTCTGTTTTAATAATAGGGAAAAGAATCTCAAAGCCTTCTGTTTTAATAATAGGGAAAAAAATCTCAAAGCCAAGGAATAGCTGTAAAAATCAATAAAACGCAATCAAATACATTCTATTCAAGCAAAATTAATCACAATATTAAACTTGCACCACAAATAGAAGAGGATCAAACGGAAAAGAAGATAAATGAGCCTTGTATATGGATTGCATCAAATGTCTATTGGTGTAAATGAATAATTATCAATGGTTATAGGTGTTGATTAGGAAAAGCCAACCCAAAATAAACAAAAACTAACTCAACAGTTTAAAACTTGGCCTAAAACAAAAGAAAAATCAGTTTTGAGTTGGGCAGGAAAAGTCCAAAATTTTGAAAAATATATTAGTCCAAAACCGTTCAAATCGCATCTTATTTACCGCTTCACACTTATGATTGCAAAACTGAGGTGTGGTGCGGTTATGATTTTGGTCAAATCACGCTACAAAGTGCAGTGCTAAAAATAGCCCAAAACTACATCGAACTACACCACGAACACCCTTAGCTAGGAGTGTAATAAGTGTTTTTTTTATTTTTTTTTATTTCATAATGTTTAAGATATGATTTCCATACTATTGTTGAAATCATGTCTTGCAATGTAATGTAAATGTGTCTTGAAGACATAATTTCAGGATCAGTATTGAAGACTTGATTTCAACTTCGAAATCGTTTTGAAGCCACCATGTTCAGAAAGGCACATGTTACAAATTATTTTAGGAATTTACCCTGTATGTGTGTGTGAGTGTGCATATATATTGAGCCGAAGTCCCCAGCTTGTGACATTAATTCTATTTATAAAAGCGCAAAATACATTTGAATCCAAAACAACAAGTACATTTGAATCCACTAGTATAATATATTAGTGGTCGAGCATAAACTTGAATGCTAGGAGCACACTTCTTCTAATAAGTAAATTTTTTTTTTCAAAGATTATTATATTGCAATTGGATTACATATTTAATTGAGTAGGCGATAAGTTGGCATAGCATACAAGTGCTTGGCTCTCCGCATTGATAGCCCAAACTTCTCAGTCATGTCCAAGTCATTAGGCAAAATGCCACTAGGAAGGGCCCAGTGAAAGCAATGCAATAATTGAGCTAGAACGTATTTGATAGTTGTAAGACCTAGATGTATTCCAGGGCATCCTCTTCGACTGGACCCAAATGGGATAAGTTGGAAGTCACGTCCCTTGAGGTCTATATTACTATTTATGAATCTTTCAGGATAAAATTCTTCCACATTATTAGACCACACATAAGGATCTCGTCCAATAGCCCAAACATTTATTATTATTCGTGATTTCTTGGGGACATAATATCCATTTAATTCAATGCCCTCCATGGATTCATGTGGGATTAGTAATGGTCCAATAGGATGTAGTCTTAAGCTTTCCTTCACCACCATATCCAAGTATGTTAAATTTGCCAAATCTGTCTCCTCTACCATCCTATTCATCCCTACTACACCTTCCAGCTCTGCCTGTACTTGTTTTACCACCCGTGGATGCCTCAAGAGTTCAGAAAAGGTCCACTCAATTGTAGCAGCTGAAGTGTCATATGCACCTGAAATCATGTCTATTATGATAGCCTTTATTTTTGTTCGATCCAATATGTATGCATGCTCATCATGGGGATTCATGGGTTGGTTCATCAAAGAAAGTAACATGTCTATGAAGTCCATTTGACGATCTTGTTGACCACTTGGAATGTTTTCACGCTCCTTGATGATATTCTCTAAGACTATATCTAGAGCCCTGCCAACCTTCTTCATTCGCCGTGTCAATCCCTGAGGGCATTTGAATGATAGAAAATCACTAAGTCAATAATAACATTTCTCAAAACGTAAATAATTGAGGAAAATATTTTTGTTTGAAAGTGAAAGAGTTTTGTTAGTGTTTCACCAATTTCACTAAAAATAAACCTAACAAATTAATTGATGTGGTAATTATTTGTGGATGGAGCTACATTAGCACCTCATACTAGTTGTAACCACCTCAATTCCTTAATTGAATGTTTGATTCAAAAAAAAAAAAAAAAAAAACAAACAAACAAACCAAAAAAAAGGTGTTTAGTTAATTTTTGGAATACTGTTGTGAATTCTATTTTATTATTATTTGTTATATTATATCCATTAAATCTTAATAATAGTTTCTATTAAAGGAGGAGATACAAAGTTTGATTCAAAACAGTAGCATGATTTATTAATTTAAAAATTAAATTATGAAGTTAAAACACATGAATGAAATATGTGTAAAATTATCCATCTGTTGTTTTCAGATTTCCACAAGGTTTAATGAATCTAATTTGTATGAATTTCTAAATGAAAATCGTTCTTTATAATTAACCCAAATAGAATTTGGCTATGGAAATGAGCATCAATTAAGAGCTAGCCAATAAAAAAGTCGCAAAGATTAAAGACTTGTAAAAAATTAATTCAGTGCTTAATTTTTATGATTTTCATGAGCTTTCCAGTTTGAGATTTGGCTTTTGCTTTGAAGTTTGAAGTATGAACCGCTAAGTGTGACACTTTTTTGGAACGGCAACACTACTTACAGAGAAAATTCTGAATTTTTAAAGTGGCCGCAGAAATTGACTTGAAATGTAAAGCCTAAAAAGAAAAGTCAGAAGTATTGATTTTTCCCTGTTAGATACTACGAGCAATAAATCAATGGCTGGGATTTCCAAATGGAGGAAAAAGTTCAGTGAATAGAAACAAATACAAACCTGTAGATCTAGTGCCCCAAGGTAAGGAACATAATCTGCTAGATTGAAAGCCCCCGCCAAGCAAAAGGTCTCCTCAATAATCGCCTTCAAGTCGAATCTATCATCTCTACTTCGCCCAAATATCATTCTACATGAGGTTTCCTCGATAAGTTCACGAACTTTTCTACTAAGGTCCACAACCTCATGCGCTGCCGCAGAGTTTTTGAGTGACTGCACCAATGATCCTACCTCCTCCTTCCTCATGGGAGCAAATGACTCAATTTTTGAAGCAGTAAGAAGTTGCAACGTACATATTTTCCTAACGTTGCGCCAATCTGGACCATACTCGGTGAAAGCCAAACCCGTGTTACCATAAGCCATGTACTTAGCGAATTGGAGTTTAGGTCTGCTAGCAAAAATGGTATCATGGGTCTTTAAAAATAGCTCAGCGGCTTGTGGTGATGAGACCACAATAGTTGGGACATGACCAAGCCTCAATGACATGATGGGTCCATATGTTTTTGCTAAGCTTTGGAGGGCACGGTGTGGGAGGTCACCTAGCATGTGAAGGTTACCGATAATTGGTAAGGCCCAAGGACCTGGTGGGAGTATACGCTCATTTTTTGGGCGTAATAGGATGTGTATGAATGTCCATACAGATCCAAGGAGTAGTAAGAGAATGGTTAATGTTAATGGATACATTGGGACTGTTGGGAATGGGCAAGAGTGTTTGGGGATTATAAACTCTTTTTGAATTTGGAAAATCCAAACCATGACACACTTTTGGGGGCAGAAAATATGTTACATGACGTTGCATGAGACATGAAAAGTCATCACCGGCTTCTCAGTTTTGTCAAAATGTTTACAATTCCAACTCTAAGATAACACGTCTCTAGGAAAATATTTCTGACACCCCCAACCATTTTGGAAATATCTTTCACGATAAAATGTCTCCTAGCAAACGGTAGAGCAAATAATTTATACTTCAACTTAAAAGCTAGACTAATACTTTGGTTGGGTAGAAAAAAAAGGTATGATGAAAATGAGTTAGAGATAACAACTTGGAAAACTCCAAGTGAGTAGTCTATATATGCAGCCAGTAGACCATTTATACTTCAACTTAAAAGCTAGACTAATACTTTGGTTGGGTAGAAAAAAAGGTATGATGAAAATTAGTTAGAGATAACAACTTTGGAAAACTCCAATTGACTACTCTCTCTCTCTCTCTCTCTATATATAATCAAAGTTGAAAGAAAATTTAATTAAATTTTAAATTGGAGTGAAATTTTGCGCCACATATCTTATCAAATTTATAAATTTGTGTGTCAAGTGAATTATTAGGTGTAAAAATCAAAGAGTCTAAACTTAATTAGATTCTAAATTGAATTTTAATTGAAGTTTAATTATGTGTCATGTGTCTCATCTAATTTTTTAATTTTTGTGATAAGTAAATTATTGAGTGCAAAAACCGAAGAATCTAGATCCAATTAGATTATAAGTCATGTCTAATTTTGCGTCATGTGTCTCATCTAATTTTTTAATTTCTGTGTCAAGTGAATTATTAGGTGCAAAAATGAAAGAGTCTAAATTGAATTTCAATTGAAGTTTAATTTTGTGTCATGTGTCTCATCTAGTTTTTTAATTTTTATGGCAAGTGAATTATTGGGTGTAAAAATCAAAGAGTCTAAATTTAATTAGATTCTAAATCACACACACACACACACACACACACACACACACACACACACACACATATATATAGCCAAAATTGAGAGAAAATCCAATTAAATTCTAAATTAGAGTCTAATTTTGAGCCACGTGTCTCATATACTCCATCTATCCCAATTTGTTTGTCCTCTATTCCATCTTAGAATGTCCCAAAATATTATCCTGTTCCTAAAAATAAAAGTCATTAATTTACTAATGTTCCTATTATACCCCTACTTTATTTTCAAAACTATTTGAAAAGAAAACTAACAAATATTTAAAAAATAATCTAATTGGGGCACATTTTTAGCTGTCTCATTAAGAATAACTCTTTTTTTTTTCTTTTTTTTTTTAAGTTAATAAATATATTTAAGGGTAGTTTTGTAAATTTATACATTTTTATAAGGTAGACAAGACAATAAATGATGTTCATTTAAAAAGTTTGACTTTTCAAACAGGACAAACAAATTGGGACAGAGGGAGTAATTTTTAAATTTGTGTGCCAAGTGAATTATTAGGTGTAAAAATCAAAGAATCTAAATTTAATTAGATTCTAAATTGAATTTTAATTGAAGTTTAATTTTGTGCCATGTGTCCCATCTAATTTTTTAATTTTTGTGACAAGTGAATTATTGAGTGCAAAAATCGAAGAGTCTGGATCTAATTAGATTATATATATACATATATATATATATATATGATTGTGATTGATTTTAAATGTCCCTATGCATATACACGAGGTTACACATTAGTTAATATAACATATAGAAACACTACTCAATTCAAATGGCTTAAGTCTAATAGATATGAGATCAACTATATTAAATTAACAACTCATTTTTCTCTTCATTCTTCAATATTGGACTTATACCCAACAATCTCACTCTCATGTGTGAGTATTTGCCTCTGTGTGGATTTCAAAACATTTTTGTGGGCCATGAACAAGTTTTATTCGCTCCCCCTTACCTTATAAGTATCTTTTTTTATCAACAAGTTATCCATGGGCTTCTCGTACACCATCCATGGGAACATGTGTCAATCCTGTGCACGTCCATATCCATGGGAATCTCGCATCCTACCGTTATCTAGCTTCATTAGCAATATTTCATTGTTGGGTCTTTTTCTAAGATCATTTGTGTGAACTTTAAAAGAACTCCAAGTACTTACACCTTGTCCCCCCTCTAGTAGCGAAAGGGACCTTGATAACCTTGTCATCTTGCCCCATACTACCATGGGTTCTGATGCCACTTGTAAGGGAGATAACTCCATGGAGAGTTTTTAACTAAGTAGTTAATATATCATAGAGGGATACCAATTACCCAAAAAACTTAGTGTAAATTTGAAAGGTTTCTTTGTAAACTAGTTTGTAAGGGAAATAACACCAATTACCCAAAGCTTTTTTTTTTTTTTTTTTTTTTTTTTTTTGACCTCTTAAGAATGGGCCACCTCAACTTTACACCCTCCACAATTTTACAGTTTATTTTAATTTTTAACTGAATACTACGTGACATGAAATCTTTGAAGAAAAAAAAAACCACTTTTCACTAGCTCTATTTCTCTTGCTCTTGTTCACTTTGCTTTCTCCAGACCCTAACAAACCTGAAATTTCTGATTTCAATGAACATTTCATAAATTTGTAAAATTTTTGGGATTACCAAAAATAGAACCAGACCCTTAAAGTATGGTTGGAGTTTTAGTGAGGCCTTCGCTATCAAGCACAAGTTTCTATTAGAGAGGTTCTTAGAAGTAGAAGTTCTTACTTCTTAAATCAGTGATTTCATCAGAAGTTCATTCTCTTGGGGTATGTTACTTTGTCTAAGCCTTTTTAAATGGATAGTATATTGTTCTATCCCATTAAACATCCATGACTTAGATTTGCTACTAGAAGAAGTGTTAACGTGTATAATATTGTAGGCTTTAGGCCTAGTTAGATTACTTGTATAGCACACATATTTCCTTGTACTGCACACATATTTACTTGTACTGCACACATATGCCTCCTATATAAAGGCACCTATGTACATTCTTTCATTAAGAAATACAATACAAATACATTCAGTATTTCTAACATGGTATTAGAGCCACTGCTCTAATCCTTTGGTGTGTCGCTCTTAAGCAGTCTTGTCTTCTTAAGTGTCATCTGCAGCCGTTGTTATGAGTAGCACCACTGCCTCCACCGCAACTTCAGTACATCAAAGACCACTGCCTTGCCGCCACCATCGCTTCCGCCTCTCCGATCAGACCATAGATTGTACCATCGGAAAGAAATATCTCCGATCTGCCTTTCTGTGAAATTTCATCTTCATGGGACCACACACGCGCCTTCACGTGCCACTACAATTCTCGGCGTCACTGCCATGCGCCGCCAATATCCTCCACACGCCTCCATGCGCCTCACGCGCCAAACTCGGTCCGCTGACGTCATCATCTTGCCACGTCAACCCTAGTGACGTCATCACTGCTTACGTCAGCAACACGTAGCTGGCTTACGTCAGCACTCAGCAGTGATTACATCATCATTCCAGACCATTGACCGCGTTGACTTTGACTGACCATTGACTTTGACCGTTGACTTTTTGCTCGAGTTGACTTTTTCAGTCCAGGTTCTCCTTACCCAATTTTTCACGTAGATTTCATTTTTGCTGTCTATTTTTGCATATTGTGTCTCTAAATGGATAAAAAGGATATTTTTCTTCCTCGCCCCATAAATACTATATTGAAGGGGAATAAGAATTACTTATTTTGGTCTTAAGCTATGCGCAGTTTTCTTAAAGGTTGCATGCTCTGGCATTATTGTACTGGTGCAATCACTATTCTTGTCAAGGGGGCAAGTGAAGAAGATGCTGCCTTCCTTAATCGCATGATTGAATGGGATAGTCATAACCACATGATCCTCACATGGATTTAGAACACTTCCATTCCTTCTATCTCCAATCTGTTGGGCAGCTTTAATGATGCAAAATCAGCATGGGATATGTTGGCTAAAAGGTACTCCACTACTCACGGATCCATGAAATATTAGTTAGTGGTTGAATTGCATCAACTTCGACAAGAACCAGGACAATCCATCAATGACTACTATGATCAGCTTCGCTTCATTTGGGACCAAATTGACCTTTCTGATCCAATTTGGGCATGCTCAAAGGATGCTCAACATTATGCTACAGTTAGAGATGAATTTCGTCTCTATGAATTCCTGATGTCCCTTCACAAGGACTTTGAGCCCATCCGAGGTCAGCTTCTTAATCGCAGTCCTCCTCCCTCTCTTGATACTGCTGTAACGAGTTGGTTAGAGAAGAAGCTCGTCTTGCAACCTTTCAAGCCCAGAATAAGTTCAATGTTTTGGCTATTACTCCTTCTGCTCCTCCCATTGAGCAACCTCAGCAATCAGGTGATTCCTTTGGCTTTAGCAATCGTCGCAAGCAGACCAACAAAAAGTTCTGCAATTATTGCAAGTGTCCTGGCCATACCATTGAGACTTGTTACCGTCGCAACAAATCTACTGCTGCTGTTGCTAATACTGAGCCTACTCCGCCGATACCTTCCATTTTAGCTGAGTCCCAGTCTTCTGGATCCACTATCAACCTCTCCCCCACTGAACTACAGGAGATCATAGCTCAGGCTATTCGTATGGCTGGTAATGCATCTCTTTCTATTGCTCTCTCAGTTCTACCCGATAAGTCTCAAACTTGGCTTTTTAATTCTGCCTGTTGCAATCACATGACACCTCACTCGTCCTTATTCTCTAAACTTGACCCTGCACCACATCCTCTTAATATTCATATAGCTGATGGTTCCACCATGCATGGGAATAGTCTAGGTTTTATTTCGACCTCTAACTTCTCTGTTCCTGGGGTTTTCCATGTACCTGACCTATCCTATAATTTGTGCTCTGTGGGACAATTAGCTGAACTAGGATATCGCCTTATTTTTTACTATTCTGGGTTTATTGTGCAGGATCTGAGGACGGGGCAAGAGCTTGGGACCGGCCCTAGGGTTGGGCGTATGTTTCCCGTGGACAATCTTCATCTTCCACCTGTTGCTCTTATTTCTGTTGCTGCTGCTGCTGCTGCTGCTGCAGTTTCTTCCTTACCTTCTCTCGCACTTTGGCATTCTCGTCTTGGTCATGCACCATCTTCTCGGGTACAACAGTTAGCTTCTAAGGGTCTGTTGGGTTCTGTGTCCAAAGACAATTCTGATTGTACTTCATGCCAGTTAGGAAAACAGCCAGCTTTACCTTTCAATAACAGTGAATCTATCTCTAATAGTATTTTTGAGTTAATTCATTCTGATGTTTGGGGACCTTCTCCTGTTACTAGTATTGGTGGATCTCGTTATTTTGTTATTTTTATTGATGATTATTCTCGTTATAGTTGGATTTTTTCTATGAAATCTCGTTTTGAAATCTTACCAATATACAGTAACTTTCCAAAAATGGTTGAAACACAATTCTCCAAACATATCAAAACCTTTCAATCTGATAATGCTCTTGAATATACTCAATATGCCTTTCAAGCTCTGTTACATTCCTATGGCATTGTACATCATCTAACTTATCCAGGTACCTCTCAACAAAATAGTCGAGCCGAAAGAAAACTTCGTCATATTCTTGACACTGTCCGTGCTCTTCTTCTTTCTGCCAAAGTTCCTGCCCCATTTTGAGGTGAAGCCGCTCTTCATGCTGTTCATGCTATTAATTGCATTCCAAGTGCTGTCATCCATAATCAGACTCCATATGAGCGCCTTTTTGGGTCACCCCCTAACTATCATTACCTTCGCTCCTTCGGATCTGCTTGTTTCGTTCTTCTTCAGCCTCATAAGCACAACAAGCTTGAGCCTCGATCTAGACTTTGTTGTTTCCTTGGTTATGGTGAAACTCAAAAAGCGTATCGGTGCTATGATCCTGTTTCTCATCGTCTTCGTGTTTCCTATAATGTTGTCTTTTAGGAACACCGCTTGTTTGTTAAACTCTCTCACTTTTGTTCTTCCCTGACTAACTCCTCTATTTTAGAAATCTTTCCAGATGAGTCTCCTGTTCCTTCTACAGATACTCTTGATCCTCCTTTGGACTTCTCTATCCAATCTCCAGATATTTTTGATGATTTTTCTAGACAGGTTGAAGTTGAACAGGTTGATGACGAGCTACCCCACCTTGAGCTTGGGTCCCCTGCTCCTGCTCCGCCTGAAGATCCTCCACAAGACATTCCACCTCGCCATTCAACTCGAGTAAGATCCATTCCTGCACATTTACTTGACTATCATTGTTACATTGCCCTTGCTACACTCCATGAGCCTCAAACCTATCGTGAGGCCTCTACTAACCCTTTATGGCAGATTGCAATGAAAGAGGAAATTGATGCATTAACCAAAAACCATACTTGGGATCTGGTTACTCTCCCTCTTGGACAGTCTGTGGTTGGTTATAAGTGGATCTATAAGATCAAGACTCGCTTTGATGGGTCCATTGAGCGCTACAAGGCTCGTCTTGTTGCAAAAGGTTTTACACAGGAATATGGGATTGATTATGAAGAGACTTTTGCTCTAGTTGCCCGTATCTCATCTGTTCGTGCCCTCTTAATTGTTGTCGCTGTTAGTAAATGAGACATTTTTCAGATGGATGTTAAAAATGCCTTCTTTAATGGGGATCTAAATGAAGAAGTCTATATGCAACCTCCTCCTAGTCTTTCTGTTGAAACAAACAAGGTTTGTCGACTTCAACGTGCACTTTATGGCCTTAAACAAGCTCCACGAGCTTGGTTTGCCAAGTTCAGCTCCACCATCTTCCGCTTGGGTTACACTGCCAGTCCTTATGATTCTACCTTATTTCTTCATCGCAATGATAAAGGCACCATTTTGCTTCTTCTCTATGTGGATGATATGATCATAACTGGTGATGACCTCAGTGGCATTCAAGAACTCAGGGATTTTCTTAGTTAGCAGTTTGAGATGAAAGATATTGGACATCTCAACTCTTTCTTGGGTCTTGAGATCACTCGTTCCATAGATGGTCTTTATATTACTCAAGCCAAGTATGCATCTGACCTTTTGTCTCGAGCTGGACTCATTGACAGCAAGACTGTTGACACTCCAGTTGAACTTAATGCGCATCTGACGTCCTCGGGGGGAAAACCATTGTTTAATCCCTCTCTTTACAGACGATTGGTTGGCAGCCTAATTTATCTCACAGTTACTTGTCTAGACATTTCTTATGTTGTTCATCAGGTGAGCCAGTATCTGTCTGCTCCACGATCGACTCACTATGCTGCTGTTCTGCGCATTCTACGATACTTGAAGGGTACTCTCTTCCATGGCCTTTTCTACTAAGCTTAGTCTCCTCTTGTACTCCGTGCATTCTCTGATGTTGATTGGGCAGGAGATCCCACTTATCGCAGGTCCACTACATGTTATTACTTTCTTCTTGGTTCTTCTTTGATTTCTTGGAGAAGTAAGAAACAAACTTTTGTGGCCCGCTCCAGTACTGAAGTAGAATATCATGCCCTTGCTAATACCACATCTGAGCTACTTTGGCTACGATGGCTTCTTAAGGATTTAGGTGTGTCCACATCCTCTGCTACTCCTCTTTATTGTGACAACCAGAGTGTCATTCATATTGCTTACAATGATGTCTTCCATGAACAGACTAAACACATCGAGATTGATTGTCATTTTATTCGTTATCATCTTGTCCATGGTGCTCTCAAGCTCTTCTCAGTCTCCTCCAAAGATCAACTTGCTGACATCTTCACCAAGTCACATCCTAAGGGACGCCTTCGTGATTTGGTTGACA
This sequence comes from Quercus gilva, assembly GCA_023621385.1. Lineage (NCBI taxonomy): Eukaryota > Viridiplantae > Streptophyta > Magnoliopsida > Fagales > Fagaceae > Quercus > Quercus gilva. Next base: position 24,370,080 of record CM042482.1, on the reverse strand, counting down.
ACCTCAAGCTGGTCTCATGTCCACCTTGAGTTTGAGTGGGGCTGTTAACGTGTATAATATTGTGGACTTTAGGCCCAGTTAGGTTACTTGTATAGCACACATATTTTCTTGTACTGCACACATATTTACTTGTATTGCATACATATGCCTCCTATAGAAAGGCACCTATGTACATTCTTTCATTACATATTTCTTTGTTAATGTTTAAGACAATAACAATTTTTTTTTATATGTAATGTTTAAGACAATAACATGAAAAAGTCTATTGAGTATTTTTGCATACTGTTTGTATAACTTCTTTTGTTTTTGCTATAATGAAATTTTTTATTATTATATTAGTTGGTTTCTCAATCCTGAGAAGCTCTTTTTTATTTTTTTATTTTTTTTAGCTTTGGTTTCTCAACTGCCCTAAAAGTGTTTGAAGAAATGCTTGAACCAAACTTTCCATCACAATATCTTATTGGATTAGTTTTGATTGCTTGCTATCTAATTTTTTAAGGTGTATATACTTTAAACTTGTATATTTTTCATGCTTTGACTGTTTTTAGTTCATCTAAACTGAAGAGGTTGTAATCAGATTATAATATATAATTTAGCAAATATAAATATTCATTAGGTTAGTTGTAATTATATATAAGATAAAATTAAGCAACTAAGAGAAAAGTTTTTTCCAATATTAAAAGATTTAATGGAAAACATATTCATTTTAAAACACAATGTTATAGCGGCAATATACCCCATTACAAGGTTCGTCACATTTTACATTTAGAAAAAAGTAAGGATGCAAATGGTTCAAATCATAACCAATCCAATGCAATCAAATTTCAAATTTATTAAGATGTTAGTAAGGAATCTACAAATATTTACAAATTCAATGACCCACTACGACTAGCGGATCAAATAGATAATTGGATTGCTGGGTATGATATTGATGCTACAGCTTGTGCTGCACTATCTATAGAGGTTTACTTTTAACGTAATTATGAACTTTAGTTGCACTATATTCATTTAACTTGGCTTGCTCTCACTTTTAAAAATGAAAATGCTCGGTTAATAGCCAAAAAATTATATTTGTATTTTCTTGATTGAAGAACTGACTATAAAAGTGCACTTTACATCCGACAATTTGGTATTTTCAAATCTGATACTCTTGTAAATGACACTTATTTTTCCTGAATAAGTACTAAGTCAAGTGAATGGCATTCTAAAGAGACTAGTCTCGTAGTGAGTTCAGAAATAATAGATAAAATTGTATTAGCCCCTAGATATTGATTTATTTTTAAGTTAATGTAAGAATGAGATTTAGAGAGAGAACATTTGAGTGCTCTAACATATATATATATATATGACAAAAGTTCTTCAAGAGCAACTTAAATCTGATATGTGTCCTGTACATATAAATCTTCAGGTTTTGCAGCGGGTTCAAGGCATGTACATTCATTTGTTTTACAGGTTTTAAAAAATAATGATTAGTATGTGTAAGTGTGAGTATCGTGGAAGATCTGAACCCATTTTTAACAATTTTTTTTCTAATTCTTCTATATGATTTTCTTAAATAAAAGACAATAGAAAAACTTAAGTTTATATACACAACATGTTTTAGAAAATTCCTGAGTAATATTTTGTTTTATTCTAGAACCCTTATAAATGGAGAGTGGTAAAGACTTGGCTGTTTCAATGCTGATGGAGGTTGAGGCCTTTCTTGTAACTCAGGTATTACTGGTTTTATTTTTTATTTTTTTTATTTTTTTTTATAATTAATTTACAATTATGGAACATTGATTGATTATAGAAGAAAATATATTTCTTTTAGAAGCATACTAACTCTTCGGTAAATTTTTTTGAACAATTAATCTTGATTTGTTTTTGTATTGCTTTTATTATTTTGTGAGAATGCTTCAAATCTTTCTTATTTGGATTGGTTTCAAATTTTGAAAATACAAGTTGCCTTAAGCAAAACTTTGACCAATCTCATCATATTTTGTTTGATTTATAGAAAATTGAAAGGTTGCCAAAACTTTTCACCAATCTCAATCGAATGCTTGAGAATACTTTCGATCTTTTCATATCCTTATGAAAAGATGATACACATGGATCTATATAGACTTTGATAATATGGGACTAAGATTCAAGGCCAGGTTTTTGGATGAGCTGATCATCCCAATTTATATGTACATGCTATTAGATAGAGCAATCTGCTCTAATGAATTCAAGTATCTATATACTCTCATAGCGCCAAAGCTAAAACTTAGTGAATGATAAGAGGATTGTGAAGTTCCAAATTCTTTGTTAATATTATAACATTAATTAAAATTCATTATTTGTCATTGTGTGTTTGTTGACAATATGTTGTTAATTCAGTAGCTTGAACCATTTTTCCCATTAGACCCCAAGCATTTTGTATATGGAGAGGTGTCAATTAAGCTACAAAACCCTTGACTTGTTGCTCTTAAAGACTAGAAGCTATCAAATGGAACTATATATTTATGATCAGCATAGTTTTTATTTGTAGGACAATACTGTTGGGACATTTAAACCTTCATTGATAGAATTAACCAAATTTGAAGCCAAGCTATTAATTAAATCTATTATGAATAGTTCTTGGTTAAACAAACAAACATCAATATCATACATAGTAGAATAGTAAATAAAATAAGATATGATAACCTAGGAAAACCAATAAAACAAACTAATTTCACAGTAAAAAACTCTGGGGAGAAACTATCCTAAAAAGCAATTCACTATAGTAAAGAGAAATTTAAAATCTAGTACAAAACTTTTATCCCTAGAATCGGCAATCTTAGTAGATGAACTTACAATAAAACCTTCTATCACATTAGAACCTTTGAACTCTTCAATATATGAACATTCCATGGATGACGTACAAGCACACGCACCCATAATCATAATCTGAACCTCCAACTGACTCCGAGGACTTCTTGAAGGTTTTCTTCATAGTAACAATTCTATGGTGTTTGTTATGGCTTCAGTTGCTTTACAAAATGAACTTCATATTTACCTTAAAACTCTTCGGTATGGTAAAATTGAGAGAACTTGGTTACAAAAACCCTAGCCGCACAAATAGAGCGTTTCTCACTCTCTCTCTCTCTCTCTCTCTAAAATGCCTTATAATAGATGGCTTATTACGTCCTTTAAATATCGATTCGAAAGTATCTCAATTTGGGCTTCAAATGGACAAGTTATAGGCATTTCGCATTGCTAATTTTTACTAAACGCGAAACTTAATAGATCAAGAGGTATCAAGACATATAGAAGGTGACCAAGAAGGGTCTCGATAGATCAAGAGGTATCAAAAGGAATCAAGCCAGCTATCAAGGTACATGTTGAAAATGCACTTTTCTTGAGCTTTTCTTGGCATGGTTTGACAATTTCAAAACACATGAACCTTACAATTACAATTCTCAGGCTAATTTACACTAAATTATGTTCCAAACTATGGCTAATGTACATTTGCTAAAATTGGTATAATGTACAAATGTATCCTTTTTTATTAGAGCACTCACATCGAACAAAGTTAAAAAAATATCTATTTTACATCCTTAACACTTTTTTATCTATTTTATCAACTCATTTTACAATACACCCAACATCCCAATTCTTATTTTTACATACAACCCAATAAATTTATATAAAATACCTAATAAAATAAAGGGTAAACTACATATTTGGTCCCTATCCTTTAAACCATATTTCAATTTGGTCTCTAACCTTTCAATTGTGTCAATTTGGTCCCTAACTTTTCAATATTGTGTCAATTTAGTTCCTACAATTATCTCTTGGATGAAAATTGTTGACATGACAAATGACCAAAATAAAATACTAATGTGACATAGTCCATATCAACGATTAAAAAAAAAAAGATTAACATGTAGGATTCTAAGTTTTAAGTAATTATCATATCTTAAAAAAAAAAAAAAAAAATCTTAAAACACAAAAAACTATTAAAAACAAAAACCCAATTCTTTAGAGTCTATCTCCTTCTCTTCTCTTTACATTCATTGCCAGATTAAGCTTGAGTTTGTTTCCTCCGGTGACTACTAACGACTAGCCACACTTTTAAGCAGTCCAAGCCAGCTCTTCAAACTATGTCCTCATGTGCATTTCAATGTGAAATTTTACCAGGAAAAGCAAATCCTTAGATAGAGGGATCTTATATTCAAAGCTTAAAGCCTGAAAAAGCTCAGAGCTCAGCAATAATAATAACTCTCAAAATTCTTATCTAAACTAAAAAACCTTTTTCATACAAAAGAACATGGGAAATCATATTTCTACTTCTGCAGTGGAAGAAATTCCCATTCCAAATCTAAACCCAAGTTTCAAAACTCAAGAATCGTGAAATACTTTGAGAAAGCAAAAATTTGGGAGGCTAGAGTTACCGATTTGAAAATTTTGAAGTGTAAGGTTGAGATAAATGGAAGAAGAAACAAAATGGAAAGGGCATTAGCTTTTGGGGTTAAAGAGAGAGAGAGAGAGAGAGAGAGAGAGAGAGAGAGAGAGAGAGAGATGGGTTAAACAAAGAGCTAATAGTGAAAGTTAGGGGCAAAGAGCTTCATTGGATGGAGGCTTGAACGGTGTGGCTGGTTGTAAGTAGTCACCAAAGAGAACAAATTCAAGCTTAATCCGACGATGAATGTAAAGAAGAGAGGAGGAGATAGACTTTGAAGAATTGGGGGTTTTGTTTTTAATAGTTTTTGTGTTTTAAGAGTGTTTCTTTGTTTTTTGTTTTTTTTTTTTTTTTTTTAAGATATGATAATTTAAACTTAAAATCCTACATGTTAATCTATTTTTTTACTAGATGATGTGGACTATGCTACATCAGCATTTTATTTTAGCCATTTACTATGTCAGCAATTTTCATCCAAGAGATAATAGTAATGACTGAATTGACACGGCATTGAAAGGTTAGAGACTAAATTAACACAATTAAAAAGTAAATGACTAAATTGAAATATGGTGTAAAGGATATGGACCAAATATGTAGTTTATCATAAAATAAATATAACACTAACCTATCTCGCTCTCCTCTCCCATATCTATTCTCTCTCTCTCTTTCTCTCTCTCTCAGTCTCTCTTTCTCAACCACCCATAACACAAACTCAACCTAAAACAACCCCTCCACCGCCCAACCCCTCCACCATTCATTTATCGTTTCTCTCTCTTCCTCTTTGTTACTATCTCTTCCTTTGAAACAAACCAAACAGAGCAACATCCGACAAACCTACACCTAAACCAGTAAGCAACCCACCACCGCCAAGCAACCCAAATGCACCACTTACCATAAAAACTATCGATTCAAACTAAACTGAAACTCAAACTCAAACCCAAACCCCCCCACCCCCAAAAAAAAAATCCTGCCACCATACTTAAACCTAAAACTTGAACAACCAACCGTGGCCACCACCATCACCGCAAACAAAATCAAAATCCCCTAGCAACTTAAAACTCAAACAAGAGAAACCTAGTAGTAACTGATTCAAATAAACCCTAATAGCAACCTAACCCACCGATTTAGCAACCGTTGAAATGAAGCCCAGAAACACCAATTCAAACCCATCCACTAATTCTGCCACTGATTTAAGCCACACCCACTGATTTAAACCCATAAAGCCGCCACATCCAGTACCAAATAGAGCATGACTTTGGTCCAATCAAGAGAGAAGAGAAGCAACAGAGAGAGAAGAGAGAGAGAGAGAGAGAGATCAGTAACTAGAAGAAGAGAAAGGACTGGTTTAAGAGGGGGAAAGTCTAAGTTTGTTGAAAGAGAGAAAGAAGTGATAAGCGATGGAGACTAATGAAAAAGGAGAGAGGATATATTTTATTTTTATTTGGGAAAAGACAAAATAAAATATTATAAATGTTAGGACATATGTGATTCACTTGTTAGGAACATATGTTACTATTTTATGTAATTGACTAATTTTTTGACAAAATGCACTTTACTTGTATTTAGGTAGATATAGGATGTGTTTAATACTTCAAGAAATCTTATTTCTAGATCAAGTGTTAAAGCCAAGCAAGTCTGTCCAAAATTCACGCTGAAAAGTGAAAGTTCATTAAAGCTAGACAGCTAGCTCAACAACTAGTATCTATCAAGCTTGAAGAGCTGTTCTAGCCCCGTGGCTCGACAGTTACTCGACAGATGGCTGTCTGTTGAGGTTTATGAAAAACAGAATTCTAGTTCTGTTTTGACTCTAATCCGTGATTGTATGTTTGGGCTTTCTTTTCTTACAACCCTAAACATATAAAAAGATTATTTTAAGGGTCGTCAAAGGAGACACAAGTTGCACAAGTGTTGAGCAAAGTTTGTTCAAGCAAATTATGACCAGAGATAGAGTTTTGCCCTAGTTCATCTTTCTTTTGAAGAAGTTGTTATGTTTGTACACCATAGGGTTTTGTGACCAAGCATCTTCTCAATCTTCATCGTGTGATGAACTAAAAAATTTTGCAGCCAACAACCTTCTCTAGTTGGTGATTGAAGTCGCGTGCTGGGATCTGCACAATTGGTTAGTCACGTATTGGGAGCCGTGCATTACAAGGAGAGATTGTCACTACAGAACAAGTCCAATTGGGTATTGGGGTAACGGTTCAACTATAGGTTCATATAAGGTACTGGATTCCTTTACTTGTAACCCCTTGTCGTGATAATAGTGGATTCTCAGGAGTGGTGACCTTAAAATCACCTGGTGGGGTCTTTGCTATGTTGGTTTTCCTTATTCGTAAACAAATTACCGTGTCAATTTAATTTCTGCAACATACTTAGTTTTATTGGTGATTTGTTTGTGCTACCACGTGTTGTATGTTAATTTGATTAATTAATTAAATTTGGCTAGTTAATCAATTAATTCATCATAAGGGGGTTAATATGTTTTTGGCCTATCAATAAATTTTTTTTCATACTGAGCTATAGTGGGTTGTATATGTAAGAACCCATTGTTCATTTTTCCTAAGATATTTTAGCAATGGCAACCTGGTTAAACCAGGTTGTCTACGAATATATAAATATTATGTAATGAAGTGTATTATATAAAAAGTAGCAATTACTTCAAGTATTGTCTTTTAAAAAGAAAAGGATATATATATGTGTGTGTGTGTGTGTGTGTGTGTGTGTGGGGCCCGAGTATTAAGCAGCCCAGGCCCACTCCACACCTGGCCCAAGGTCCGTGTCGAGGATGGTACAAAGTCCGAGGATAAGTGTTAGAAACTCAAATCCTTTGGGACCTCGCCGAGGATGCTCACGTCTTCGGCAAACCGACATTAAAGGCAGGGAGCTGTCATTCATTCATTAAATGAACGCCACCAACCCTCCAGTCACATCAATGGTGAATTGACCAGCCACAGTGATGCCTTGGTTGCTTCAACTAACAAAAAGCCTGCAAAGGCAGCTGATGGGACAAACCTTCAGACACAAGTCCAGATGGCCGACAAGTGGACGACAGAGATCAATTGAACAAGACTATATAATAGATAGAATCCCCAAAGTAAATGGGCTTTTTGGCGGGGGGAGAGTTTTTCTTTCTTAGGATGTACAAAGGACAACCCTTGTATCCATCAATTCTAAGGAAAAGGGGGTCCTCGGACTGGGCCGAGGACGAACTTTCCTCAAGAACACTTAGCTAAAATTTGAGTTATCTTTCTTTTTAGCCCACTCCGACTGTTGCTTTTCTTGCTAAGTGCCTGACCCTTTTATCCACTCTCTACAAATTTATTGTAAGGGGAACGCCCGAAAACGGGTCCCTACAATTGGCGCCGTCTATGGAGAGGACTTGTGCACTGGCAAGTGCGATGGTTGGTGTGAAAAGATTAAGAGCAACACTTCTCAAAAAAAAAAAAAAAAAAAAAAAAAAAAAAAAAAAAAACAATACAGTGTACAACAACAACATTCATTCAGAAGGCAACGATCATAAGAAATAAAAAGATGTAGAAGATAAAGAGATGAAATGGGTCTACTTCTTTATTAATATATGAAGAAAAAGATACATTTTACAATTGATGCCCGTGCAGGCTTGTTCTAAAGCTAACTACAAAGAGAGATGCCCATGCAGGCTTGTTCTAAAGCTAACTACAAAGAAAAACGTCTAACAAGGCTGGTGGAGAAACAAGAGAAGAGGAAAGGGTGAGAAGCCTAGGCAGGCTTGTTTTAAAGCCAAGCCAAGCGACTGAGGGAGAGGTGGAGACAGGCCTACGCTGAGGCCGTCCACAGCTCCCCAACCACCACTTGTGGCGAAAGGAAGGGGAAGGAAGAAGAGGCCGCGGCACCTGACGATTCCACCTCAAGGTTCCGCCTGGTCTCCCTCCCAATCCCACAATGACTGGGAGCCGGCGAATCACTACCAGCTTGGACAACTGACGGATCCAAATCCAGAGGGGAAACATTACGTTCCTTTCGGATCCCCCTCAGAACTGCGAGGGGAGCTCCATCCCTAGCTAGGTTGATAAGAAGAAGGATCTTCGGCCTCCTCCTACCCCACCCCCAACATGAATTCTAGGGTCGGGGTGCCATTCTCGGCTCCTGAAAGGGGTTAGGCTTCCTCGTAACCGCCCTTTCCAAGGGCCACTCCATTTCGTGGGGTACAAACTGTTATTTTTGCACAGCCCCTAAACAATGTGTTTGTGAAATTTGAACTCAGATGTTTGTGAGGTTTGAAGAAAAGGGTTGTCCCAGAAATGCCTTATATAGAAGGCAAAAATTGGTGAGAGCCAGCCCGCACAGAATCCTAAGGAGAAATTACCGAAGGCAATAACTCCGTCTAATTTCCAAGAGGCTTATCCGCCGTTAGATCCTCATAAATCCGCAAAGACATTAATGAGGAGGTGCCTCATTAATGAGGAGGCACCGAAACGTCAAACATGTTACTCGAATAGCCCAAGGGACGCCTCGTGATCAGGAAAGACACGCCAGACGAAGAGGTTAGACTAGAGCAGGGTCCCCTCCTCGGCGGAGCAAGTCCGACAACTAGGTACTAGACAGAACCAAGGCCTTGCATGGTCCTCAGACTTGAGCCTATGGGGAAACTAGCTACTTCAGAAGACAAGTGTTAGACAGAACCTAAGCCCTGAGGCCTTGAGCCTCTGGGGAAACTAATTACTAAAAAGACAACTAGGTACTAGACAAAACCAAGGCCTTGCATGGTCCTTGGACTCAAGCCTATGGGGAAACTAGCTACTTTAGAAGACAAGTGTTAGACAGAACCTAAGCCCTAAGCCTCTGGGGAAACTAACTACTAAAAGAAAACTAGGTACTAGACAGAACCAAGGCCTTGCATGGTCCTCGGACTCAAGCCTTTGGGGAAATTAGTCGCCTTAGGAGAAACCAAGCCAATGGAGAGACCATCCCCCCACGAAATACCAAGTGTAAAGCAAAGCCTAGGTCTTGTATGTTCCTCGGCATCAAACCTATGAGGAAACTAGTTGCTTCAAGAGAACTTAAGTATTAGACAGAACTAAGGTCTTGCATGGTCCAAGAACTCAAACCTATGGGGAAACTAATCACTTTAAAGGGACCTAAACACTAGACAGAACCAAGGTCTTATGTTGATCGTGGGCCCAGACCTATGGTGAAGCTAACCACTTAGGTACTAGTAATGAGCGCTGCAGGGGATGACGATCAGTATAGTCGGCCGAGGCGTAATTGAAGCCAGTATCGTACAAGTGATGCATACATACATGTCCAACATAATACAAACAAAGCGAATAAAAGGAAACAAAATATGCACTTTACTGATTCTTTAAAAAAGGGAGTTTACAAGACGAACATGCCAACAACAAAAAAAAAAAAACAACAGGCGATCACTCTTTTGGCTCCATCTCAACTCCCCCCTCAAGGGGCTGGGCAGAGGAAGTCTCAAAATCCTTGGGGCCCTCGCCTGGAGCCGCAGCCTGAGAAGGTTCAGCTGGATGGGATGCTTCATCTACAAGGGGTGCTTGAGCATCAATCGAGGAGTCCGCAGTCTCTCCAAGCGCATCAACAATGGGATCTTGGCTTGCCTTAACATTCCCAGGAGGGTCAGCTTCCTTAAGGGGCTTGCCCAAAGTAGGAGCAGCTGGGGTGCCACCTCAGAGACAACCCTAACACCCTCGGCAGCTCCCTCGGCCTCAGAACTTAGAGAGGCAGTCTCACGGATGGCATGAGGATAGTATACGTTCTCCGCCCTCCACAGGTTGGATGAGGCTTCGACCCCAGCCTGTGTAAGAGCTTCATTCCAGACCTGGGAGCAGTAAAGTCTGCACACCTCAGGCACTTGGGCTCTAAGGCTGTCTTCTATTTCAGAGGCCCCTTCCTCATAGGCCTCTTACACGGCCTTGTCTTTGGAGGCCACAACCTCAGCCTTGGCAGATTCAGCCTCCTCCTTGGCTTTCATAACCTCAGCCTTGGCAGACTCCGCAGCACCTCTAGCCCTATCTGCCTCAAGCACCCTCTTCTCTAGGGTCACGATCTCCTCTCTAGCCGTCCTCAGCTGATCCTCGGCCTTGAGCAACCTGTCCGTTTGATCTAGGGCCAATTTTTCAGCAGTAGCAAGGGCCGAACTAGCAGCGTCTCGAGCCGCCTTCATCTCCTTCAACTGGTCCATAGCCATTTTAAGATCGGCCTTAGAAGCCTTGAGGGCCCGCACGGCGTCCGATAGCTTGGTACGCTCTGAGCCAGCGACCTGGCTCTAGTTACTGGCTATGTCCTCCAGCCTGAAAGTAGCCTGAATAGCCTGCCAATTGGAACCATTTTGCAACAGATAAGGAACCACAGAAGGTCAAGAAAATCACAAGCAATCAGAAAACTTATCATGCTCAAGTACTGCTTAAGGCCGAGGAAAACCTCCTCGCCCCTTAAAGCCTTCAACTAGGCCATATCTGCAGGGAGCAGCAGGGACCTCTCCAATGCATCGGCCACTAGCGCACCTTCGCCCCCTTGGAGGTTCCTGAGGGAGACATCATCTGTCAGAGGCCTCCAATGGAACATAGGGGCAGGTAGCCAAGCCTGGGCCCCGGCCTGGATAGAAGTTCGCTTCTCTTGGCCTCGGCTCCCTATCCTCAGCTGTTTTGATGATGGCCGATCATCGCCACCACCTCGGGAAGGATCAGACTCTTCTCCCCCCCTAGGTCTCTTGCCTTTGTCCTTCTTCATCGGAGGACTGGTGGACTTGGACCCAGGCATCGAACTCTGTTGAGGTGGGGGAGGGGGAAGCTCGGGAGGAGGAAGCTCGGGAGGAGACTTACTCGGCGCATCCCTCCCCAGCTGCCCCTCGATCAGTGCCAACAAGCTCTTCTGAGGCCACTTCTTGAGACTCATCTTGGACTGAGGAGTGGCTTCTTCGAACAGAAAGTCTGCCTCAGTTAAGCTAGGATCACCTAAATCACCGGCAGGGTCCCCGGGCGAATGGGGCTGGTCGAACACGCCAAACTCGTCCCCGGACGGACCTGAGTCAGCAACCTCCTCTTCCCCTTCAAACTCGGAAGCTTGAGCCGACGAAGAGGTACCTACCAGCAGTATGCCCTCGGGGATGGGAGACCCTTCAGGGATGAAAAACCCTTTCTCGACTACGATGATGCTATGCAGCCGAGGATCCCCAGCTCGGATCACGTGCCTCGGAGCCGAGAACGATTTTTGGATCGGGACGTATCCTAAGACCATGTGGGCGGCTCTGACTTGGTTGTCGTCTCTGTTCACAAAGATCTCTGACCTCAGCACCTTCTCCAAATCTTCCTTATTAACCAAGCCGAAGTGACGCTCAGAAGCACGCGGATCTGTATGAAAGAAAACAAGTTCCTATCAAAACCCAAGTGAAGCAGAACACTAAAGCACAAAGAACTGAAAGTGCTCTCCTAGTCTAGATGCCCCACCTGGTGTACCCTCCACTGTTGGGCACGGAAGGCCCTCATGCCATTCCCTAAACATAATGAGGAAGTCTTTGTTCAGACCCTTACTAGACTCAAGGAGGCACTAGATGAGCCGGACCTTGTCGTCTCTCGTCCTCATGTAATAAGACTTCTCTTTCAGGCTCTGGAGTTTATAACACCAGTTCACATCATGATGGGTTAGCCTCAGCCCCATCTTCTCATTTAAGGCATCCACACAGCCTAAAATCCTAAATACATTGGTAGCACACTGAGTGGGAGATAGGCTGAAGTGCCTAAGATAGTCCCTCATCACCGGCCCCATGGATATCCTCACTCCACCCTCCAGAAAGGCGATTATAGGGATCGCCACCTTACCCTCTTTCCTATTCGAGCTCAATTCCCATTCTTCGCAATACCTCAAACCCACCGTAGCGGGAATCCTATGATCGGCGACGAATTTGTCCATTAATTCCTGGGACTCAACTAACTTCTTAAGCCTACCCATCCTAGAGAACTAACGAGGAATTCAAGTGAACAGTACGAACTAGAGAGAGAAGAAGACTTACGGAAACGAGGGAAAGCTCTTCGGACAGGCTTTTTGTGCTATGAAGAGTTGCAAGTACTGTTGGAGGTGTGACCAAATTCGGGGTAAGTGCGTAGGATCTCTTGAATGCAAAAGTGAAAGGACGAATCAGTTCAACTGGGTATATATATATACAAGGACGAATCAGTTCAACTGGGTATATATATATACCCCCAATTAAAGATAACAGCCTGGACTTTCCCACCCAATGAGCCAAGAGAATCCCCACCGTCCGTTCATCATCACATCGTTGAACGTGGGGAACACAGAGCCGCCGAAATTTAATGAAGGCACGCTCCAGATACCGAAACGCCAGGAACATCCCCTGGGCAGTTGAAAAGATGGTGACACTGATAGAAACACAAGGGTCGACAAGCCAGAACATCGGCCCGAGAACATCAAAATCCTCATCTCCTCTCGAGAGGTCGGGCAGCAGAATTTTGAGGGGCTATTGTGGGGTTCGAGTATTAAGCAGTTCAGGCCCACTCCACACCTAGCCCAAGGTCCGTGCCGAGGATGGTACAAAGTTTGAGGATGAGTGTTAGAAACTCAAATCCTCTAGGACCTCGCCAAAGATGCTCACGTCCTCGGCAAACGGACATTAAAGGCAAGGAGCTGTCACTCACTTATTAAATGAATGTCACCAATCCTCCGGTCACATCAATGGTGAATTGACCAGCCACAGTGATGCCTTGGTTGCTTCAACTAACAGAAAGCTTGCAAAGGCGGCTGATGGGACAAACTTTTAGACACAAGTCCAGATGGCCGACAAGTGGATGGCAAAGATCAATTGAACAAGACTATATAATAGATAGAATCCCCAAAGTAAAGGGGCTTTTTGGCGGGGGGGAGAGTTTTTCTTTCTTAGGATGTATAAAGGACAACCCTTGTATCCATCAATTCTAAGGAAAAGGGGCTCCTCGGATTGGGCCGAAGACGAACTTTCCTCAAGAACACTTAGCCAAAATTTGAGTTATCTTTCTTTTTAGCCCACTCCGACTATTGCTTTTCTTGCTAAGTGTCTGGCCTTTTTATCCACTCTCTACAAATTTATTGTAAGGGGAACGCCCGAAAACAGGTCCCTACAATATATATATATATATCTACAAGTAATTTTTTTTAAAATTTTTTATCTTTACAAATATATAATTCTTTTATTTTCTGTGTTTTGATTAATATTTTCTTCTAACTTCTATTATAGTAGGTTATGTTTGCCTAATATACAACTAAATTTTATGAGTTTCAAATTTATTATTCAAATTTCTCATCTTGTAACTCTTAAGGAATAAAAAGATTATCATGATAATCAAAAGTCATTACAAAACTATAATGTTATCTTATCCAAAATTAAAATGAAACCATAGGAATAAAATACAGACTTTATAATAATTTATTACTCAAACAATTGGTATGCACATTCGAATTAGTAGTCATGTAGATTTTGTTTTGATATAAACTCAAATTCTTATTTCCAAAAGAAACCAAATATTAAACCAAACCAAAATCCAACCAAAGTTATAAGAGGGATTTGTGATGGGAAATTTATAAAACACAACATCAAAACACATATTAAAATTAAATAAAAAAACCATCAACCTAAATTAGAGTTATAAGAAAGAACAAAAATCCCCACACACACACACACACACACACACACACACACACACACACACACACACACACACAGAGTTCACAGTTTGTGTGTGGAAAAAAGACGAATTGAATGGAAGAAATTATATCAAATTTATACAAAATAGAATGGGAAGAAGAATAGTCAAAATATAAAAAAGAAAAAAGGATGAAGGAAGTTTAATGGTAAAATAAAGAGTAGTAAAAGATAATGAGGTAAAGAGGAAGGAGAAAGGTTGGAGAAGTTAAGTATAACAGTAGATGTGAAATAATAGAGAGAAAAATAGTTTTTTTTTTTATTTTTTTATTTGAGAATAGGGAGAATAAAAGTTTAAAAAGAGAAAAAAGAAGTTGAAAATAATTAGCGAAATTTACAGTATACATTAATTAATTATATATATATATATATATTCACAATTATAACTCAAAGTTGGATGCTGATACTAATTTTGTTGATTCACCGGCACTTGAAATAGTGTTAACTGCGTTGATGTCTTTGTAGTTGGGAAAGTTGAGGGGGTGTTTGGTATAGGAGTTTAAATAATGTTGTTTGTAATTTTTTGAAATATATGTGGGTGAAAAAGTGTGTAATGTTGTTTAAAATGTGAAAATGTGAGTTTAAGTGTGCCTACCAAACAGGCCCTGAATGCTTTGATATAGCTGATATTATTGTTGAAAGGTCTTTTGATAGTTCACACGATAGTGAATATTCTAAGTGCTTCAAATGCCCTTTAATTAAAAATTGTAATTCTTTTGTTTCTTTGGCGTAGAGCTTCTATAAGGATCTAGCAACTCCAATATGTAAATGATCTTAACACTCTTACCACTATCACGTTTGCAACTCAATGGTTTACCAATTATTATTATTATTGAAAGTTCAAATATGTTAACTTAAGTAAATATATAGTGTTTCCTCAGAAGATGATCTCGTATTATAACGAGTAATATTTAAAAAAAAATTCCATTAATCAACACATTGAAGTCCGTCAAATATTTTTCAAAGGTTGGCCTCTTTTAGAAAAATTCCTGAATTCGTCACTAAATGTAAATTGTAACATCAAGCAAACCAAACACCCCATATTTGAGTACTAGCAACAAGAATGCATCATGAGGTTTCTCAAGGGTTGAACGAGTGCTTTTTCTTTGTTATTAGGACAGATACTTCTTATGGATCCGCTATATCCCCATGAGCAAAGTGTTTTCATTAATGGTAAAAGATCAGGAGTAAAGGCAAGTGAGAAATGCTCCTTTGCCTAGTGTTGAATATGTTGCTTTGATAACCAAGGGAAGCATTCCAGAGGTTGGTGGACGAGTGCCAAAATTTGGTGTTGATATTATTTGTAAATAAACATCCATAATAAGTTTTTTTTTTTTTTTTTAGATATTGCACTCCAACGAGAGAAATTCACAAAATCTTCTAATTGTACTACTTGTAAAAAGGTACTTGTTGCTAAAAATCTTAACGAATTATATTAAACATTTAGTAAAAGTGCCCAAGTTGTGAACTATGACATTTTATTTTTAGGAGGACACAGTACATTTGAATCCAATAAACAAGGTAGGCTAATATTTTAGTTGGTGTTGCAATGTCTTCAACTCTTCTTATGGAACCTTTTCTTTTGACCTAGAAAAAAAAAGATAGATGAAAACCTCCCATTAAAACACATCAAGTATAATTAAGGAAACTTCTTTAAAGATTAAATGATAATTATCTTACAAGTTTAACCAAGTAGGCGATAGGTTGGCATTGCAAGTAAGTGCTCGGCTCTTGGCATTGATAGCCCAAACTTCTCACTCATGTCCAAGTCATTAGGCAACATGCCATTAGGGAGCACCCAATCAAAACAATGCAGCAACTGAGCGAGAACATAAGTGACGGTCGTAAGCCCTAATTGTAATCCAGGGCAGCCTCTGCGACCGGATCCAAATGGGATAAGCTGGAAGTCATGTCCCTTGAGGTTTATATTACTATTTATGAACCTTTCAGGGTAAAATTCTTCCACATTATCCGACCAAACATAAGGATCTCGTCCAATAGCCCAAGAATTTATTATTACTCGTGATTTCTTGGGTATGTAATATCCATTAATCTCAATGTCCTCCATTGATTCACGAGGGATTAGAAATGGTGCAACAGTATGTAGTCTGAAGCTTTCCTTAATCACCATACTCAAGTAAGTTAAATTTGCTAAATCTGTTTCCTCCACCATCCTATTCATTCCAATTACACGTTCTAGCTCATCCTGTACATGTTTCATTATCCGTGGATGCCTCAAGAGTTCAGAAATGGTCCATTCAATGCTAATAGCTGAAGTGTCATATGTAGCAGTAATCATGTCTATAATGATAGCCTTGATAACTCTTCGATCAATTTTACATGAATTCTCATCATGGGCATTCATGGGTTGATTCATCAAAGAAAGTAACATGTCTATAAAGTCCTTTTCACAACTTTGTGGACCACTTTCATGCTCCTGGATAATGTTCTCCAATACTACATCAAGAGTCTTGCCAAGTTTCTTAATGCGCGATGTCAATCCCTGAGGGCAATGAATGGTTAGAAAACTAAGTAAACAATACCATTTCTCAAAACGGAAATCGTTGAGGCAAACGCCGCAAACATCTTTGTCTTAAGGATAGAAAGTGTTATAATGTGACCAATTTTGCTAAAAACAAACCTAAGAAACCCATGTGGTAATTATTTATTTTAAACATTTTATTGATGAGATAGTTATTGATTTCCGATTATCTTAAAATTTTGCAAATATGGAAGATATAAAGACGATGTAATCCAAAAGTGAATTTATTAAAATTCGCATCCAATAA
This sequence comes from Quercus gilva, assembly GCA_023621385.1. Lineage (NCBI taxonomy): Eukaryota > Viridiplantae > Streptophyta > Magnoliopsida > Fagales > Fagaceae > Quercus > Quercus gilva. Next base: position 24,353,192 of record CM042482.1, on the reverse strand, counting down.
AGAAGTAACTTGAGCCGTCCAATAAAAATATTCACATCCAAAAGTAAGTTATTGAAATTACTTTAAAATTACACATGGTGTTTCTCTCTGTCTCTGTCTCTCTATATATATATATAAAAGAGAGATTTTTTTTTTTTTTTTAATTGAATGATACCAAAAGAGTTAAAAATATTTTTTTTTTTTTTTTGAGAACCAAAAATAAAATGGTTTAAAGTGAAAAGAAAAAGTTAGTTTATTTATGGGTTAAAATTAGATAAGCTTCTTTATGTTAAAATTATATATATAGTATAAGTTGAAGTAATATTACACTACTTAATAGCTTTTTATTAGATGACAATTTTGATAAATCTACTATTTGATTATATTTTTACTTATACCCTTTTTGTTAAAAAATTCCTAGATTACCAAGGATTAATAATTATGCCTTTTATCAAAGGATTAAGTTTCATTTTTGTATGTTACATATACATACAATATGATTTTATAGATATATAACACTTATTGGTACGAAATAAACCACTTAATAAATTTAATGTAGATACCAAATTTCATGACCATCAGATATTATTTAGGATAAAATGAAGATGTAACTAGCATTTTTTCTTGGTTGGTTGCATTTTTTTTTTTTCCTACCAGTTAAAGTCAACCACATTAAATAAAGTGTTCATGAACAGTGCGTGTACAGTACATAAACAGTGTATTTACTGTTTATGAACAGTAAAATTTGTCTCTAAATAGTCTAAAAACGCGTGGAAAAAAAAAAAAAAAAAAAAAAAAGACAGCAAAACGCAAACGCCAAACGCAACTTCCTATCCAAACCCAGCCATAGAGTGGGCAAGGGAGGCCGAGGACCAAAATTTTTCAGCAACAACTATTGCCATAACTCTAACATAACTGAAAAACAATATGGTCATCTTTTAATACGGTAGGGTCATTGTAGATTTTTTTTTTTTCCAAGAATAATCATTTACTCCGTATACATGCATGGCACAACAGCTAAAACTTGTGGATGCGTGGACCCAAAATTATTGAACCAGATGTTGGGATATATGCGTTGTAGAGAAAGTAAATGGTAGGACAAAAATTTAACAATAAGTTTACCAAAAAAAAAAAAAAAATTTAACAATAAGCTTGTTTTGAGTTGTGGTGGGCTATAGTATATAATCTTTTTATTTTATTTTATTTTGTTTTGATTTATGATATGCTAACAACTTAGTTTATTGTAAAAGTGTTTTTTATATATATATATATATATACTATTGTATTTATGATAGAAATCTCATTCTAACCTAATTTATGTGTATATATCTGTGTTTTATAAAAAAAAAAGTGTATGTTTGAAACTCCCACCCCATCCATGAGAATTTTGTATTTATAAAATAACCATTACACCAAAGGTGTTTGATTATTTATAATATTTATTATGACCATAGAAAATCTCACATGCCATTAATTGCAAATATTGTCTGCTATTGAGAAGTAGGGTGTGGGAGAAGATTAGTTAATTAATTATCAATAAGGAACAAATAAAATAAATAGTAGTAAGAAAAGTGCTACCACCGCATACTCTTAGTGCGATGGTTACTCCAGAAGTATAAGTGCTTATGGGGTGTGGGGGTAAGAGCCGGAGTTTAAGTCTCTAAGAGAGAGCTTAACACACATATATAAAATTTTTTCTTATACATAATAAAAAATAAAAATAAAAATAAAAATAAAAAAGAAAAAGAGAGAGAGAAGTGCCGAGGGAGAAATTATAAATAGTAGTAAAAGAAGTGTTAAAATCACGTATGTTACGATTTATCAATTAAGTTAACTAAAACCACAATTAAAACACTCATAAATATTAAAGGCTTGTATCAGTATAATTCACCACATAATTATATGACTTTCATGGGCTTCCCACTTTTAGGTTTGGCTTTTACTCGTTGGGCCAACAACATTACTCGTTGGACGAAGAAAAAGGCATGAAATGTAAAAGAAAAATTGACTGTTTTTAGATTCTCCAAACAATTAAATCAAAAATAAAAAATAAAAAAAATAAATCAATGGCTAAGTTTATCAAAGGGAGAATAAAGTTAAAAAAATAAAAACATTGAAATATATACCTGTAGATCAAGTGCCCCAAGGTAAGGAACATAATCGGCTAGATTGAAAGCTCCCATCAAGTTCAAGGTCTCCACAATAAGCCCCTTCAAGTCGAATCTATCATGATGACTTCGCCCAAATACCATTCTACGAGTTGATTCCTCAATGAGTTTGCCTACCTTCTCACTAAGGTCCACAACCTCATGTGCTACCGCAGCTTTTTTCAGTGACTGTACCAATGATCCTACCAGCTCCTTCCTCATAGGTGCAAATGACTCTATTTTTGAAGCACTCAGAAGCTGCGTCGCAACGAGTTTCTTAAGGCTGCGCCAATATGGACCATACTCGGAGAAAGCAATACCTTTGGACATGCCAATGATCTTTGAGGCTTGGAATATAGGTCGGCTGGCAAAAACGGTGTCATGGGTCTTTAAAAATAGCTCAGCAGTCTGGGAAGATGAGACCACAATAGTTGGGACATGGCCAAGCCGCAATGACATGATGGGTCCGTATTTTTTGGCTAAGTTTTCGAGGGCACGATGTGGGAGGCTACCAAACATGTGAAAATTACCAATAATGGGTATAGACCGAGGACCCGGTGGGAGTACTGGTTTACGTCCTTTTTTGGGCATGAATGTCCAGATGAAGGATCCAAGGAGTAGCAGGAAAAAGGCTAGAGTTAGTGGAGACATTTTGGAAATTGATTTGGCTGAGGAGGAAAAGCTAGAATGTTGGAGATTGGAAGGGGTTTTTTTTTCCTGAGTCGGAGATTAATGGAAGGTGTTGGGGATTATAATCATTATATATAAACTTTTAAGAGCGGAAAATCCAAAATATGATAAGATGATACCACTTTTACCAAAAGGTTTTCATCTAAACTAATTTTGAAGAAAAACTCTTCAATCTGTGTCAATATATTTTTATTATATGTGAATTTTAAAAATCTATTTGTTAGATTGTATCTTCTTATTATATTCTTTATACTTACAAAATTTCAAGAAAATCAAATATCAATAATTATGTCCTTAATCAAATGTTTAAATTTTAAGTTTTGATTATTTAAATTTATGTATAAAAAATAAGTTTATTAATTGAATATTAATTAACATTCGATTTGGATGAAATTTGACATATATATTAAGAATATATATTCTAACAATTAGATTTTTAAAATTCACAACTAAGAAAAAGGTACAAATAAAAGTTAAATAAAAATATTTTCAAACTTTTTGAGAGTAGAAAATCCAAACTGTGATAAGATGATACCACTTTTTAGAAAAAGTTTCCATCAAAATTAATTTGAAAGAAAAACTCTTCAAACTGCGTTAATATATTTTTATTGAATGTGAATTCTGAAAATTTATTTGTTGGATTACATTTTCTTATTATATTCTCAACACTTGCAAATTTTCAAGAAGATCAAACATCAATAATTATGTCATTAATTAAATGTTTAAATTTCAAGTTTTGATGATCTAAAATTACACATAAAAAATAAATTTATTAATTGAATATTAATTAACATTCGATTTGGATGAAATTTGATATATATATTAAAAATATACAATCTAACAATTAAATTTTTAAAATTCAGCTGATAAAAAGGTACAAGAAAAATTTAAAGAATGTATTTTTGAACTAGTTAGGGAAAAAATTTTGCCCCACAATTTTTTACCACAAGATTTTGAAATGAGATTCGAATGATAAACGTGTAAAGTTTAATCAATAATGTTAAGTTCCCACTAGTCGCACACCTACAAATACAAACTGACTCGGATTATCACTTCTTATCGCCAAAAGTATGTGGACCTCACCTGTTGGGGAGGATCGGATACTCATCAGAAAAAAAATAAACAGACGCAAAACACGTGTCAATTTTGTGCACAAAAAGTACAGGTGACTGGACATTATTTTTTTTTTTTTTGATGTGAGGTGACTGGACATTATTGGCTTTGAGTTTCGTAACTATTGTCTTTTACTTTAAGATTTTTTTTTTCCCGACCCTTGTTTCGCGGTGGCCAATCAGTCGAGTAAAAGGACGAAATAAAAAATCTATAAAATAATTTCAATCATTGTACTCTATTTCAATTATTTTACAGAATGGCCATACGGCGAACATGGACATTGAATGAATCAATGCAGATTTCAAAAGTGGGGCCGAACCTCTTTAAATTCAAATTCTAATAAGAGTTTGATATGGATCGGATCATGAGAGGAGGTCCTTGGTCCTTTGACAATTAACTCTTATTATTACAACAGTGGAAGAAGGGTATGATTGTAGGAAATATTCAAATGGAATCTACCTCACTTTGGGTCCAAATTTGGGGTGCATGGTTTGATATGATCTCACCTCAAGTAGCGAGAGAAGTGGGGAGTAGGCTAGGTACGGTTGAGGAGGTTGAGCGGGGGAACATGAAGGACGATATTAATATGTTTATAAGAGTACGAGTGGCTCTACCAATAACAAAACCTCTCTGTTGAGGAGGGTTTATTACTGGATCGAATGGTGAGAGGTTGTGGATGTCATTCAAATATGAGAGATTGCCTATGTTTTGTCACTTCTATGGAATACTAGGTCATGACTTGAAGCACTGTGTAGCCTACTATGTAGTGGAGAAACAAGGAGGACAGGTTGAATATCAATATGGTGAATTTCTTAAGGCAACTGGGAGTCATCCAAGGGCTTCAACAAGTAAGAATACCAATCTTATGTCCAATACAGAGGAGGGTAATGGAAGTGAGGCAGAGCAGATCTCAGGCCAGGCAGTGCAAGGTGTGTTATCGAAGCTGACGGCGGCGAGGGAGATAAGATTGGGAAACCCTAGTAGTCTGGATAGGGATCAGTTTGAGAATCATGGGATGGACACTAAAAATATGCATAGGAATAGCGTGAATTATAAATGTCATGCTAACGTAAAGGAGCTTAATGCTAAAATAGGGGAATTAGGTCTGGAAAATATGCTCATTGGACAGTCTACTACGGAATTAAATATTGATATTGATAAGGGATTGGCTTGTTTTAAACAGGATGAGGGGCAATCAGATATTATTCCCGTGGAAATCCATAATCATGCAATATCTGATAATAACACAACATTGGACATGGTTGGGCCAAGTACTTCTAAGCCCAATGGAATGTGGACTCACATCAATAGGATGGACTTCGGGTTGGGTGGATTAACTAGGGCTATTACAATACCTGGTTTGGGAAAGAGAGACTCACGTGAAGTACAGGAGGGGCAGAATGTTGACCAAGCTATCAAATGAGGGAAAGTGAGTAGTGATGATGGAAGTATTGATTGTATATCAGTGAGGGTGGAGAGCCACCCTTGTCGGAGCCATAAGATTGTTAAGCTGGAACTGCCAAGGACTTGGGAACCCTTGGACAGGTTGAAGCCTTCGCAAGATTATGAGGGAACAAGTTCCCACTATCTATTTTCTTATGAAGACAAGACTGGACAAAGAAGGGTTTGAAAAATTGTATGGAAATTTACCGTTTCAGAATAAGATTATTGTCAAACACCCTGATTCGGGTGGAAGGTTAGCATTTTTGTGGAAAAATAATATTCTTTTGGAGGTTATAAATTTCACTATCAACCATGTTTTGGTTAAAGTCACAGAGGAGGATGGCTTTGTCTGGTATTTGACTGGATTCTATGCTGGCCGGATGCACAGCAAAAGGAAAATTCGTGGAAATTATTGAAGTATTTACAGACTTTTGTGGAGGGATCGTGGGTGGTTATAGGGGACTTTAATGCTTACCTACATGCATGGGAGAGGAAGAGTAGAAGACAGCCACAAAATTCATAGATTGAAGCTTTTAGGGAAGCTTTGGATTTTTGTCACCTTCAAAACCTTGGATTTTTGGGATATCCTTACACTTGGAGTAATAAGAGGCTAAGGAAGCAAATACCAAGATTCGGCTTGATAGAGGAGTGCCAAACAAAGAATGGATGGAGAAATTTCAGATGAGCAAAATTATACATCTATCCACACATGCTTCGGATCACTTACCCGTTATGCTCCATGTTCAAATTTATTCTCAGTCAAGGCAGAAACGTGATAGGTGCTTCAAGTTCAAAGAATCTTGGCTACTTAGAAGTGAATGTGAAACGATAATGCAGGAGGCTTGGGGAAGAGCAAGTGAGGATAGGCTGGGGTTGGCATTTATTTAGGAAAAAATTAAATTATGTGGAGCCAAGCTTATGGCTTGGGATTCATCACCCATTGATCCGGACACTAGAGCAATTAAAGAACTCCAAAAGAAGTTGGATTTGTTAAATGAAGCTGAACCTACATACGCTGCCAAGGCCGAATACCTGGAATTAAGTAAAAGGATGGATGAGTTGTTACAAAAGCAAGAAATATTTTGGGCTCAACGGTCTAGAATAATTTGGTTAAAACACAGGGACAAAAATACGAAGTTTTTTCATGCCAAAGCCACACAAAGGAGAAATAAAAATCATATAAAGGGTGCCAAAATGCACATGGGCAATGGGTGGAAAATTTGGAGGAGGTGGTTGAAGTTGCTTTAACCTATTTTGATAATCTTTTTCATGCTGGTGTGGGAGATCAGATGGAGGAGTGTCTGAATGCAGTTCAGAGCAAGATAACTGATGATATGCGGGAGGTTCTGTTCATTGAATTTACTGGTGGTGAAGTGAAGGTGGTTCTATTTCAAATGGGACCAACAAAGGCTCTAGGACCTAATGGTATGAATACTCTATTTTATCAAAAATTTTGGCATGTTGTGGGTGATAATGTAGTTTTAGCTGTGTTAGATTTTTTAAAATAATGGGAATATGCTACATGAAATTAATCATACAAACACTGTGCTTATCCCTAAAGTTAAAAACCCTGTGAAAATGTCTGACTTTAGACCAATAAGCCTGTGTAATGTGATTTACAAAATTATTTTCAAAGTGTTGGCAAACAGATTGAAACAGGTACTCCCTCAAATTATTTCACCCACTCAAAGTGCGTTTGTACCGGGGAGGCTAATCACAAATAATGTATTGGTGGCCTTTAAGACACTCCATACTATGCACTCTAGGAAAAAGGAGAAGAAGTGATCCTTAGCATTGAAATTAGACATCAGCAAGACATATGACAGGGTTGAGTGGCATTTTCTGCAAGCATTATGGGAAAGATGGGATTTCCAGTTACTTAAATAGAAAGGGTGATGAGTTGTGTAACGACACCATCCTTCTCTATTCTGGTGAATGGGAAAGCTTATGGCATGATTCACTCATCTAGAGGAATATGCCAAGGGGATCCTTTGTCGCCATATTTATTCCTATTGTGTGTAGAGGGTTTTACAGCATTGCTAGTCCAAGCAGAATCAGAAGGGAGGATTAAAGGAGTATCCATTTGTAGAGGTGCACCAAAAGTCACTAACCTAATGTTTGTAGATGATTCTTTGCTTTTTTGTCAGGCAACTCAAGTTGAGGGAGAGACTATAGCAGAGATCCTCCAAACTTATGAAAGAACTTTAGGGCAAAGCATAAATTTGGAAAAGTCTTCAGCTTATTTCAGTATTAATACTTCAGACAGCCATAAACAACAGATCTTGGAGATTTTGGGAGTCAGTGAGGTGAATAGAATTGAAACCTATCTTGGCTTACCAACCTTGGTTGGGAGGGCTAAGTATCACACTTTTTCATACTTGAAGGATAGAATATGGAAGAAGCTTCAAGGTTGGAAGGGCTTGTTGTTGTCAAGAGCTAGCAAAGAAATTCTCATCAAGGCTGTGGCACAATCCATACCTACATACACAATGAGTGTATTTCAACTACCTTTGAAATTATGTGATGAACTGGATGCTTTATGTGCAAAGTTTTGGTAGGGTCGGATGGGTAATGAACGAAAAATTCATTGGAAGAGTTGGGATAAATTGACGGCTTTAAAAAAAGAGGGAGGAATGGGGTTTCAAGATTTAAGAGCTTTTAATCTAGCTATGTTGGCCAAGCAAGGGTGGAGAATGGTTCAATGCAAGTAATCTTTGCTTTATAAATGTTTCAAAGCAAGGTATTTTCCTCGTTCCTTGTTCCTTGATGCTAAAGAATCACCAAACAGCTCATATGTATGGAGAAGCTTAATGGCTACACAACCTATTCTTTTATTTGGACATTGTTGGAGGTTGGGAAATGGTCTCTCAATTAATGTTCTCAAAGATAGGTGGATTCCCAACTATTCAACAAACAGAATTTTACATCCGATTAATGGGGATGTGGAGGAAATAATGGTTGCTGATCTAATCAACCAGGATTTACATATTTGGAGGAATGAGGAAGTCTTGGCTACTTTCCATAGGGAGGAGGCAAAAGCTATTTGTCAAATTCCATTGAGCCGAAGGGGTGTTAATGATGCTATAATTTGGCTGCATAATTCAAAGGGGTTGTTCATAGTTAAGTCAGCTTATCATGTGGCTAGGAAGTTTCTAACTGATGGCAATCGGGTAGGAACTTCAGGGGGCAGTGCTGAAAGGAAGATGTGGAATGCAATATGGAAGCTTAAACTTCCAAACAAAACACACACACACACACACACACTATATCTAGACACCTAAATAAAAATGATGATCTATTTCATCCTTCTTAAATGGTTTTTAAACCTCAAATAAAGCATAATATGTGTATGTCTCATAAGAATGGCTGATGACTTAGAACTCTTATTTTTTTTATGATGAAGAACCCATAACGCTTGAAAGAGATTAAAATCTATTTAAGGGGATATAAAAATAAAACTTTTTAATCAACCTTTACAATATTTCACCTCTTTACTTTTATGTCATTAAAATTTCCGCACTTTACTTTCCTTGCCATTTATATTTTGCACTTTATTATTGTTGTCACTTTACATTCGTCATCATTAATGTTGCCATAAAATAAATGTGCTTGGGTAAAACAATTGCTCTGCACATTAACCTAAGGAAATGCTTTTTAAAAATCTTTTCCAACATTTTTCTTAAAGAATGAAGTCTTTCAAATAAAAAAGAGAGTTTTCTAAAAAGAGATGCTTTTCTAAAAAACCTTTCCTTTTAAAGAGTTTTCAAAACCAAAAAAAAAAAAAACTTTTCTTTTTAAAAGAGGGATATCCGAAATTAATATGTATTAAAAATCGTTTTTCCTACATATTAAAAAAAAGTGCTTTCAAAATGAAGTTTCTTCAAAAAATCTATGATTTCAAAAAATGTGTTTTACCTCGTTAAATTTCCCTTCAGGGAAATGTTTTCATCCATCTTTTTAAAAATCCAAAAAAAGAAAAAAAATTCTCTCAAAGAAAAAGTGTTTTCATCACGTTAAAAAATGTTTTTTTTTATAAAGAAAATGTTTCAAAAATCTTATTCTTTTTAAAATAAAAAAAATCTGAAAAATTGTGTTTTTTTATTATTTTTTTTTTATAAAAAAATAGTTCTTTTACCACATTGGATTTCTTTAAAAAAATAAATAAGGATCTTTAAAAAAGAAAAAAAAAAGTGGTTTTCTCAAAAACCTCTCAATAAAACTTTTTCTAAAAAAAAAAAATTGTGCTTTTTTAAACTAATAAAATTTCACATTGTAATTTTCTTCATACATTTTAATTTTGAGACTTTTCTTAGAATAGTTATAGTTAAGGATTTGTGTCCATGGCTCATTTTTTTTTTGAGTCTTTGAACACCCTATAAGCTTACATTGCTCCTATCATTTTCTTTGGCACTAATGAGCTTTATTTGTCATCTTTTTTGCATGATGAAAATGAGAAAAATATGGATGATAACAAAGTCCTATTCTTCAAACTCCCTCTCTCTTTGTTGAGTTATTAGCTTGCCTACTTATGATAGCTAGTACTCGCATGCTATGTATATATTAAATACTCTATTCACATGTTTTGAATGTTCTCTCTCATGTTACTTATGTGTATACCTCACATGTCTTGATTGTAAATATTCTTTGGAGTTAATATTCACATGTTAGCTATATGTAAATATTTACTCACATGTATATATGTATATTTTTTGCCAAAAAAAAAAAAAATTTAAAAAAATTCAAAATGTCAGGTATTCTTTTTCTTTACGAAAAGATAATGTTTGAAATAAATTAAAATGAGGTATTATCTTTGGATAGACGTTGTGGGGTGCTTAACACTTTCACCACACATTACCAAACTTCCAAGTTCAAGATCTTTGGTTCAAGACTTTTTGGTTTGCTTTAGTTAATGAACCCTTAAAACTTGGTCTATTTAATTAGGTAACCTAATATGAATTATACATTTTGGTGACCAATCACATCTAATACAAAACCAATGGTTAGTGGCGATTCTTAAAATAAAAATAAGAAAAAGGGACTCACATACACACACCCCACTCTAGAGACACAAGCACACAAGAGTCATGCTGCCAAAGACTCAATGTGAGACTAAACCTAATGAGGAGAAAAAAATTAGGCCATCCACAGGTCGCACTACACCATGTATAGGCCTAAGTATACATCCAAAGCTTTTGTGTCTTTTCTATCCTCCAATGGCATCAATCACCAACTGTCATGCTAGGGGCGGCTGCACATTGAGTTTAGGGTGTTCAAATGAACACCTTAGCTTTTGAAAGAAAATATATATATATATATATATATATTTGCAGAAAAATAATAATTATATACATAATTATTTTTAAACTAATCTATCTTAACCACCCTAACAAAAAATATTGAACACCTTAAATTGAGAATCCTAAAGATTTGGGTTCAAAACCTATAATCTTGGCCTCACAAAATATCCTTAACCCATTAAACAAAAAATTAAAAGTCCAAATAACAATAATAACAGCCAAAATAGCCATAACAACAAGAAGAAAAGAATAGATGAGCTTGAAGACTTGAAGCTATCAAATGGAACTATATATTTATGATCAACATAGTCTTTATTTATAGGACAATACTGTTGGGAAATTTAGACCCTGATTGATAGAATTAGCCAGATTTAAAGCCAAGCTATTAATTAAATCTATTATGAATAGTTCTTGGTTAAACAAACAAACATCAATATCATGCACAGTAGAATAGTAAATAACACAAGAGGAATCAAGCCAGCTATCGAGGTACATGCTAAAAATGCACTTTTCTTGAGCTTTTCTTGACTAGACTATGCATCTTCAATTACAACTTTAAGGCACATAAAAACTCAATAAAAGATACATAATTTGGAATGGTTTGATAATACCAAAACACATGAACCTTACAATTACAATTCTCGGGCTAATTTACACCAAATTATGTTCCAAACTATGACTAATGTACATTTGCCAAAATTGGTATAATATACAAATGTGTCCTTTTTTACTAGAGCATTCACATCCGACAAAGTAAAAAAAATCTATTTTACATCTTCAAACACTTTTTTATCTATTTTATCAACTCATTTAACAATACACCCAACATCCTAATTCTTATTTTTACATACTACCCAATAAAGTAATATAAACTACCTAATAAAATAAAGGGTAAACTACATATTTGGTCCCTATCCTTTACACCATATTTCAATTTGGTCTCTAACCTTTCAATTGTATCAATTTGGTCCCTAACTTTTCAATATTATGTTAGTTTAGTCCCTACAGTTATCTCTTGGATGAAAATTGCTGACATAGCAAATGACCAAAATAAAATACTTGATGTGATATAGTCCATTTCAATAATTAAAAAAAAAAAATAGATTAACACGTAGGATTCTAAGTTTTAAGTAATTATCATATCTTAAAAAAAATCTTAAAACACAAAAACTATTAAAAAGAAAAACCCCAATTCCTTAGAGTCTATCTCCTCCTCTCCTCTTTACATCCATTGCTAGATTAAGCTTGAATTTGTTCTCTCCAGTGACTACTAACGACTAGCCACTCTCTTAAGCAGTCCAAGCCGGCTCTTCAAACTATGTCCTCATGTGCATTTCAATGTGAAATTTTACCAGGAAAAGCAAATCCTTAGATAGAGGGATCTCAGATTCAAAGCTTAAAGCCTTAAAAAGCTCAAAGCTCAATAACAATAATAATTCTCAAAATTTTTATCCAAACTAAAAAACCCTTTTCATCCAAAAGAACATGGGAAATCAAATTTCTGCTTATACAGTAGAAGAAATTTACATTCCAAATCTAAACCCAAGTTCCAAAACTCAAGAATCGTGAAATACATTGAGAAAGCAAAAATTTGGGAGGCTAGAGTTACTGATTTGAAAATTTTGAAGTGTAAAGTTGAGAAAAATGGAAGAAGAAATTAATGGAAAAGGCATTAGCTCTTGGGGTTGGGGAGAGAGAGAGAGAGAGAGAAAGAGCGGTTAAACGAAGAGCTAATAGTGAAAGTTGGGGACAAAGAGCTTCGTTGGACGAAGGCTTGAACGCCGTGGTTGGTCGTTAGTAGTCACCGGAGAGAACAAATTCAAACTTACTTTGGCAATGAATGTATAGAGGAGAGGAGGAGAGAGAATCTAAAGAATTGGGGGTTTTGTTTTTAATAGTTTGTGTGTTTTAAGAGTGTTTTTTTTTTTAATATATGATAATTTAAACCTAAAATCCTACATGTTAATCTATATTTTTTTTCTAGTTGATGTGGACTATGCTACATTAGCATTTTATTTTAACCATTTACCATGTCAGCAATTTTCATCAAAGAGATAATGGTAAGGACTAAATTGACACGACACTAAAAGGTTAGAGATCAAATTAACACAATTAAAAAGTTAAGGACTAAACTGAAATATGGTGTAAATGATAGGAACCAAATATATAGTTTACCCTAAAATAAATATAACACTAACCTATCTCGCTCTCCTCTCCCATATCTGTTCTCTCTCTTCCCCTTTGTCTCTCTCTTAGTCTCTCTTTCTCAACCACCCATCACACAAACTCAACCTAGAACAACCCCTCCACTGCCCACCACCACCACCATTTATTTATCATTTCTCTCTTTTCCTCTCAAACTCTTTCTCTCTCGTCGTCTTTGTTACTATCTCTTCCTCTGAAACAAACCAAACAAAGCAACATCCGGCAAACCTACACCTAAACCGGTAAGCAACCCACCACCGCCAAGCAACCCAAATGCATCACTTACCACCAAAACTACCGATTCAAATTAAAATTGAAACTCAAACCCGACCCCCCCCCCCCCCCTTCCAAAATGGAAACCCGCCACCATACTCAAACCTAAAACCTAAACAACCAGCCATGGCCACCACCATCACCGCGAACAAAACCAAAATCCCCTAGCAACTCAAAACTCAAACAAAAGAAACCTAGCAGTAGCTAATTCAAACAAACCTTACTAGCAACCTTACCCACCGATTCAGCAACCGCCAAAACGAAGCCCAGGAACACTAATTCAAACCCATCCACTGATTTTGCCACTAATTCAAACCATACCCACCGATTTAAACCCATAAAGCCACCACCACCGCGACCAATTACAACATGACTTTGGTCAAGTCAAGAGAGAAGAGAAGCAACAAAGAGAGAAAAGAGAGAGATCAGTAGCTAGGAGAAGAGAGAGGATTGGTTTGAGAAGGGGAAAGTCTAAGTTTGTTGAGAGAGAGAGAGAGAGAGAAAGAGAGAAGTGATGAGCGATGGAGATTGATGAAAAAGGAGAAAGGATATATTTTATTTTTATTTGGGAAAAGAGAGAATACAATATTATAAAAAATTTTACATCCCAAGCTACAGTGGGTTGTATATATGAGGACCTATTTTTTCACTTTGCTAAAATATTTTAGCAATGGCAACCCGATCAAACTATGTTGCCTAGTGTCGAGGGTTCTTTTTTGGTTTTTGTACCTTAGACACGCGTCTTGATGTCATTGGACAACGCTTAGTCTAGGCTTTTTCTAAGAATGAAGTTGGGCCTGGCGCTCCATGGAATGGACTCTAAAGTACCATTCTGCCACTGCCATTTTGTGCTCAAATGTTGAGTCCAAAGTTCAAGGGAAGACGCTGCAAAGTGGGCTTATCCTCTATTTCTACCATAGAAGGCACTTTTCTCCAGTTTCTACCATAGGACTGACTTTTCTACTGTGCAATAACGCTTTCTACACTTTTTTGCAACGTGAATGACCATTCTTCATTTTTTACTGTAGAAATACTTTTCTACTTCATGCACATAAACAAATCAAAAAGCCAAAGAAAATACCCATTACACAAATGTTAGTTTACATGGGTTAGCATATTCTCAAATATATACATACATATATTCGTAATTACACTTATACGTATTCACATATACATATATAAAATATATTTTGTAGAACATGAGATACAAGGTATATGTATATATACTTATGGCAGGATAATGATTACTTTGTGTCAAAAGTAAAACATGTAATAAGAAAGAAAAAAGAAAGCTTCAATGGAAAAGGTTTAGCTAGTATAATAGCTAACATGGCAAATATAATAAAAAGGTGGTATAGCAATATAACTAGTACTGCAAGTAAAGATTCCACAACAAGATAACTGATGCAGCGAATGTGATAAAAACGTGCTATAGCAGAATGACTAATTATAGCAGATATAAGTTCTAATGAGTGAAATCAAATATATTTGCAATCGAAATCAAGTATTGGATCTTCCCATAGGATAAGTAAACCAAGAAGGAACCCAAACATCAACTTGAACAACCTTGTCATATGTTTTTGCCATCAAAATTATGCATTTTGGAGAATAGCCCTAAGTGGCTACTAGCTATTACTTTTCTAGGACTTCAAAGAGTGGGTTCGCTAAGAGGGAAGGAAAAGATAGTCTATTGATGCATGCCTCTATTCCTACCGTGTTTTCTCTCTTATTTTTACCAATTTCTTTCTTTCTCTCCATTCTTTTTTTTTTTACTCTTAGTTTCTAACTACTATTTTGCCGTGGGTTGTTTTTCTTGCTTGGGCCTTTTCCCTTTTGACCCCCTCTCCCTAGGTGCCTCTCTCTCTAAGTGCCTTCCTTAGGTGTTTACTGCTCTCCTACCATAGGTTCCTCCCTTTAGATGCTTCCCCCCTTTCATCCATGGCTACCTCTTCCTTTTATAGTGAACTGATTTAATGAGATTTCTCCTATTTACCCTTAGGGCTTCATTAACTGTTTTTTGCTTGTTGTGAGCATTCCTTCAAGACTGCCCATCGACCCATTGGTTGCCCGGCTACTACCTCTGCTCAGGATACGTTTGCTGCACCACTATTCATTTCATGACAAAATTTCATTTTGTTTGTTCTTGCAGTATACCTCTACCTCTGGGTTCAAATGGATAAAGATTGGGCTACCTCACTACTTATCTCTATGGCATGCATCAGATGGTCCCAACCATCTACTACTTCTTTTGGGTGAGATACCATTCCCAACAAGATATATTCCCAAAAGAAGTCACGGCTGGAAACCAAATATAGACCCCTTCCCCCCCCCCCCCCCACTACCAAACCACACCCTCTGAATCCCTTTGATCGTGGGCCCACCTCCCTTGTATTGGCTAGGTACAGGTTGGTGGTGCTTCGGCCCTTGTGTGCTTGCTTCACTATCTTCTGTTTTTGTTTTCTTTCGTTCCCATGCCATTTCGGCTATAGTAGACTAGCCTTGTTCCGTTTTGTTGCATGTCTTTGTCTTATTTATTCATGCGTTTCTTGCTTTGTTTGTCATTTTCTTTGATTTGGCTTTTTTTTTCCTTCATGCAATTCCTGCTACTGACACTTCTTGCTATTCCTTGTTTTTTTTCATCGTGCTTCTTCATATTAGTTTTCACGCCTATCCTTTTATACAAAAGGATTTGTGCCTTTGTGGGCCAGATAATGATAACTGGATCAAAAGGACCTTGGGCCCAATTTGCCTTGATCTATCGAAGGCATTCTGCTAAAGAATTGTATTTTGTGGCAAATTTCTATTCTAGCATATTTGTATTCTGGTGCAGATCGCTTTCCCTTGCATTTCTTTCTTTGGACCTTTCTTACTCTTCGGTCTTTTTGGTGAGTCTTTGGGCCTTGCTTTGCATTGGGCTTTCCTCTGTATAGGCTTTTGAGTCTTGCTTCGTATTGGGCTTTCTTCCTCATGGGCTTTTGGATATGGATTTGCAAAAATGGGCATCAACATTTAGCCCTTTGAGCATATGGATTGCTCTTGCAATTCATATGCCAACACTTATGTAGTTTTCTTTTGCGGGTTGTTTCACAACTCACATGTAAATGATTCTCTTATTTTCTTTGCGAGCCTATTGTTTCAATCCTTACTCTCCTTAGGCAAATCGTTCTCTTTCTTTTTGTAAATTTATGACCCTCCTAGGGTAGCCAAAAAGTTGCTCTTCATAAGGGTGGTGGTTTTGTTGCTGTCACCCCAAAGCTAGTTTGTTGAAAACTTTGCCTCTTTTAGCTCAATTTTTTTTGCTAATTGCCTGCATATTATTCTGTAGAAGCAGGAGGTCCTTAATAAGAGCTCTCACTTGTGATTTCTGGATTGCCCATGCTTACTTCAAGAGGAAAGATAGCATCTGCCATTGACTTTATTAATGTTGATGTTGAAAGTTTACAGAGGGGGCACTTTCTTTTTGCCACGCTTGCCCTAAATGACTTTCAAGATATTTTTCTCATTACTGACTTCATTTGATTTGTGTTGTATTGTTGATAAATGTGTCTAGGCCCTTACTTTTTTTTTTCTTTGTTTTTCTCTACTCACGTACCATCTTCTTTTTATTCCTTCCTCTTTGTAAGGAAAGCAATTCTTTCACCACTTCTTTTTCTACAAAAACATTTCTTGGTTTTCTCTGCTAATTCTTTTTCTTTCATTCAAGAGGTCTGCCAAAAAATTCAATGAATATAATGCGGAAGACCATTCTTAGTCTTTTTATATTTCCAACCTTATTTGAAGGGATTGTTAGCTCATGAGATCATTCTTGATCTCCTTTTTTACGTCCATCCCTATTTAAAGGGAATATTTGCCCCATTTGAGGGCTTTCTTTGCAAAATACCATTCTTAATATCTTTTTTTACCTCTACCCTGCTTTAAAGGAATTATTGCCCCATTCAAGGGTCTTTTTGCAATAGGTCATTCTTAGCCTCCTTTTAACCTCTACCCCTCATTCGAAGGGATTATTGCCCCATTCAATGGTCTTTTGCATACCTCTACACTCATTCAAAGGGATTGTTGCCCCATTCAGGGGTCTTTTTGCAATAGGCTATTCTTAGCCTCATTTTCTACTTCTACCTTCATTCAAAGGGATTGTTGCCCCATTCAAGGGTCTTTGTGCAATAGGCCATTCTTAGCCTCTTTTTCTACCTCTACCCTCATTCAAAGGGACTGTTGCCCTATTCAAGGGTCTTTTTGCAATAGGCCAAGCCATTCTTAGCCTATTTTTCTATTTCTACCCTCATTCAAAGGGATTGTCGATGATGATGATGTGTGCATCCTTCTCTTCTTCATCATTTCTTTGTTTGTTTATTGGTTTGCATTTTGGAAATTCCTTGTGATCTTGGACGTCTACAGTGGTACTCATTTATTTATGTCTACGACAATTCGTATACTTATTTCTTTACGTTTCCGCAGTAGCACGTACTCATTTCTTTGCTTCTGTGGCAACATGCATGCTTGTTTCTTTATACCTCTGCTTTCTACGGTAATACGTACTCATTTCTTTGCTTCTGAGGGGATAAATACTCATTTTTTTGCTTCTGCAGAATATGCAAACACTTCCTGCTGCTGGTTTCTCTGCTTATGTTGCAAAACATGCACTTATTTCTCTACGTTAATACACCTCTTACTCTGTTTCTACAAGAGCAGCGTCTATACTATAGGAAGTGAAGGTTGTAGCAGATTCTATTGGCAGAATAATTTGGCTTGACTACCTTAGCTAACTTACTTTTTTGCTTTCTTACTTTCCCCATGTATTCCTTCGTATCATCTCTTTATTCTTCCATAAGTGTAGTTGCTCTTTGAGAATGGTCAGGAGACACAAATGCCATGGAATCCTTCCTTGTTGGGTTCTTCTTCATTATGATGTTCTACATTTTCTCATCTCTACCAAATGCTCAAAATTGACTCTTTGGATTCTTTGACTCTTCTTTCTCTTGCCAACTTTGCGAACAGCACTTTGCGGAGCAAGGATCCTTCCTACGGTCTTCATTTTTTTTTTTTTTCTTTTAGCCACTTAAAGTTGCTTCACTTCAGGTTTCATTCATTCCCTAAAAATAGAGAAAGTGTCTTCTACTACCTTCGCATCTAAGCCGATGACTGAAAACAGTTTCATCAAAATAGTTCTGCCACGTTACTTTCTTCAAGTAGAGTTCTTTTCATAAAAGGAAAGTTTCCTCTAAGTGTGTAGATCAAAGGGCGGCTTTGCTCCCTTTTTTTGTGCCTTCTTCTTCTGTTTGCATTCACATATCTTCATTCCTTTTGCTCATTTCAAACAAAGTGTAGATCTAACATTGCAAGCCCTCATCATAGTAGTGCACTCTTTCATTTGTTGATAATGCTTTCTGTTGTGTTGAAGAATACATGTATTCTTTGCCAAGATGAAGTTTCTGCAGAGAAGGATGCTGGGCCTTGTAGAAAGGCAAGTTTCTTTTAGTGATGATATATTTATGGAGGACCTCCTTATTTGGAGCCACTACTAACATGGGCAAAATGTATTGTTGCAATAGTAGAGGACCTTCTAGCCCCCAAGATCATCAATACTCTCGTACCTTTGTTGTTTGCATTGCGGGCTGTTTTTGATTTTGCCATAAATTCTAGTTTTGTTGCAAAATTGATCTTGCAGAAGTAACTGAGTCTGCCACTCATTTTAAGGCGCCTACAAGTGGTACCATTATAGATGTTTTTCATTTTAAGGCGCCTACAAGTGGTACCGTTATAGATGTTTTTCCAAGGAGCAATAAGGATGATTTAAAGAGAAATCTTCACTTTATTTTCATTCTAAACATTTTTTTTGTCATTCCGCCACAAAAGCTATTGATTCCTTCGGGTTTGCTTTTTTCTTCTTTAACATATTCTTCTTGTTATTCTCCCACAACCACTGCTGGTGAGGATATCACTACTTCTTTGATGAAAAGGCATGGATGTTGTTGCAAACTAACTTTCTCTCGATTTTGTTGAAATCTTCCTAGATAAGTAGGATACACCAATCTCTTAGGAAGATTAAATGCTACTCAAGAAAAAAAACAAAATCATTGAGATTACTGCAGATCTTATTTCTCCCAATTCTTCTTTCTCGTGTTGCTAAGCTTGGCAGTGTCTTTCCAATTCTTGTGGAAGGTGGTCTGCCATTGAATGTGTTGCTTGAGAGATGCTTGGACTTCATTGTTGATTCCCATCTTTTGTTTCTATTGTGAGTTCGTTTGTTACCCAACTTTTCTACAGAGCACTCTTAAAGCCTTAAAGTTTCACAAAGAGCATTTATTTTTTACTGTAGTGCTTGTTGGTTCACCTTTACATATGTTTCTGTTGGAGTGCTTGTAGGCCTCCTCTTCTTGCTTCCTTTCTTGGCTTCATTGACATTTGCTGCAACAAGGGTTGTAAAATTTCTTCTCATGGATTCATTATTGCGTAGACTTTATATTGTGTGAAAACTTATTCTCCAATTGCTAGTTGATACTTTTGCAGAAGATAGATGATGTTGTTGCTTTATCACAAACTAGAATGTTACTTGACCATGGTAGGTTGCAACAAATTGCATGGGTGTTGCACTATACCATATCATAAAGTTTGAAGTAGTTGCAAACCAAGTGGCGGATGAATGTATACTTACTGAAATGCCACAATCAATACTTATTTCGTAGTGGGTAATGTTGCTGCTACATATTGATAATCTAAGCGCTTTGCGAAAGCCTTTCTAAATTTGTTGTAGAATGGGCCTTAGCCCCCCAACATGTGAGACAACTGGATGAATCTTTAGCTTGTTAAAGAAGGCTTTTCATATTTTCTGTAGAATGAGACAGCCCCCGGTATGTGAGAATGAGTCCTTAGCTTTCTATAGAAGGCTTCCCAAATTTTGTTGTAGAATGAGACAACCCCCAGTATATGAGAGTAAGCCCTTAGCTTTCAGTAAAAGGCTTCTCATATCTACTGCAGAATGAGCTTTAGCCCCCAACATGTGAGATAACTGGATGAGCTTGATATTACCTTCTCTTGGTGTTGATGCTACCAACAAAGGTTTTCAAGATAATAAGAGATCTTCTTTTGCCAAAATAGGAAATTTTCTAATGAGTTTCTTTGATAAGATTACCTCCATCATGTGGTTCATGCATTCTTCAATAAAAAAAAAATTGGATGCCATGGATCTACAAGTTGCCATATTATAGAAATTCTTCGTTGCTAGAGATTTGGGAAAGAGTTACTTCCCAAGTATGCTTTGGCTTCATTCCACTGCAAGCACAATTGCTTCCCATATATTTTCTGCTACATATAATTATGGCTACAGCTTTTCTGTAGATTCTTTCCAAAGACTTGTGATCATGACTCCTTTGTGGGTTTGATTAAGTGTAGCCCCTATTGTGGGCTTTTGCCAAGAACTCGCAGCCATGGTTCCTTTACCAGCTTCTGGCCATGAATTCATGACCACAACCCTTTTGCTAGCTTTTGCTACTCAGACCCATATTCCTTGGGCTTCTTCTTCGCCTGCTTTGAGTATGGGCATATTTAGATGGAGCTTGCTACATCTCTTGCTTCATGGTTGGCTAGTAATAGCCAAGAGTTAGCAGCTTCTAATACAGAATTTTCCCATGACGTACCAACATCTTCCTTGGACATTATGCTCCTTTATTCTTGTGGCAGAATTCCCTTGCAGCAGAACGCCTTCAATAAAAACCATGTAATAGTTTTCTACAACAATAAGATAAGCAAGTCTATTCACGGTAGAATGTGTATCAGGCAATTGATTCTATTATTTCCCTTTTGTACACAAGCCAAAACAAGGAGCTTTGGGTTCATCACTGTTGCAGAGTTCTTCTAGGATGAGACATGGGCATCAATGAGCTTCATGACTTGAAGAGTGATGGTGGAATTACATAGTTTATAGAACAAGTAATCTGATACATTCTTTCTTAGGAAGATCATAAAGATCATGATTATTGATGCAACTCTAGGCATAAATCGTTTAAGGTGCTTCAAAGAAAACATCTTAATTGTTCAAGGTTGTTGAATCGGTTTGCTAGGCCCAATAATGGACAAAAAGCAGTTTGCAAGCAACTTGTAGATTTAGGCTTCTTTATGGAGAGTATGTAATAGCTGAGTGATTGGCCTCATTCCAAGGTTAGGATTTAATTTGGACACTTCACCATTCTGTCAAATGCCTTCAATATAGTCTTTGGTTGAAAGTGAATGTTTCGATATTGTTGAATTGATTACTTCTCTCTCCTCCCTTTGTTGGTACCGATATATTTGCTGATAAAGTAGCAAGAGATTGATTCAGTAAAAGTGATTATGAAAGGCTTTGTATGCACCTCCCTTGCTTTGACAACAAGTCTCAAATTTGTTGATTAAGATCTAGACTCGAATTTCTTGTTGTAGCAGAATTGTCCATTACCCTTTACACATCTTCACACTGTTGGTGTTCCCATAAATTCTTAATGGGGCAATGGTCACTTTTGTTGTAGAAGAAAATCACGTTGGATTTGTAATTGCACTTAGAAAGTTCAAGAATTCAATATTGAAATTTGTGGTTGGATATTCTGTGAAAAGACCTGCTAGAATTCAATACAAAATTCTGCTATAGAATATTCTGCTGTGAACAGTCTGCTGAGATATCTACCCTTTGGCTTCTGAAACTTTCTACTACGAAATATTCTACAGGTGAGCATTTTGCATTTCTAAAATTCAGCAAATTCTACTGTGAACAGTCTACCAAAGGATCTGCACTTTGTCTTTTGAAACTTTCCACTACAAAATATTCTGCCAATGAACATTTTGCATTTCTAGGATTCTACTACGAAATATTCTACTGATGAACATTCAGCATTTCTGGGATTTTGCTGCGAAATATTCTTCCAATGAACATTCCACATTTCTGGGGTTCTACTACAAAATATTCTACTAATGAACATTCTGCATTTCTGGGGTTCTGCTACAAAATATTCTGCCAATGAACATTCTGCATTTCTGGGGTTCTGCTGCGAAATATTTTGCAAATAAACATTTTGGAATTCAGCAAATTTTGTTGTAAATAATCTACATTCTGGCTTATGAAATTTTTCGCTATAAAATATTTTGCAGATGAACATTCTGCACTTCTGAAATTCAGCAGGTTCAGTTATGAGCAGTTTGCCAAAGGATCTACACTTTCTGCTATTAAATATCTACAGAGGGACATTTTGCACTTTTGGAAAAGTTTGCTAAGGGATACTTCGCGTAGGAAATAGTGATTCGCAATAGTATAGTAATGATGAAAGTTTTCCTTTGGCTGCTATAGCTTCATTTTTTGTTTCTAGCTTTTGGTTCTTGAGGGGAAGTAGAGCTAGAATCACTAGCATGAAAAAATGATTGAAACCTTGTAAGGGAATGAAGGGATTTTTTTCTTCTAAATGTTGGACCCGAAGGTGGAGATGGAGAGAGTTTAGAAAGCTTCTAGTGTTTCCTTAAAAGAAATGAGAGCAAAAAGGTGATAAGTGGCTTAGAAAGTTTTGAGGAGAGTTGCATGTTTGAATAAGTGGCTTGCCACATGTCTCACATGCATGGCAAGGAGAACAAGTGGCATTTAAAGGATAAGACCAAGCATTGTAAAGGCCTTCTATTGTAGAGTTCTCAGGATATTGCAGTTATAGAACTCTATGGTGTTGTAGTGATATTTTACTATCGCGTTTTGATGCAATGCCATTGAACTCCACTATGGTATTGTGGTATTCTACCCCAACATTTTGTTGCAATATTCTACCATAGAATTTTGCTCACGATACTGCTCTGTTTTAACATTGCTATGTTTTGCCACAGAATTCTGCTATGATACTGTCTTGTTGTAATGTTGCTATAATATTTTGCCATAGAATTCCGTAACAATTTTGCTATAATGTTGCCGTGATACTCCACCATAGAATTCCACTATGGTACAGTTGTGACGTTTTGGATACTTTCCTAAGGGTATAGCTTGGATGGTTTAAGAACATCCACGTCTCACTTTGGTAAGGACTTGGAAATATGTTTGCAGAAGAGAAATATCTCATTCTCCCCATCTTGATCCCAACTCCCCAGTGAGGTCACCAAAAATGTTGAGGGTTCTCTTTACGTATCTTGTACCTTAGACATGTGTCATGATGTTATTGGAAAACGCTTAGTCCAAGTTTTTTCTAAGAAAGAAGTTGGGTCTGGCGCTTCGCGGAATGGGCTCCAAAGTACCATTCTGTCGTTGCCAGTTTGTGCACAAACATTAAGTCCAAAGTCCAAGGGAAGATGTTGCAAATGGATTTATCCTCTGTTTCTACCACAAAAGGAACTTTTCTCCAGTTTCTGCCATAGGACTTACTTTTTTTTATGTTAATAAAACTTTTTGCTGTGCAGTAAAGCCTTATGCTGTACAATAAAGTTCTCTGCACTTTTTTGCAACGTGAATGATTACTCTTCGTTTTTTACTGTAGAAATACTTTTCTACTTTCTCATATAAACAAATCTAAAACCCAAAGAAAATACCCGTCAAGCAAATGTTAGTTTACATGGGTTAGCATATTCTCAAATATATATTTTAGGCCTTGCTTTTCATTGGGCTTTCCTTTGTATGGGCTTTTGACTTTTGCTTCTTGTTGGGCTTTCTTCCTCATGGGATTTTGGATATGGATTTGCAAAAATTGGCATCAACACCTGGGAATATATAAATATTATATAATAAGGTATATTATATAAAAAATAACAATTACTTCAAGTATTGTCTTTTAAAAAGAAAAGTAATATATATACATATATATAGATTTCTACAAGTAATTTTTTTTTTTTTTTTTTTTTTTTTTTTTTATCTTTACAAATATGTCATTCTTTTATTTTCTGTGTTTTGACTAAAAAATTTTTAAGGTGATTAATATTCTTTTAACTTCTGTTATAGTATGTTATGTTTGCCTAATATACAACTAAACATTATAAGTTTCAAATTTATTATTCAAGTTTCTCATCTCGTAACTCTTAAGGAATAAAAAGATCATCATGATAATCAAAACTTATCACAAAACTATAATATTATCTTATCCAAAATTAAAATGAAACCATAGGAATAAAATATAGACTTTATAATAATTTATTACTCAAACAATTGGTATGCACATTCGAATTAGTAGTCATGTAGATTTTTTTTTGATATAAACTCTAATTCTTATTTCCAAAAGAAACCAAGTATTAATCCAAACCAAAATCCAACCAAAGTTATAAGAGGGATTTTTTATGGGAAATTTATAAAACACAACATCAAAACACATATTAAAATTAAATTAAAAAAAACCATCAACCTAAATGAGAGTTATAAGAAAGAACAAAAATCCATTGAGAAAGAGAGAGGGAGTACTCACAGTTTTTGTGTGGAAAAAAGATGAATTGAATGGAAGAAATTATATCAAATTTATACAAAACAAGATGTGGAGAAGAATAGTCAAAATATAAGAAAGAAAAAATGACGAAGGAAGTTTAATGGTAAAGTAAAGAGTAGTAGAAAGATAATGAGGTAAAGAGGAAGGAGAAAGGTTGGAGAAGTTAAGTATAACGGTGGATGTGAAATAATAGAGAGAAAAAGAGTTTTTTTTTTTTTTTTTTAGAGAATAAGGAGAATAAAAGTTTAAAAAAAGAAAAAAGAAGTTGAAAAGAAGTAGTGAAATTTACAGCATACATTAATATATATATATATATATATTCACAATTATAACTCAAAGTTGGATGCTGATATTAATTTTGTTGATTCACAGGCACTTGAAATAGTGTTGACTGTGTTGATGTCTTTGTAATAGGAAAAATTGAATGCTTTGACATAGCTAATATTATTGTTGAAAGGTCTTTTGATAGTTAACAAGATAGTGAATATTTTGAGTGCTTCAAATGCCCTTTAAAATTTGTAATTCTTTTGTTTCTTTGGCACAGAGTTTCTATAAGGATCTAGCAACTCCAATATGTAAATGATCTTAACACTTTTAGCACTGTCAAGTTTGCAACTCAGTGGTTTACCAATTATTATTATTATTGAAAAGTTCAAATATGTTAAGTAAACATATATTGTTTCCTCAAAAGATGATCTTGTATTATAATGAGTAACATGTAAAAAAATCCCGTTAATCAACATGATGAAGTCCGCCGAATATTTTTCAAAGGTTGGTCTCTCTTAGAAAAATTCCTAGCTCTAGTCATTGAATGTAAGTTGTAACCAATCGCCTCATATTTGAGTAGTAGCAACAAGAATGCATCATGAGGTTTCTCATGGGTTGAACGAGTGCTTTTCATTTGTTATTAGGACTGATACTTTTATGGATCCTCTATATCCCCATGAACGAAGTGTTTTCATTAATTGTAAAAGATCAGGAGTAAAGGCAAGTGAGAAATGCTCCTTTGCCTAGTGTTGAATATGTTGCTTTGATAACCAAGTGAAGCATTCTAGAGGTTGGCGGATGTGTGCCAAAATTTGGTATTGACATTATTTATAAATAAACATCCATAATCAGTTTTTTATAGATATTGCACACCAACGAGATACTTGTAAAAAGGTACTTGTCGCTAAAAATCTTAACGACTTATTTTAAACATTTAGTAAAAGTCTCCAAGTTGTGAGCTATGACATTTAATTTTTAGGAGGACACAGTACATTTGAATCCAATAAACAAGGTAGGCTAATACTTTATTTGAGGTAACATAAAATAACTTGGTGTTGCAATGTCTTCAACTCTTCTTATGGAACCTTTTCTTTTGACCTAAAATAAAAAAGATAGATGAAAACCTCCCATTAAAACACATCAAGTATAATTAAGAAAACTTCTTTAAAGATTAAATGATAATTATCTTACAAGTTTAACCAGGTAGGCGATAGGTTGGCATCGCGAGTAAGTGCTTGGCTCTTGGCATTGATAGCCCAAACTTCTCACTCATGTCCAAGTCATTAGGCAACATGCCATTAGGGAGCACCCAATCAAAACAATGCAGCAACTGAGCAAGAACATAAGTGACGGTTGTAAGCCCTAATTGTAACCCAGGGCAGCCTCTGCGACCGGATCCAAATGGGATAAGTTGGAAGTCACGTCCTTTGAGGTCTATATTACTATTTATGAACCTTTCAGGGTAAAATTCTTCCACATTATCCGACCACACATAAGGATCTCGTCCAATAGCCCAAGAATTTATTATTACTCGTGATTTCTTGGGTATGTAATATCCACTAATCTCAATGTCCTCCATTGATTCACGTGGGATTAGAAATGGTGCAACAGGATGTAGTCTAAAGCTTTCCTTAATCACCATACGCAAGTAAGTTAAATTTGCTAAATCTGTTTCCTCCACCATCCTATTCATTCCAATTACACGTTCTAGCTCATCCTGTACATGTTTCATTATCCGTGGATGCCTCAAGAGTTCAGAAATGGTCCATTCAATGCTGAAAACTGAAGTGTCATATGAAGCCGTAATCAAGTCTATAAAGATAGCCTTGATAACTCTTCGATCAATTTTACATGAATTCTCATCAGAGGGATTCATGGGTTGATTCATCAAAGAAAGTAACATGTCCATAAAGTCCTTTTCACAACTTTGTGGACCACTAGGAATTTGTTCATGCTCCTGGATAATGTTCTCCAATACTACATCAAGAGTCTTGCCAATTTTCTTAATGCGCGGTGTCAATCCCTGAGGGCAATGAATGGTTAGAAAACTAAGTAAACAATACCATTTCTCGAAACGTAAATCGTTGAGGCAAACACCGCAAACGGATAGAAAGTGTTATAATGTCACCAATTTTGCTAAAAAAAAAACCTAAGAAACTGATGTGGTAATTATTGATTTTAAACATTTTATTGATGAGATAGTTATTGATTTCCGATTATCTTAAACTTTTGCAAATATGGAAGATATAAAAATGTTGTAATCTAAAATTGAATTTATTGAAATTCGCATCCAAAAGTAAGTTACTGGAATTACTTTAAAATTACACATGGTGTTACTCTCTCTCTCTCTCTCTCTCTCTCTCTCTCTCTCTCTCTCTCTCTCTCTCTCTCTATATATATATATATATAGGAGATATATTTTTTATTTTTAATTGAATGATACCAAAGAGTAAATTTTTTTTTTTTTTTTTGAGAACCCAAAAATAACAAGGTTTAAAGTGAAAAGAAAACGTTAGTTTATTTATGGGTTAAAATTAGATAAGCTTCTTTAGGTTAAAATTATATATATTGCGTAAATTGAAGTAATATTACACCACTTAATAATTTTTTATTAAATGATAATTTTGATAAATCTACTATTTGATTACATTTTTACTTATACCCTTTTTCTAAAAAATTCCTAGATTATCAAGGATTAATAATTATGTCTTTTATCAAAGGATTAAATTTCATTTTTGTATGTTACATATACATACAATATGATTTTATAGATGTATAACACTCATTGGTGGGAAATACACCACTTAATAAATTTAATATAGATACTCAATTTCATATCTAGCAGATATTATTTAAGGTAAAATAAAGATGTAACTAGTAGTTTTTCTTGAGTTGTTGCATTTCTTTTTCTACCACTTACAGTTAATCACATTAAAATTATGGCATAAAAGTTATATCTTAAAATTTTTCATCTATAACACTACATACCAATGTGGCATATAGAGTAGGCAAGGGAGGGCCAAGGAACAAATTTTTTATGCAACAACTATTGCCATAACTCTAACATGACCCAAAAACAGTATGCTCATCTTTTAATACGGAAGGGTCATTATGGATTTTTTTTTTTCCAAGAATAATCATTTACTATACATGCATGGCACAAAAGCTAAAACTTGTGGATGCGTGGAACCAAAATTATTGAACCAGATGTTGGGATATATGCGTTGTAGAGAAAGTAAATGGTAGGACAAAAATTTAACAATAAGCTTGTTTTGAGGTGTGGTGGGCCATAATATATAATCTTTTTTATTTTATTTTGATTTATGATATGCTAACACTTTAGTTTATTGTAAAAGTGTTATGAAATATATTAGTTTTTTTATTATTATTATTTTTATCTACGATAGAAATTTTATTCTAACCTAATTATGTGTGTGTTTTATAAATAAAAAAAAAAGTGCATGTGTGAAACTCCCACCCTATCCATAAGAATTTTGTATTTATAAAGTAACTATTATACCAAAAGTGTTCGATTGTTTATAAGATATACTCATTCCGTCCCAATTTGTTTGTCCTGTTTAAAAAATCAAACTTTTTAAGGGAGCATCATTTATTGTATTGTCTACTTTATAAAAATGTATAAGTTTACAAAAATACCCTTAAATAAATTTATTAGCTTTTTTTTTTTTTAAGAGTTATTCTTAATGAGGCAACTAAAATGGTGTCCCAATTAGATTGATTTTAAAAAAAAAAATATTTGTTAGTTTTCGTTTCAAATAATTTTAAAAATAAAGTAAAAGTATAATAGGAATATTAGTAAATTAATAACTTTTACTTTTAAAAACATCACAATATTTTGGGACATTTTAAAATAGAATAGAGAACGAACAAACTGAAACAAAGAGAGTATAAATTATGACTGTAGAAAATCTTACGCGCTATTAATTGCATATATTGTCTGCCAATGAGGAGTAGGGTGTGGGAGAAGATTAGTTAATTAATTATCAATAAGGAACAAATAAAATAAATAGTAGTAAGAGAAGTGCTGAGAGAGAGATTAAAACAAGAAAATACTAGAAAGAAGAAATATTATAAATGGTAGTAAAAGAAGTGTTAAAACCACGTATCTTATGATTTATTAATTGAGTTAACTAAAACTCACAATTAAACAACTCATAAAAATTAAAGACTTAGTATAAATATAATTCACTACTTAATTTTATGATTTTCATGGGCTTTCCACTTTGAGATTTGGCTTTTACTGTGAAGTTTTAACCGCTACTGAGACACTTTTGGGCCAACAAAATTACTAGGTGGACGAAGAAATAGGCATGATATGTAATAGAAAAATCAACTGTTTTTAGATTCTCCAAAAAATTAAATTAAAAAAAAAAAAAAAAAAGCAATTAAATCAAAGGCTAAGTTTATCAAAGGGAGAATAAAGTTGAAAAGATAAAAACATTGAAATATACCTGTATATCAAGTGCCCCAAGGTAAGGAACATAATCTGCTAGATTGAAAGCCCCCATCATGTTCAAGGTCTCCTCAATAAGTGCCTTCAAGTCGAATCTATGATAATGACTTCGACCAAATACCATTCTACGTGTTGATTCCTCAACGAGTTTGCCCACTTTCTCACTAAGGTCCACAACCTCATGTGCTACCGCAGCCTTTTTCAGTGACTGTACCAATGATCCTACCAGCTCCTTCCTCATAGGTGCAAATGACTCTAGTTTTGAAGCACTCAGAAGCTGCGACGCAACGAGTTTCTTAAGGCTGCGCCAATATGGACCATACTCGGAGAAAGCAATACCTTTGGACATACCAATGATCTTGGAGGCTTGGAATATAGGTCGGCTGGCAAAAACGGCGTCATGGGTCTTTAAAATTAGCTCAGCAGTTTGGGAAGATGAGACCACAATAATTGGGACATGGCCAAGCCGCAATGACATGATGGGTCCGTATTTTTTGGCTAAGTTTTCGAGAGCACGATGTGGGAGGCTACCCAAGTAACCCAACAGGTAAAAAGTACCAATAATGGGAAAAGACCGGGGACCCGGTGGGAGTACTAGTTTACGTCCTTTTTTGGGCATGAATGTCCAGATGATGGATCCAAGGAGTAGCAGGAAAATGGCTAATGTTAGTGGAAACATTTTGGAAATTGAGTTGGCTAAGGAAAAGCTAGAATGTTGGAGATTGGAAGGGATGTTTTGCTGAGTTGGAGATTGGAAGGTGTCGGGGATTATTTATAAACTTTTGAGGGTGGAAAATCCAAGTATCATAAGATGATACCATTTTTTCCAAAATGTTTTCATCCAAACTAATTTTGAAAGAAAACTTCTCAAATTATGTTAATATTTTTTTATTGGATGTGAATTTTGAAAATTTATGTTTGATTGCATCTTCTTATTGTATTCTTCGTACTTACAAAATTTTCAAAAAATCAAATATCAATAGTCATGCCATCAATCAAATATTTAAATTTTAAGTTTTTATAATCTAAAATTATGTATGAAAAATAAGTTTATTGATTAAATATTAATTAACATCTGATTTGGATGAAATTTGATATATATTAAGAATATACAATTTAAATATTAGATTTTTAAAATTCATAACTAATAAAAAAGTAAAAAAAATTTAAATAGCATATTTTAAAACTAATTTGGTGAGAAATTTTGTCCCATATTTTTTTAACACAAGATTTTGAAATGAGATTCGAATGATAAACGTGTAAAGTTTAATCAATAATGGTAAGTTCCCACTAGTCGCACACTTACAAATACAAAGTGACTCGGATTACCACTTCTTATCGCCAAAAGTATGTGGACCTCACCTGTGGGGGAGGATCGGATACTCCTCAGAAAAAATAAACAGATGCAATCTGAACACGTGTCAATTCTTGCACAAAAATCACAGGTGACTGTGACCAATAGTATTGGCTTGAGTTTCTTTTTTGGTAAATTATTGGCTTTGAGTTTCGTAACTAACATATATAGGAGGATGTATGTTAGAACAATTGTATGCAAACTTTTCTCATAAGTCATAATCTACTGCTGTCTTTTTACTTTAAGATTTATTTATTTATTTTTTACCGACTCTTGTTTCGTGGTGGCCAATCAGTCGAGTAAAAGGACGAAATAAAAAATCTATAAAAAAATTTCAATCATTGCAGTCTATTTCAGTCATTTTACACATGTACTCTCTCTCTCTCTCTCTCTCTCTCTCTCTCTCTCTCTCTCTCTGTGTGGAAAAAATTAATTATTGCCAAAAAAAAAAAAAAAAACTAATGCAATCAGATAACAGATCTACCCATTAACACAAGATATTTGTAATTCTTTGACATAAAGAAAAAAATTTTGATTATGTGGAAGGGCAAAATGAAGAAATTTTGTAGTAATGAGCTACTTGCATAATCATAGATCATGCATAATAAGTTCCTGTTTTTATATATGAGTAATGTTATATATAAAAAAAAAAAAAAATGACAATTATTTTAATAGCAGTTGAATTGGTAATTTTTTATTAGTTCTTATTTAAGTTTAAATTTACTATTGATATTACTTTTTTTTTTTTATCTTCCACTAATAATCTGTCCTACTAGCAAGTATCAATTTTTTTTTTGAGGAATGATATGTCTACAACATTTCTACAACATTTCTACAACAAATCCTAAGTGGCAGGTTGTTACTGGTTGTTATTGTTGGGGCAAAAAAGTAATCTTAGTGTTTAATTCAAATTTGAACCAATAACAACTAACCACCTATAATTTATTGTAAAAATGTTGTAAAATTGTTGTAGACGTAGCATCTCTTTTTTTTTTTTAACAAATAGAGCTCACAGTTACTGCAATTAGGAGACTTGTAACCAGTAGATACAGTTTGACATTTATCTAGCAAGCTAATGGTTTTTCCTAAAATCTTTGTTGGGGGAGGGAGGGGGCACCCTGCCTGGGGGGAGGGGGGGGGGGGTTGTTTGCTAAATTTTGTCTTGTATATTTTATGGGGTCCAGTTAATATATGTTTCTAGGACATATATTAATCATCTATTTTGAAAAAGTTTTTATGAAAAATTGAAAAAACTATCAAAATAATTATTTTCTATAAAAAATTTCTTAAAATAGCTTACTAACGTATATCTTATTGACAAATATTAGTAAAACCCTATTTTATGATAAAACAAAATAACTTCAAAAAGTCTAAGTTGTTTTGTTACTTACTCAAATATGGACCACATCCCCTTCACTTGTAGTCACTATTTCTCCATTGATTCCTCACTTAATGTATGCCTTAAGGAGAAGTGTTAGGAAAACCTTATTTTATGATAAAACAAAATAACTTCAAAAAGTCAAAGTTGTTTTGTTACTTACTCAAATATGGACCATAATCCCTTCACTCAGAGCATCCGTAGCAGCTGTGGCAAAAATTATGTCATTGTGCCACACCAAAAGCTTACTTTATTATTTTACCACATCATTTTACAACATACCATTTTTCAGATGTTCTATACTTCAATTCTATACATTAAAATAATATTTACTACACACTAAAATAATATAAACAACACAATAAAATAATATATCAAACACAATAAAAAACATCCACAACACTGCTGCCGCCGCTGCCACCACCACCACCACCACCACCACCGTGGCAGCCACAATCCATTGCAAAACCACCACCACAACCACCATCATCAACAATCCACCCCAAAACCCATTAAAAACAGAGTAACACCCACTAGCACAGCAACTCAAACCCAGAAAACACAATCAAAACCAAGGCAACCCAAACCCACGAAACTCAGGCAACCCAGGCAACCCAAACCCATTAGCACCGGCAACCCACGATCAAGATCTCACCTCACCTCAACGTCGATGCCCACGATCGTGACGAACACTCCGATCTCACCTCAACGTCAATTCCAATCTCACCTCAACGTCGATGCCCATGTCGATTCCGATCGGCGATGACGATGACGATGCTCGGAGAGATCAGCGATAACGATGCAAAATGAAACTGGTGAGAGATCGGTAATGATGGATCGACGATGACGATCGGCAATGACAGATCAAGATCAACAGAACAGAGGTGAGAGGGAAGGGTGAGAGAGAACAGAGGTGAGAGGGAACGGTGAGCGTGAAGAGAAAAGAATAAATTGAGGAGAGAGGAGAGAGAAAACAGAATAAAAAAAAAAACAATAAAAATTATACCATTTTTCGTCCGTACCGTTGTAAATTTGCAACGGTACTGTTCACATATGGTAAAATTTTTGAGATTTGGTATATCTGATAAATTGAGTTTTTGGTGTCTGGTGTGGGATATGTACCAAATATTTAGCATTTGGCACATATCCCACATCTGCTATGGGTGCTCTGAGTCACTTTTTCTCCGTTGATTCCTCACTTATGTGGACCTCACCTATTGGGAGTATTAGACAAATATTCTTCTATATATATATATATATATAGATGTGACTGGACAAGTGTACTACTGTAGGTATCGCAACATATTCACAAGAGACAAGACACCCGTATTGTAGGGACTTCAGTTTCTTTTATTATTAACAGTGGTGCATGAAATCTCCCACATGTCAACAAACCTACTACTATCCTTTTCATAGTTTTTTTTCATCCTCAAAAAGGTTGCAATGTATGGAGAAAAGGGGCAACCCTATACATCACTTTGATTAAAGTAAATGATCAACTCCAAAAAAGAACGAATAATTGGAAATGGGAAACTCCAAAGTATTTGTCCTAACACAAATGACCTAGCAAAGGTACATTTTCATTGATAACTCTCTATTATCAATAAACAAATATGCATAATAAGTTTTTTAAAGATGTTTGCACTCCATAAAGAGAAATCTACAGCATTTTTCAAGTGTACTACTAATAGAATCTTGACTTAATTGTACCATATAGATAATTTGCTTATAACTTGTTAACAAACTCATTTAAGTGAGGGCAAATATCATCTTAAAGAAAAAGATTTATTTGTGTGTGCACTCACAAGCCAAAGTTTTGAACTCACATAAATGCCCACAAAAGTGATCATGAATTCGATCGTAATAGAAAAAGGGAGACAAAAATAGAGAATTTTTAAACTGCTTGTTGTTCCTATGGGAGAATATCACCTATGTTCTTATAGCATCATTGATTAAAGTTTTTCAGCTAAAATGCTAACAAAAGTCAACACAAAGTTTTTCCTTCTTTTTATTTTTTTTATTTTCAAGTACAACTATACTGAGATTGAAGGAAATATATTGACCTCGTGTAAGGAAAGGAGCAAATAGTGGGAGTAATATTTGAACGTCAGGTTGGGTGAAGAATAAACACCAGTTGTTATCCATTATTTTCCTTACATTATTTTCAATTGCTATTTACATTAAGTGAGATTAATCAATGATTGCCGAAGTGTGTAGATAAAATAGAAAGAAGCCAAAATTTGGGAGAAGAGAGAAATAAGAGTGGCTGAAAGGATGCCCAATGAACAATGGATTTGGCGGGAGTAAGTATCACCTACCACTCCACTTATATTGGTCAAGGCTTGTGGTAAGACACTTGTTATCATCAGTGAAGGTTTTTTTTTTTTTTTTTTTTTGAGAAGATCATCAATGCAGATTTGAAGTAGCGTTTTACAGAGACAATTGTAAGACACGGGTGATCACTTAGCCAAGCGGTGTGTTTGTTTTGTTTAGACCCCTGTATACTTAGATTGTTTAACCTAATTAATTAACCAAGTTAATACTTAGGTTTATTATGAGATCTAGGTTAAACACAAACAATCATATCACAAAGTGTGGAAACTAAAGAAGACAAACGATATGATTACCTAGGAAAACTAGAGAAACCAACAAATTCAAGGTAAAAAACTTAGGAGGATTTAACCTAATCTATCCTTAAGGCAACAAATTCACTATGATAGAATGGAAGATTTACAATAGATTTTTCTCTAAATCTAAAACTACCTCTTGTAGTACTTACTCATACGACCACGTGCATCTCAAAATCCATGGACTCTTCTATCTAAATTTGTCGCACATAAACACTCATATTTGTGACTCTGAGATCCCACTCAAAACATTAAATCATCAACTACATATGATCTTGTTGCAATAACTTCAGATCTATCGGTTCTAATAATGTGTAGATGGAATTCCAATAGTGACTTTGAAATAAGAAGGCACAATACCTTTTAGATCTCAAAAGAGCACCTCCAAAATCATAACAAAATGTGCCTTAAGGTTTCCTTTAAATACTATGAGAATTAGACTTGAAACCCTAATCATTTAATGGGCTTAATGGGCTGTTGGGCCTTAATTAAATTTTGCAGATCTGTGTCTCAATCAGTCAAACCTGTAACTTCCGTTTTCTTGTGTTCTAACTTGAAGCACCTTGAGTATTGTCTAATTATACTTGTAGACTTAAGAATCTATATATAGACAAGTTTGTGTTTACAGTTTGCCAATTGTTCTAAACTTTTTGAACCTAACACGGTGGCAATTTAATAATCCTTCTATGAACCTTCCCAAAATGATGAGGTATTGGATCAATCATTTTTACTATTCTTGCTTTTAATTTATGTCATCCTTTTTATTTTCCAAGCAAATCTCCTTTCCCTTTTAATTTATGTCATCCCTTTTATTTTCCAAGCAATCCCCTTCCCCTTTTAATTTATGTCATCCCTTTAATTTCTTGCAGAATCCCTCTCCCCCTTTACTTTATTTTACACACACACACACACACTATACATAGACTCCTAAATAGAAAATGATGTTCTATTTCATAATTCTTAAATGGTTTTTAAACCTCAAATAAAGCACAATATGGGTATGTCTCATAAGAATGGTTAATGGTTTAGAACTCTTATTTCTTTATGATGAAGAACCCATAAGGCTTGAAAAAGATTAAAATCTATTTAAGGGGCACATAAAAATAAAACTTTTTAATTAACCTTTACAATATTTCAGCTCTTTACTTTTATGTCATTTAAATTTCTGCATTTTATTTTTATGCCATTTAAATTTATTCACTTTACTTCTATGTCATTTAAATTTCTGCAATTTACTTTCCTTGCCATTTATTTTTTGCACTTTATTATTGTTGTCTCTTTACATTCATCATCATTAATGTTGCCATAAAATAAATGTGCTTGGCTAAAAAAAACTCCTCTACACACTATCCTAAGGAAATGCTTTTTAAAAATATTTTCCAACATTTTTCTTAAAAAATGAAGTCTTTCAAATAAAAAAGAGAGTTTTCTAAAAAAAGATTCTTTTCTAAAAAACCTTTCTTTTTAAAGAGTTTTCAAATAAAAAAATCTTTTCTTTTTAAAAAAGGGAAATCTGAAATTAATATGTATTCAAAAATGTTTTTCCTACATATTAAAAAAAAAAAGTGTTTTCAAAATGATGATTCTACAAAAAAAATCTATGTTTTCAAAAAATGTGTTTTATCACATTTCCCTTCAAGTAAATGCTTTCTCCCTTCTTTTTAAAAATCCAAAAAAAAAAAAAAAAAATCTTTCAAAGAAAAAGTGTTTTTATCAAGTTAATTTTTTTTTTTTAAAGAAAATGTTTCAAAAATCCTTTTTTTTTTTTTTATAAATCCGAAAATTGTGTTTCTTTTATTTAAAAGTTGATGTTGTAATTTTCTTCATACATTTTAATTTTGAGCCTTTTCTTAGAATAGTTGTAGTTAAGGATTTGTGTCCATGGCTCATTTCTCTTGAGTCTTTGGAACACCCTATAAGCTTACATTGTCCCTATCATTTTCTTTGGCACTAATGAGCTTTATTTGTCATCTTTTTTGCATGATGAAAATGAGAAAAATATGGATGATAACAAAGTCCTATTCTTCCAACTCCCTCTCTCTTTGTTGAGTTATTAGCTTGCCTACTTATGATAGCTAGTACTTGCATGCTATGTATATATTAAATATTCTATTCACATGTTTTGAAGGTTCTCTCTTATGTTACTTATGTGTATACCTCACATGTCTTGATTGTAAATATTCTTTTGAGTTAATATTCACATGTTAGCTATATGTAAATATTTACTCACGTGTATATATGTATATTATTTGCAAAAAAAAAAAAAAAAAAAAAAAAAAATCCTTTAAAAAAAAAAAAAAAAAGCCAGGTATTCTATTTCTTCACAAAAAGATAATGTTTGAAATAAATTAAAATGAGGTATTATTTTTGGAAAGGCGTTGTCGTGTGCCTAACACCTTCCCCACACGTAACCAAACTTCCGAATTCAAGATCTTTGATTCAAGACTTTTTGGTTTGCTTAGTTAATGAACCCTTAAAACTTGATTTATTTAATTAGGTAACCTAAAATGAATTATACCTTTAGGTGACCAATCACATCTAATACAAAACCAATGATTGGTGGCGATTCCAAAAATAAAAATAAGAAAAAGGGACTCACATACACACACCCCACTCTAGAGACACAAGTACACGAGTCACGTTGCCAAAGACTCAATGTGAGACTAAACCTAATGAGGAGAAAAAAATTAGGTTGTCCATAGGTCGCACCGCACCATGTACAGGCCTAAGTATACCTCCAAAGCTTTTGTATCTTTTCTATCCTCCAATGGCATTAATCACCAACTGTCATGCCAAGGGCAGCTACACATTGAGTTCAGGGTGTTCAGATGAACACCTTAGCTTTCAAAAGATAAAAAAATATATATTTGCAGAAAAATAATAATTATATACATAATTATTTTTAAACTAATCTATCTTAACCACCCTAATAGAAAATATTGAACACCTTAATTTGAGAATCCTAAAGATTTGGGTTCAAAAATATATAATCTGTGCCCCCACAAATATCCTTAACACATTAAACAAAAAATTAAAAGTCCAAATAACAATAATAATAGCCAAAATAGCCATAACAACAAGAAGAAAAGAATACCAACAAATGAACAAAAATGTACCATGGCTTGTATTATACTTTTGTATTAGAATCTCATTATCTCTCTCTTGTGTGTGTGTTTTTTTCTTCAAAATTTTTTTTTTTTAAAATTTTCCCACATTACATAAAAGGGTGTGGTAAGTATAGTATAATGTCACCATAGCTTTTGAGTAGAGTTTGTGGTGTACATTTATATTAGAATTTCATTCCCACTCAATTGTTTGTGTTTTTTTGTCTATAAAAAATGGTTAAAAAGGAAGGTAAATGTCTTACATTGCTTAAGAGAGTATGTTGTGTATAATATAAATTGTCCATTTCTCCCTTAAAAATTGTCATGGCTTTTGAGTGGAATTCATGGTGTGCCTTTGTATTAAAACATTATTCCCTCTCCCTTGTGTATGTGTGTTTGTTTCTAAATTAAAAATTTGTGAATTTACTAAATTAATCTTAACCATTTACATTTTATAACTTTTACACAAATATATATATATATATATACATATATATATATATATACATATATATATATATATATTACTAATAGGATGGATAAATACATTTTTTTTATATTAATTAGTTTAAGTGGTGCATTAATTTTTTAAGTATAATGAAATTTCATTGACATTATTTTTCTAAGATTTATATGAGAAATAATTTATTTGAAATATGTTATTCTTCGTCAAATTTAGTTGTTTTTGCAAAAGTTGAAACAAAGTCTAATAAAATATAAATTTAATGATACACAATAAAAAATAAATAATATTTGAAAAATATTTTCATTTTTAATGTATCAAAATGATATTTTCATGCTTGAGTGGGTATGAAACATGCATCTAAATATAAAATCACTATATTATGTAAATTTTAAATTTGTAAGCACATACAGTATGATCAAATCACTGCAACACTCTTATAGTCTTTTTATTTTGTCTATAATGTAGAACACCCATTTGTTTCGTTGTAAAATATTTTATGAAAAATATTTTCAGCATTTTACCATGTTTATTCATTGTAAAAATTTTTCAAACCTGAAACTATTTTCCGTTGACTTTAAAATTCATTGTAAAATGTTTTACCTTTAAAAACTTAGTAAAAATTTTTACAAAAACACAGTGGCTCTCCATCCATCTTGTGGGGTCGTCAGTTCAATGGCCAATGTTGGCAGTCTAGTTGCCAGAGCCTCTGATCTGGTCATCAGAGCCACTCATCCGGCATTGCTTTTGGTGGTTTGTGAATGAAAATTCTTACATGTTTGCCAAACACCTAAAATTTTTTACAGTGAAACAAATAGTACATAAAGATTTCAAATTTTCACCATAAAGATTATTAAAATATTGGAGGAAACTAAGTATAAATCTGTTAGCCTTAGATTAGTCACCCTACCCTGCACTCCTATAGCCTATTTAATCTAATGATAGAGATAAAAAAATCAAGAAAAGAAAAAAGAAACCACATTCTTTCCTCTCCTTCAACCCTACCCCTGCCCATGGTTTTTACACCCAGACTGGACCACCCAGTCACCCTACCTTGCACTCCTACAACCCATTTTATCTTATGAGAAAGAGCAAAACCCAAGAAAAGCAAAAAGAAACCACATTCTTTTATCTTTCCTTCACCCTACCCCTACCCATGGTTTTTACACCCAGACTGGACCGCCTGGTCTGATTGGGTTAACCGAAAACCGACTTAAAGACAAATTTTTTAGCACTAATAACTGGACATTACACTAAAGTTCGTGAACCACTCGAACCATGGGTGAACCATCTCATTTCTAGGACCGGACACGGTTCAAACACGGTTCAAAACAAGCTCAATATTTGAAAAAATAAGTTAAAGTTTCAAATAGTAGGAATAGAACCTGGGAACTAAGCTTCTTATGCAATAAAATGAAAGCATATTACTTTTAACTTAAGTTTCGAAAATTTAGATATAATAAAAAAAATCTAATAGTCTGATTATAAAATATTATATATCTTGATATATAATTAAATATTTTATTATAACTAATATACTTAACATTATTATATGTGAAACATCAAAATTATTTTATTGTTTAAGTAATATTTTATGAATCTAAACAAATAATATTTTTATATTTAAAGGATTAAGCGTAATTATACTTTTATTTTTGTGTTGTATTTTTTTTTTTTTTTATATGTAAGTTGTGAAGATGTACTTGAAAATTATTTAATTTCTCTATAATCTTGTTCTTTTTAATCAAAATTACTCATTTTTACAAATTTGTTCTATTTGTTTTGTATTTTTTAAATTAATTATGACATCATTATGGTCCAGTCTCGATTGGACCCCTGTCTGACCATAAAAACCTTGAAATTCTTTCTTTTACAGTTTTATGAGCTGTTTGAGTCTGAAAATCATGCCCCTACCCCTACTACCCCTGCCCAAACTTATACAATGCCTCCAAGGTGGAGACCCACCCCCCAAAGCCATTCAAGATATGACAAACTCTGGAGGATCTCAGAATATTCATGGTATTTGATAAGTCCTTCGTTAATGCAACGGCATTCCTAGACCAAGCTCGCTTGAATGCTACCAACTTGGTAGTGAGGAACGTAGTGATCTTTTCGAACGCAGTGAAACCAGAGCACTAGGGAAATTCTGCAATGACTACAACTTCACCGGGAACGTTATGGTTTGGAAGGGTCTATCAAGGGAAAAAAAAACGCAATATCAGAGACGCTGCTGACGATTATCAAGGCCTCACAGTTCTAAAAGCATGAGGTGTTTCAAGATTGTAGCTGGCCATTTTATTTGACTATTTTAGTTTTTTTAATTTGACATTGAAACAACTATGGAACAAAGAACAGAAATGTATTCAATCACAATGATTTAGTGTCATTATACATTGTTGGCTTTTGAGTGGAGTTGTGGTGTACTTTTGTGTTAGAACCACTTCCCCTTTCCTTTGTGTGTGTGTGTGTTTGGTTCTCAAAAAAAAAAAAAAAATGGTAATTGTTCCACATTGCTTAAGAGAGTGTGTTGTGTGTAGTATAACTTGTCACACTCTCCCTTAAAAGCAGTTACCATGACTTTTGAGTAGAGTTATGGTATACCTTTGTGTTAGAACCATTTTCTATCTCCCTTGTGTGTGTGTGTGTTTGTTTCTCCCAAAAAAAAAAAAAAGGCTAATTGTCCCATATTGCTTAATTAAGAGCGTGTGTTGTGTGTAGTATAACTTGTCACATCTTCCCTTAAAAGTTATTATCATTTTTGAATGAAGTTGTAGTGTGTTTTTGTGTTATAATCACTTTCCCTCTCCCTTGTTTGTGTATTTTTTTCTTAAAAAAAATAAAATAAAATAAAAAAAGAAAAAAGAGGAAAAAAAAGAGAACTGTTTTAGCCATATCACGTAGATTATATATATAGAGATGCTACTTTCGCAATTATTAGAATGTCATTTTTGAGCAATTTAATTTTTAAAATAATAGCCATTTTACAAATTTTGAAATTTCCAAAATTTACGTAAAGTTAAAATTCAAATAATAATAGGTCAAAATAGAATTTAAGGGCATGATAGTTTTTTACTTTTTTCCTTAATTAAAATTATGGTTTTGATCAAGGATGGTATTAAAATAAGCATGCATGGGATTAAACTTGGTTAAGTTTGATTAGTACTTGAATGATTAATTAAAAATCGACATACAGCTTAATTCTCATTGTTTTAAATGGTAAATAATTGTGGACAAGTGAACATGGGATAATCCTAAGAGATAATGTAGAATTGTTTTTTATTTAGTAAAATATTTATTTGTCTCCATAGTTTTAAAAATTAATTCTAATTAGGGTGAACCTAATCAATAAAAATTAAGATTGTACAAAGGCCATTATGACTGAAATTACACTCCGACATGTTAGACTTGGTGCGGTGTAACATTGCTAACCGTTAAGATTAAGGTGGAATTTGATACGGAGAATTTATGTTATTCCCAGCATTTAGATTTCTAAGAATGTAATGCCTAGCAATCTACTAAGCCGTTTGTTACTACTGTTTAAACAACATTACATATATTTTCATACACTTTTTCATCTACACGTATTTTCAAAAAATACAAGTAACGTTATTAGAAATCTCTTACCAAACGGGCAGATATTTAAAAATACAACTATTTCTTTGTTTGGTTTGATTTGGAATCTAATAAAAATTTTGAGAATATGAGATGCTTATATTTGGATTATTTCCTAAAATCTTATCATAATTATTTATTTTTCCTAAAATATCATTTGATTTGTAAATGCAAACTTCTTTTTTTTTTTTTTTTTTTTTTTATATCTTCCTTCAAATAAATTATGAGAAACAAAAAAAAAAAAAAAAAAAAAAAAAACTATAAGTCATGGAAAATTCAATAGAACTTTAGGAAAACATTTTTAAAATGATATATATAATAAACAATATTTACTTAAATTGTCAATTTTTAATAATATTTTTTATTTTATTTTATTTCTATTGGTTAAAAGGTAGGGAGAATGGGTAAAATTGTCAGTTCATACTAAATGTAACTTTATATAAGTATACGAATGTGGATACTCACCTTTTTAAAAGAGAATCCACATTCCTAATAAGGGCATTGAGTGAGAATCTAAATACCCTGATATCTGATTTCGATATGTGATTTGCAATCAAATGTGGAAATTTTTTTATAAGAAAAAATTCAGTGCTATTGCAAAATTGTTTTACGTTGAAGACATCTCTTGAAGACATAATTTGAGCATTAATATTGAAGAAATATAATTTCAAAGTAAAAATGTTTTGAAGCTACAATTTTTAGGAAGACATTTACCAAATATTTTTACAATTTACCAACTCTATTTTAAATAAAAATATTGTGCAGAACTTCCCAACCTATGACATTCTATTTTTGTGAGCACAAAATAAATTTGAATCCAAAACAAGGCAAATTTGGATTTTATTCAAGGTAACTTGAGTTGATTTGGTGCTACAATTTTTCCAACTCTTCATTTGGAACAACGAAACCAAGTGCAAAGTAAATCTGAATAATTAAAATTTAAAAAAAAAATAATATCGTAATTCTCCAACAAATTTAACTAAGTTGGCGATAAGTTGGCATGGCACACAAGTTCTTGGCTCTTTGCATTGATAGCCCAAACTTCTCACTCATGTCCAAGTCATTAGGCAACATGCCACTAGGGAGTGCCAAATGAAAGCAATGCAATAATTCAGCTAGAACATATTTAACGGTTGTAAGGTCTAGATGCATTCTAGAGCACCCTTTGTGACCAGACCCAAATGGAATAAGCTGGAAGTCACATCCTTTGAGGTCTATATTACTATTTATGAACCTTTTTGGATAAAACTCTTCCACATTATTAGACCACACAAAATGATCTTGTCCAATAGCCCAATAATTTATTATTATTTGTGATTTCTTGGAGACATAATATCCATTGATCTCAATGTCCTCCATGGATTCATGTGGGACAAGTAATGGTCCAACAGGATGCAGTCTTAAGCTTTCCTTCACCACCATATGCAATTATGGTAATTTTAACAAATCTGTCTCCTCCACCATTCTATTCATTCCAACTACACGTTCTAGCTCTTCCTGTACATGTTTCATCACTCATGGATACCTCAAGAGTTGAGAAAAGGTCCACTCAATCGCGGCAGCTAAAGTGTCATATGCACCTGAAATCATGTCTATTATGATAGCCTTGATATTTCACCAAACACATAAAAATCACGTTTTGGATAAAATAAACATGTTTTTTGGACCCAAAACGCTAAACCAAATGGTTATTATATATGTGATTCGAAAAGATTTGTTCACGTGACGCATTCTATTAGGCTTTTCTTTTTTAACTTTTGTGTGTGTGTGTGTGTGTATATATATATATATATTGCAACCTGTGGATGATTATATCCTGTCCT
This sequence comes from Quercus gilva, assembly GCA_023621385.1. Classification (NCBI taxonomy): domain Eukaryota; kingdom Viridiplantae; phylum Streptophyta; class Magnoliopsida; order Fagales; family Fagaceae; genus Quercus; species Quercus gilva. Next base: position 24,309,541 of record CM042482.1, on the reverse strand, counting down.
GTTAGCCACTACATAGGCCAAGTTGATAGCTTAGTGTTCTAGAGAGGATGCAACCACATATTTTAAAACAATAATAAAAGAAGTAGAAATATAACGAACAATGCTAGAACATAACAATTTACACAATTTTTGCACAATTCATTACTTAGAGAGTTGCAAGTGGTGGAGGTGTGGACCCACTTAAATGATTAAACCTACTAGTTTTCCTCTGTCGCTCACTAGTTAACATGTTAAATTGTAGCAAAATTTGTGCAAAGAATTGTGATTCTAACATTTTTCAAATATAAAATACACGAAAAAACATCATGTTTATCTTATGATACGTAGCCCTAGAAATCAGAATAAACATTTTTAAATGATGAAAAAAAATACTATACACTTTGTCATATCAGAATAAACATTTTGTCATATGATACGTCACAATAATGTTAATACTATACACTTTGTCATAATTGTCCTAGGTGAAAAATTGTAAATAATGAAGAAAAAAAATTGTGAGTTTACATAATAGTAACAGAAAACTAAGCACAATTTGCAACATAGAATAGTTAAGACAAAGTATGTGAAAAGTGTATGGTACTAGTAGTATTGTTTACTCCATTAACATGTCTGGCATTCAAGTTAAAACTTCTGGATGGACCCAAATTTATGGGACCAATTGTCGGCATATATATATATATATATGCTCTGTTAATTGCAAATAATTAATGTAGTCTTGTGGAAGTGGAATAGGGTGGTAGAAGATAAGATTAGTTGATTACTTATCAAAGTGTAAGGTATTAATATAAGAAAAAAAAAAGTAAAAGAATTGTTGAGAAAGGGACCAAAACAATAAAATACTAGAAAGAAGAAAACGGGAACTGTATTTATTTATTTTTTAGGTGAAACGGGAACTGTACGTATTAGCCATGTGTTTTTCAAGGCGGCCATGTCTTATTTTTCATATACCAGAACTATAAATTTTAAATAGAAAAATATATCATTCAGAAATATATATATATATATATATCTCACCAAGGGTAAGTAGAGTGGGTTCAAGATGTGGGGGCTAACATATCTAATATTTCTAAATAAGCTAAAAAAGAAAAATAATAATAATAGACAGGTTTTATCCCAAAAAAGAATAGACCAATTGGATTGGTTTCGGCCATGGTCACTTCAACTAATCATAAAGATTTAAGACTCTGATAAAGTTGAATAGATAGAAACATGAATACCTGTAGATCAAGTGCGCGCCCCAAGGTAAGGAACATAATCAGCTAGATTTAGAAAGCCCCCGACAAGGTCAGGGCCTCCTCAATAAGCACCTTCAAGTCGAATCTATTATCTTTACTTTGCCCAAATATCATTCTACATGTGGTTTTCTCAATAAGTTCGCAAACTTTCCCACTATGGTCCACAACCTCATGCGCTGCTGCGGCTTTTTTAAGTGACCGCACCAATGATCCTAACTCCTCTTTCCTCATAGGTGCAAATGAATATTTTTGAAGCACTAAGAAGTTGCAACGTACATAGTTTCCTAATGTTGCGCCAATATGGACCATACTCAGTGAAAGTCATGCCCTTGGTATACCATAAGACATGTACTCAGAGGCTTGGAGTTTAGGTCGGCTAGCAAAAATGGTGTCATGGGTCATTAAAATAGCTCAGCAGCTTGAGGAGATGAGATCACAATAGTCAGTACATGACCAAGCCGCAATGACATGATGGGCCCATTTTTTTTCGCTAAGTTTTGGGGGGCACGGTGTGTGAGACACCTAGCATTTGAAGGTTACCTATAATTGGTAAGGCACGAGGACCAGGTTGGAGTTCAGGCTCATTTTTGTGGTCCTTTGGCCGTGATAGGATTTGTATGAATGTCCAGATGGATAGTAGTACGTAGGAAAATGGCTAATGTCAATGGAGACATTTTGGAAATTGAGTCTGCAATGAAAGGTAGGGGATTGAAGAGGTGTTTGGAGATTATAATTTATGGGTCATGTTGAAAAGTGTCCATAGGGCAATTGTTAGTAAACCAAGTTCAGAAAGTTTTAACACAACTTTTATGAGAAATATATAAAGATAATAGAAAAATTAATTGATTTATCATTTTTCCATAAAATATTTTTAGAAATAGTTCCTAAATCAAAATTTTTTTTTTTTGAGACACTAAATCAATTCTCTTAGGCATTCGTTAACATTTTTCATAATTTATAAACTCTTGTGAGAGTGAAAAATGGCTAATTTGTCTTTTCATTAAAAATAAATAAAATACTGTTAGGATAATTGTTGTAGTGCATTGTCTATGGTAGTGCATTGTAATTCAATACTGCCTTACTGTGGTATAAGAGTTGTATGAGGATGCTTTATTAACTATAGTTAGTAAGTCTGGGTTAATAGGACTGAGGTGTGGTTAGTAGCAATCATAGCGTGTGCTGGCAGAGTAGTGTGAGTTGGCAGAGTTAGTTAGAAGTAACATATCATGTATTAGTTAGAAGTAACAGATCATGTATATAAGGGTACGTGTAGGATTGAGGCACTTTCAAGCAATTGATTAATGAATACTCTCATTCTTCTCCATCTCAATCTCTCTATCTCTTCTATTACTTTCCCTTCTATAATCCTCTATTTCCTGTATCTTGCTCAGGAGGTTTAGTTGTCCTCTAAATTAGCTATTATCCATCCAAGCCATTGATAATCCTTGCAATTTGGTATCAAAGCAGGCTTTCTTTGTCATCTATGATAGAGACACGTGCTTTAGCTGCAACAAATGAAGCCATTGCTTCGCTTAGGACCACCACTGATCACCACACCAAAGAATTCTATGAGATGCGAACTGTACAAGAAATTCACACAAGAACCTTGAATGAGATGAATCAACAATTGAATATGGTTTTACAGAAATTGAGCATCTTTGATCAAGGTTCTCAGGGCTTTCCATCTTAGAGAATTGGAGAGAATGCAAATCCCAATTTTGGTTCTGCGATATTGCCTGTGTCTCATCCCATGAAGTTGGAATTTCCAAGATTCTTTGGTGAAGATCCAGTGAGTTGGGTATATAAGGTCAATCAATATTTTCAATATTACAACACCCCCATTGGAGAGAAGTTGATGCTAGCTTCATTTCATATGGAAGGAGAAGCTCTGGTCTAGTTCCAAGAAGGTGAGGAAACAGGGGTGTTTAAGGATTGGGAGTCTTTAGTCCAGGCTTTGCATGTGAGGTTTGGCACCACTGCATATGATAACCCCATGGAAACAAGATTGAGGCAGACTACTACTGTGGCAGTGTATAAGGCTTAATTTGAGGTTTTGTCCAATAGAATTAAAGGACTCTCATCTTCACAAAAACTGAGTTGCTTCCTCAGTGGCCTGAAGGATGAAATCAGACTTCCTGTTTGTATGCTCAATCCACAATCACTGAATGAAGCTTTTGGGTTGTCCAAGATTCAAGAAGAGTACAACTGGAGCTGTAAAAGGAGTTCCAAGAATCAATTGGAACTAGGTAAGCCCTCAATTCTTGATCCACCTCCTAAAGTACCAACATTGACAGATAACAAGAATAATAAGCTCCCAATTAAAAGAATTACACCTGCCCAAATGGAGGAAAGAAAGAGAAAAGGTTTATGTTACAATTGTGATGAGAAATGGGGTCCTAGTCATAAGTGTAAAAATGCTATACTTTTCCTTCTTGTTTGTGTAGAACTTATGCCTAATGCTAATTTAGGAGTGCACATTACTGAATTAGATGATAGTAGTGATAGTTATGTGTTTGAATACTCCTTGAATTGTCAAGATAATAGTGTTGAGGAGGCTGGTATTACACTCTATGCTCTAAGTGGTACCCCTACTTTTGGTACTATGAGGGTGAAGGGTAGAGTTAAGTGTAAATCCCTGGTGATTTTGATAGATTCAGGAAGCACACATAACTTTGTTGATCCTTCACTGCTTTCTCAATTGCATATTCCTGTGGATAGTACACAAATCTTGGAGGTTATGGTTGCTAATGGTGAGGTACTTAGAACTTATGGTTTGTGCAAAGATGTTCCTATTGACTTACAGGGTCATCAGTTCTTGGTTCAGTTGCATGTTTTGCCTATGGGAGGGTGTGACTTGATCTTAGGCACTCAGTGGTTGAGCACCCTTGGAGTAATTCGATAGGACTTCAAGCTACTTACCATGTGCTTCCTTTATGGTCAAAGGTCTGTGCTACTTCAAGGTTTGAAAGGGGCAGGAGGTACTCTCATTTAAGATGGGGTGCAATTCTTAAAGGAACTTGTAAGAAGGGGCTTGGTCTTGCAGATTGATTCCATTAGTTCTGCAGAAGGAGTTGTTCAAGTTCCTGTAGAAGGGGTTGCTTCAGTTCCTGCCTAGGTTGCTGCCTTGCTTAAGGATTTTGAGGCAGTCTTTGCTACTCTTGTTGCTTACCTCCCATTAAAGGCCATGAGCATCAAATTTAGCTTAAGGAAGGTGCTCAAGCTATCTGCCAAAAACCATACAGGTATCCCTTTTATTAGAAAAATGAAATTGAGAAGATAGTCAAGGAATTGATGTCTGTAGGTTCAATTAGACATAGTTGTAGTCCATTTGCATCTCCTGTTCTTCTAGTTAGGAAGGCTAATGGTTCATGTAGAATGTGCATTGATTATAGAGCTTTAAATCAAGAGACTATTAAAGACAAATACCATATTCCTCTCATTGATGAGTTGTTGGATGAATTGGGAGGTGCTTGCGTGTTTTCTAAGTTGGATTTGAGGTCTGGTTACCATCAAATTAGAATGAAGTAAGAGGATATACACAAAACAAGTTGGATTTGAGGTCTGGTTACCATCAAATTAGAATGAAGTAAGAGGATATACACAAAACTGCTTGTAGGACACATGAGGGGCATTATAAATTCTTGGTTATGCCTTTTGGCTTAACCAATGCCCCCTCTACCTTTCAATCTTTAATGAATACTATTTTTAGGCCATTTTTTAGGACGTTTGTCCTTGTGTTCTTTGATGATTGATGGAAAAATACATGTTTGTATCACATACAAAATATACGCAACGGAAAATTAACGGATTTACTTCATTCACAATTGATAACGTGTACTATCTAAATTTTAGAATACAAGAACAAGAGAGTGTACCTTGGTGTGGTGAATTTTAAAACTTACAAAGATTAGAAGTACTTAGGAACACTTTTAATCTTCACTCCAATTCTACTAACGCCCAAGAAGTGTGGTTCTCAATCAGTTATATGAATTTGTTCAAGAGAGAATTAAAGAGTGTCCAACACTCACCTACAAACCATTTCATATATCTTACCAAAATTCTGTATGTTTCTCTCTTTATAACTGATTATCTAATTGGGTTAGCCTTTTGGGCCTTTCCAATTGGACTCTGGTATGTGACTTGGAGTGGGACTAAAAGAGAACAAATAAGACACTAACTCCAATGGGCCTTCGGCTTTTTTGTCAACTCTTAACAAGTCCAAAGTTACCATTAATTATATTTAATACCACTATATAAATATAATTGCACTCTAGGCCTTATTAATAAATTATATCTCAAGACTTTATTGAACATGCAACCCCTTCATAAAATATTCGTAGTAATACAAAGTCATAAATATAGATTGCCACTTTATAACACTACAAAATGTATTTTTAGTGACGAAAATTAGTGAGGAAATATTTTTCGTTGCTAAAAATAGAGCTTTAGTGACGAAATATGAATTTCGTCACTAATAATGAAAAAAATTATAACATTTAGTGACGAAAAATAAATTTCGTCACTATTGTGATCTGAAAAATGGCCGCCAATGGAGGGAAACTTTGGCGCGAGTTTAATTAATCTACAGTGACGAAATATTTCGTCACTATAGGTATTGCTGTGGATAGTATTAGTGACGAAAATCATTTCGTCACTATAAGGAAGAATTAGCAACGAAAAATATTCATAACTAAAAATAATAATAGGTTTGCACTTATATATTTTTAGTGACGAAATCATAATTCATCACTAAAAGTATGCTTTAAAGACGAAATATGAATTTCGTCTCTAAAAATCTTAACAAGCCTGGGTCTTTAGTGATGAAACCTAAATTCGTCGCTAAAAACTTAAAAGTCTAATTATCTTTAGCGACGAAGAGGAGGCAATAGTGACAAAAAATATCATCGTTAAATACCACTATATATAATCCCATTAGTTTCACACGACCTCATTTCAATACCCAACTCATTTCAGCTAAAAAAAAAAAAAGTTAAGAGCAAAAAAAACGTTGAGAGCTCATTTCGGCCAGTTGAGATCACCGTCGCCGATAATAGAGAGTCAACTGTCGCCAATAAAGAGTGCCATCCGTCGCTGTTGAAAGCTCTATCGCCGATAAAGAGTGCCATCCGTCGCCGTTGAGAGCTTTGTCGCCATTGAGAGTGCCATCCGTCGCCATTGAGAGCTCTGTCACCGTTGAGAGGGTTTGTCATCGATAATAAAGGGCTATCCGTCACCGTTAAGAGCTCCGTCGCCGTTGAGAGCAACCGTCTCCATTGAGAGCACCGTCGTCGATAATAGAGGGCCATGCATCGCCGTTGAGAGTGCCATCCGTCGCCATTGAGAGCAACTATCTCCATTGAAAGCTCCGTCGCCGATAATAGAGGGCCATCTGTCGCCGTTGAGAGCAACCTTCTCCATTGAGAGCTCCGTCGCCGATAATAGAGAGCCATCCGTTGCCGTTGAGAGCCAACCGTCTCCGTTAAGAGCAATCGTCGCCGATTAAGCTTCTTTGAGAGCAACTATCGCCGATTAAGCTCCGATGAGAGCAACCATTGCCGATAATAGCCATCCGTCTCCAATTTGAAGGAAGCTAACCGTCGTCGATAACGGTTCGCGACGCTTCAGCTCACTACAGTTTGCGACACTTCAGCTCGCCGGCCGTTCGTGAGCTTCAGCTCGCTGACTGTTCCTTTGGGTATTTTTGTTAACTTTTGTTAATTTTTTTGTTAATTTTTGTGTTAATTTTTGTTTAATGATTCTAATTCCTTTGGGTATTTTTGTTTAATGATTCTAAATGCTTGATGTTAATTTTTTTTGTTTAATGATTCTATTTCCTTTGGTTTTTTTTTTTTTTTTTTTTTTGATACAGTAATGGGTATATGCATTTTTGTTTAGTTTGGGTATTTGATATTTACTGTGTAATGGTTGTGAAGAAAGTTTCTTATATATGTACTTATGGGTATATGATTCTAGTTTCTATGGTTCTCATTGTTTGGATGATTCTAGTTTTGGATCCTCACTCTCTTGGTTTGGAAAAAGTCAGTGTTGGTACAAATATTTGATAAAGCACACACTTTCATTGAAAGTTTGATTGAAAGTTTTCTTGATTATAGATGAGAAGGTCAGTGTTGTGAAAGTTTAGGTGAATTCTTTGATTTTGATCATCGTTGTTTTTGTGTCTTAAAGGTACTATCGTTGGGTTCGAATCAATTTGGGGTTATAATTTGATAAATGGGTATGTGCTTAGCAAGACTATTACTGATGGTTATGATTGAAATTTTATGTTTAACTTGATGTGGGTTTATATTTCTAATCTAAAAGTAGTTTGATTGAAAGTTTTCTCGTCTACCCTTTTATGGATCATGTCAAGGTTGGATTGGAAGAACAATATTCTCAAAGTAGTTTGATATGTTGACATATTCATACATTATATTGATTTTTGGAATGCTAAGTTTTAACGTATGTAAGCATCTATAGGAAAATCATTCTTATAAACAGCTGTTATCATCTAAATCAAAATAATATATTATTGATGGCAATAAAGTCATGATTTTTACTTGTAGAGTATGATTATGCAGTATTCCCTATTGGAGCTTCTCCATTGCATGACATTTTTATGGTTCTATAAGTTGCAATGGGACATCTGAGGCCGTAAAATCTTATATATAAAATCTAAAATTTTACCAACTGTCGCTTGCTGTTTTTGTGTGAAGCAACATTAGGAAAACTCTAATTCTTGAGGTCATTCTATTGACAAATTGTTATAATAATAATAAGTTGTTGTCATTATTATTATTATTATTATTATTATTATTAACATGGGCATATCTGTGAGATGGCTATTGAATCTACTATGATTCATTGCAACATGTTAGCGATGGAACACGATCACCTCCGTTTCGCTTGAAATGGAGACATTCCATTTCATGATTAAGATTTTATTTCGCGTATATACTTTCACTTCTCAAATGATGTAGCACTAGATACACCTTTAGATATGTATTATCAAATATAAACCATGAGATGGATCAATTTCAAATGGAGTGGATCCTTTTACATGGATGATGTGACTTTGTCTCTATCTTTTGTTATGCTATATATAAAAGTGGTCATGGCATGATATCCTAAAACTGCAGGTAATCTTTCCAGCAAGGAGATATTCTTTTTTATAAAGAAGTGTTTCAACCATTCTTTTACTAATTAAAGATCAAATTATATCCAATTACTTTTTTTTCCCTTTCTAATTGATTCCTAGGATTAGGTTATGGTATTTAATGAGATTTTACAAGCTTTCCTTTAACTTTTATACTTATAAATTTAACTTTTCTTTTGCAGGCTAAATACACATTGTTTGCAATAACTTTAGATTTTTTCTGAAAGTTGTAAGTTTAGCTTGAGCAAAGTAAGTAAATTTTAGTTGAAAACCTTATAAAACTCTATACTTGTGATGTTGGAAATTGGATTTGTGGTGAGTTGTTGTGTTCGAGCAAGCGGGTGGCTTGCATGGTGTTATAAGATGGTTTAAATACATATTGTGAGTGTTTTTCAATTCTTGCAAATATGAATGAGTATTGTTGATTAGATGTGATGAATAGTATTTTATAGTTGTGATGTTTGTGATTGGTTTTGTGGTAGGTTGTTGTGTTGGAGCAAGCAGGTGGCTTGCATGGTGTTATAAGGTGATTTAAACTAATATTAGGAGTGTTTGAGTGTGCAATGTATATTTGTTCAAGTATTAATATAGACTTGTGCATTCATGAATGGGATAGAACTTTATCTAAGTAGTTTATAGACTTAGATGTTAGAATACATTATGCATGAGCTGTCCTTATTTTACTAAAGTAGCTTTCTACAATTTATACATTAGGAGTTGTGATTTCAATTTATTGGTGTGGTTACTCTTAATGCATTGTTAAAAATGTTTCTTATAACATAGTTAATGTTTTTACTTTATAATTTTAACGAAGTAATGTTTTTATATTTGTGCAGATTTCTTATTGGTGGCTTTTAGGAGATTTACTTTTGGCATTACTTGAAGACTTCCGTTAGTTCTAAAATAGGGTTTAGGTAGATTTATTATATGTATTGCAAACAATTATTGTATGGAAGGAGTTTGAATTGGATACTTGTTTTATTTTTTACTTGTGGAATGTATGGATCATTTTTTATAAATGTGTTGTTAAAATAAATGTGTTATTCAAATGTGAGGTTTTAATAATGTAATGACAGGTTACAGGTTAATATTAAAGCCATGAAAAAAGTAAAAATAGAAAATAAGTTTTAGTGACGAATTTTTTTGTCACAAATATAGCAACAAAAAATTGTTTTAGTGACAAAAATTTCGTCACTAAATATAGAAAAATTTTGTAAAAAATGGTTTTAGTGGCGAAAATTTTCGTCACTATATGTGCCTGGATTTTCTTAAAAATAGTTTTAGTGACAAATTTTTTCGTCACTATATGTACTCGAACATAGTTTTAGTGACGAAATTATTTGTCACTAAATATGATTTAGTAAACTAAAGTGTTTTTAGTGACGAAATATTTTCGTTACTGAATAGTGTTTTTAGTGAGGAAAACATTTAGTGACGAAACGTTTTCGTCACTAAAAGTTTTTTTTTTTTTTAAATCAAATCGAACTTTTAGTGACAAAATCTTTCGTCACCAGGACTTTTAGTGATGGAGCTATAGTGACGAAATGAGTTTCGTCACTAAAAGTCCAATTTCGTCACTAAAAGTCCTTAGTGACAAAAAACTGGACTTTTAGTGACGAATTTTTTCATCACTGAAAATACATTTTGTTGTAGTATAAATTACTACATCTTAATCCTTGAGTACCCAGTTTAATCCTTTAAGTTATTCATAATATATTTATAAAATCCAATTTCATAAATATATACTTTAGTAACTATTTACTAAAGTAGTTAGGCCTAACATTCTGAATAACAAATCCATTAAACTTATCTCAAAGGAATATTTTGTATCTCTGTTAAGAGACTATGAATTCCATCTTGAGAATATATGTTCTATTAACACTAAATGTGGCTGCCCAACATACTAAGGTTTTGACCGTAACTTTAGATCTCACTCTTGATATATCAAAGTAACTTATACTTCGTGATCAGGTCCATTATTCTATCAAGATTAAGAATTCATGTAAATAAAAGTCATGAGATTTGTTATTCATTTGACAGTCATTAGGAGAATAATAAATCACACAGCGGTCCAGTTCAATATGTTTTAACTCTTAAAACATATCAACATTTCAACTAGAAGTCTCCACTTTCATGATCAAGACAAATCCTCTTAGCTGATATGTTATAGTTTTCAAAGATAAAATGGCCAAATTCTGAGTTTACAAAGAACTTGTGATTTGTATATTCTGTAACTTTTCACATAAATCACATACTATACATCTTTTGGACTGTATGATAATGTACAAATATTCATGTTACCATCATTTTAGATAATAATAAAGCAACTTTATTAATCACAACATTAAATCATACATAATGTCATACATAATAACATACATAGTATCATACAATAGGATTTTAGGGCACTAATCCTAACAATGACATACTGGTATACAACAAGACCCTTCCTGATCACATTGGTCATCTTAGATTAGTTCTGGAAACCTTGGCCAAGCATCAACTTTATGCTAAACAGTCCAAATGCATGTTTGCTTGTAATGAGGTGGAGTATCTTGGACACCTTATTTCTAGTGAGGGAGTTAGGACTAACCCTAGGAAGACTGCTGCTATACAGCAATGGCCAGTCCCTAAATATGTGAAGGCCTTGAGAGGGTTCCTTGAATTGAGTAGATATTATAGGAAGTTTGTGAGGGGTTATGGCCAAATTGCAGCCCCTTTAACTGCACTTTTGAAGAAGGATTCATTTGTTTGGACTTAAAAGGTTGTCATTGCTTTTCAAAGGCTTAAGGAAGCTGTTTCTTGCCTTCCAGTACTGGCCTTGCCTGATTTTACCAAACCTTTCATTGTGGAGTGTGATGCTTCTGGTTTAGGTCTTGGAGCTGTCTTGATGCAGGACCATAGACCTATTGCTTATCATAGCCAGGCTATGAAGGGAAGTAAGCTTTCTCTCTCCACTTATGAGAAAAAGTTATTAGCTTTGGTGGCAGTGAAGAAGTGAAGACCTTACCTGTTGGGAAGACCTTTTGTTATCAAAACTGACCATCATAGTTTTAAATACTTGTTGGAGCAAATGGTGGGTACACCAACCCAGCAAAAGTGGATTTCTAAACTATTGGGGTATGCTTTCATAGTGGAGTATAAGTAGGGTAGGGAGGATGTAGTTGTTGATGCCCTTTCTAGGAGGCAATGTGATGATGTTGATGTTTCTTGTGATGTTTCTTGTTCTGATTTAGCTCAATCTGAAGCCTTGGTTTTTGCTGCAAGTGGCTCATCTAATTCTGATGCTGATGATCTTTCTAAGGGTACTTTATGTATTATATCCTTTCCCACTCTTTCTTGGCTGTCTGAGCTCAATAACAGCTATGATTATGATCCCAAGCTTAAGGCTATTTTGCAGAATGTCCAGTCAAGTTCCACAAGTTCTCCAAGGTTTACCTTCTGCAATGGGTTGCTATTTTACAAGGGTAGATTGTATTTGGGGGACTCTAATATTCAAGATTTGAAGGTTGTGGTGTTACATTAGGTGCATGACAGCCATTTGGGGGGTCATTCTGGTTACCTCAAGACCTTGCACAAGTTTTAGAAGGATTTTTATTGGTCTGGGATGAGACAAGACCTGAAACAGTATTTGAAAGAGTGTGACACTTGTCAGAAACTTAAGCACGAGACTTGTTTTCCTACTGGTCTGTTGCAACCTTTGCCCATTCTTGAGAAACCATGGTTGGATGTGAGCATGGACTTTGTGGAAGGTTTGCCTAAGTCCCATTTGAAGTCTGTGGTGTTTGTAGTTATAGATAAACTCACCAAATACACTCATTTCATGGCTCCTTCCCCCCTTACATTGCTACCAAGATTGCTAATCTTTACCTGCACTTTGTGTTCAAGCTACATGGAATGCCATCTACCATTGTTAGTGATAGAGATCCAATGTTTACCTCTCTTTTTTGGAAAGAATTGATGAAGTTACAAGGTGTTTCATTGGCTATGTTCTCAGCTTATCACCCTCAGTTGGGTGGCCAAACTGAGGTGCTAAACAAGAGTTTGGAGCACTACTTAAAGGCTTTTGTAGCTAATAGGCCTAGTACTTGGGTGGAGTGGCTGCCTTTAGCAAAATTTTGGTTCAATACCAACTTCCATACCTCAATTAAGATGACAACCTTTGAAGCTCCGTATGGATATCCTCCCTCAAGGGTTTTAGACTATGTGGCTGGTACTACAAGAGTTGATGTAGTGGATTTGATGTCAAAGGACAGACAACAAATTCTGTCTTTGCTCAAGCTAAACTTGTGTGCTGCTCAGGAACGTATGAGGTGGTTTGCCAATCAAAAGAGGGTGGAAAGGTCCTTTGCTGTGGGGGATTGGGTGTACCTAAGATTACAGCCCTATAAGCAGACTTCAGTGCATAATAAAAGGCTTGGTAAGCTTGCTTCAAGGTATTATGGGCCCTTTAAGGTCCTTCAGAAGGTTGGGGAAGTTTCATACAAGCTAGATTTGCCTCTTGGTTCCTTAATCCACCCTGTGTTCCATGTGTCCAACCTTAAGGCTAAATTGGGCAATCAAGTGGTGCCTAGACCAACTCTACCTGATGTAAATGCTGATTTAGTGCTTACTCCTAAACATGTGATGATTTTGGACAGGAAATCAATCAAGTTAAGGAGCAGGACTGTGACTCAAGTGTTAGTGTAATGGCAAGGGGAGAGCAAGGATGATGCTACTTGGAAAGTACTATATGATTTGCAAGTCAGGTTCCCTCACCTTGTGAGCAAGGTGCTTTAAGGGGGGAACAATTGTTAGGATAATTGTTGTAGTGCATTGTGTAGTGCATTGTAATTCAATACTGCCTTACTGTGGTATGAGGGTTGTATGAGGATGCTTTATTAACTATAGTTAGTAAGGCTGGGTTAATAGGACTGAGGTGTGGTTAGTAGCAGTTATAGTGTGTGCTAGCAGAGTAGTGTGAGCTGGCAGAGTTAGTTAGAAGTAACAGATCATTTATTAGTTAGAAGTAATAGATCATGTATATAAGGGCGTGTGTAGGATTGAGGCACATTTAAGCAATTGATTAATGAATACTCTCATTCATCTCTATCTTAGTCTCTCTATCTCTTCTATTACTTTCCCTTCTATAATCCTCTGTTTCCTGTATCTTGCTCAGGAGATTCAGCTGTCCTCTAAATCAGCTATTATCCATCCAAGCCATTGATAATCCTTGCAAATATGTAGTAGAATAAGAACTCTAGGGTGGCAATATAAACTCGCCCATAATTGTAAGGCAAAAAATTCAACAAAAATGCCATCAGATTGTCACCTCACTTGATCTTGCTAGTCGGCAGTCACCTTCTTTAAAGTCATAGCTTATACAAAAACCAAATCTCTTCTCTCCCTCCTAAGATAAAATTTAAAAAGCAAATGATCACATTACATATACCTAAATTTTTTATTGAAAATAAAAAGAGTATTGATTTTTCACTAATTTTTTAATTTTCCATAGAAGTGATATCAAAATTTTTTTAAAATAGTCTATTAAAAAATGTTCTAAGGGCACCCGTCAACCAAATGCTAATCTAAAATATGAAAAATCACATTTGTACTTCTAGGTGGGCCCAACCATTAGTCAAGTAAGGCAATCGCCTGAGGTCCAAGCTCCCAATCCCCAAATTTTAAACAATAAATATATATTAATTAAATTCAAAATATTAACTATTAAAAATTATATTTTTTATAAAATAAAAATAAATAAATAAAAGCTAATGCTAGAAATACTATAAATTTTGACATGTCACAAATCACAAAAAAAATAACATTGACACTCATCTATATATACAACAAAACCGAAGCATTTGACTTTTTATTAACTTCATGAAAGCTTACCACATAAGTTTTGAGGCTTTCACAATTTTCTACATCATTATTTTATTTGTTTATTTATTTTATTTTTTTAACTAAATTTGATTTAAAAACCCAAAAACCATACATGCATAGTTGTCAGTATTGCACAATACGCAATACGTGTCTTATCGTGTACAAAAAATTTTGTATCGTAAGGGTGTATCATCTCATGAATTGTCTAATGCATAAGTGCATATCGTATAAATTATATCATATTGTTGAATAGTACAATATACAGATATGTGGGTTTAAAATTTGTTTCTTTATTAAAATCTGTCATTTTATTTGATTTAAACAAGTTGCTAGACTTTTTCTAACACAAAATTATTGGAATATATACTTAATTGAGTCCAATAAAATAACATGTCCATGAGTATTTATTCCCCCTCCTCTTTCTCTTACAAAATTTGGACTATACCCTTACACTTCACTTCCATTTTTGCAAATTTATTTTCTATGATATGAATAATGTATTAAATGAAAATATAATTATTTTTATTTTGTTATTATTGCTAGAAGTCTAAGAAGCTAGAATGCTAAGAAAAAATATTACAATAAAAAAAAATAAAGAAAGAGATAGTAAATGTTAATGTTGATGAAGAAAATGTCAATGAAAACAAAAAAAAACTTTGCAAGATGATGAACATGATGATAACATTGATTTAAATGAAGTTGATTAGGCAAGATGATGAAAAAAATTCTTATTTTGACTCGTATATCATGTATTATCACTTCTAAATTTAATCAATTTGAATGTGTATGTTATAAACATATGATTATTTTATTTATTTAGATAGCTTTGTTAAATATTATTATATAAGAAATTATTAAATTGGACATTAGTTGAACATATTTTGAATTTATAATGAATATACATTTTTTTTTTATGTATATTTATAATTTTTTATAATTTTATTAGGTGTTTGTGTATCTCACAATACATGATACAATACGATACACGATACATAAAATTAAAAAATCGAATTACGTTATGACAACTATGTTTGTAGGTTTCAATTAGCTTAACTGATAAAATTTCTAATGATTGAATAAAAGATTTAGAGTTCAATTCCCGCTTATATCAAAAATCGATTGATATTTTGGTATGATAATAAAGAACTATCATTAAGAGTAGATGTCATGTGTTGAAATTCTCTAAAAAAATAAAATTATTAAAAAATAAAATAAAACTATGCTTGCATGAACCACACTACCAGCGGCTCCACTCTAAGATGAAAGTCATTAAATTAACGTGAATTTTCCCCTGAAGCAGCACTATCGCTCAAAGATTTGTCTCTTAATACTAATAGCTCTCTTCACCCTTTTGGAGCAATGATATTGTGACAAGAATCAAGAAGGTTATGACACAAATAAAAGGCAAAGTTTTCCAGAATTTCTGATGGCTTAGCTAGGTTTCACAGGTTTCGATCTATTAATTAAACCTACCACTCAACCCGTTTTAATCAGGTTTCCTTCACACAAACCCACTACAGACCCAAATCTTAAAAGATCGGATCTGTTATTGATTGAGCTAGTTTAGACCAGTCTAATTTTGTCTGGTTTGAGTAGGCCTGGACAATCCTAGTTGCAATATCTTCAAATCTTCCTCTTTTTTTTTTCTTTCCACATAAAATAACCAAAGTTAGAGAGAGAGAGAGAGAGAGGGGACATATTATAATTAACACTAAAAGCAAACCAAAACTAAATAAGTAAAATTTTCCCAAATTAAGGTTATTTTGTAATTCTCTTAGAAAAATAGTGTTTAATTGGGATACACTTATAAATATGCTTATTACCTATTTTTTCTACTATTTGTAGATCTCATGTGAGTCAACTACTTATTTTATTTAACTTTGGTTTATTTTTCCTACTATTTTGTGGATCTCAAGTAGGTCACCTACTTATTTTATTTAACTTTTACATTTTATCAAGATTATTTTCAACTGTAAATAAGTTGTCTCCAAATGAAAACTTAACCAAGTAGGCGATAAGTTGGCATGGCAGACAAGTGCTTGGCTCTCCGCATTGCTAGCCCAAACTTCTCACTCATGTCCAACTCATTAGGCAAAATGCCAGGGGGGAGATCCCAGTGAAAGCAATGCAATAATTGAGCTAGAACATATTTAACAATTGTAAGGCCCAATTGTATTCCAGGGCACCCTCTGCGATCAGACCCAAATGGGATGAGCTGGAAATCACGTCTTCGGAGGTCTATATTATTATTCATAAACCTTTCAGGGTAAAATTCTCCCACATTATCTGACCACGCATCAGGATCTCGTCCAATAGCCCAAAAATTTATTATTAGTCTTGATTTCTTGGATACGTAATACCCATTGATCTCAATGTCCTCCATGGATTCATGTGGGACTAGTAATGGTGCAACAGGATGTAGTCTTAAACTTTCCTTCACCACCATATCCAAGTATGTTAAGTTTTTCATATCTGTCTCCTTCACCATTCTTTTCGTTCCAACTACACCTTCTAGCTCTTCTTGTACATGTTTCATTACCCGTGGATGCCTCAAGAGTTCGGAAAAGGTTCACTCAATTGCAGTAGATGAAGTGTCATATGCACCCGAAATCATGTCTATTATGATTGCCTTGATGTCTGTCCGATTGATTATGTATACATGTTCATCATGAGGATTCATGGGTTGGTTCATCAAAGAAAGTAACACATGTATAAAATCACTCTGACGATTTTGTTGACCACTAGAAATTTGTTCAATATCTTCGATGATATTCTCCAAGACTAAATCCAGATCCCTACTCACTTTCTTCATGCGCCGTGTCAATCCCTGAAAGCATTAAATGGCTAGAAAATCACTAAACCAACAATACCTGTTCTCAAAATGTAAATCATTGAGGATAAAATGTCTAAAGAGAGAGTGTAGTTAAGGTGTCACCAAAATAAACCTAACAAATTGAAGTAGTAATTATCTACGTGCATGGGTGGTGCTACATCAGCTACTCAATACAAATGGAAACCCGCTCCAACATGAGCTACTCCACATAATTCGTGCAAAATGCAATCATACCATGCATGTCAAGAGCAAACTTAAGAAATGAAATCCATTTCGTGACCACTATGTGATTCGAAAAGGTTTTTTCACACGTGTTCAGCACATTTATATATATATATATATATATATATATTTTTTTTTTTAACTTTCATCTATTATTATATCAAGATTTGAACTCTGCATACACCATTTTTTTTTTTTAATACGAATATCATACACCAAGTTGGTAGCATAGTATTTTAGAAAGGTTAGAAAAGTAACAAAACACATTTTTTTCAAAAAAAATAATAAAAGAAGTAATAATTTAGAATACGTGGAAAAATGACGTCTGATCATCTTACCATGCAATAGGGACATAAATTAGAAAGCTTTTGATTTTTTTGATTTTTTTTTTTTTTTTGTATTCTTTCTTTACTCTTAAGAATAATCATATTTTATTATTCTTGAGAGTAAAGAAAGAACCAAAAAAAAAAAAATAATAATAATAATAACAATAACAATAATAATAATAATAATAATAATAATAATAATAATAATAATAATAATAATAATAATTCATGCAAAATGCAATCATACCATGTATGTGTGTGGGGCATTGAAGCCAAGACTCATGGATGAATCCAAATTTCAGTACAACAAAATGTATCTTTGGTGACAAAGTTTAGTGAGGATTTTTTTTTTTTTTTTGTCACCAAAATGTAACATACAATGACAAAATATAGATTTTGTTGCCATTTATAAAAAAATAAATAACTTTTGGTGACAAAATTTTATTTTTGTCACTATTAGTTCTAGTCAAGGTTAGATGTCAATTAAAAAATTGTGGTGTGAAACTTATTTGCTTTAAGGCAACAAATTTTTTTGTCGCTAAATGTATAACATTTTGGTGACATTAAATAATTTCATCTCTACAATTTGTTGGAAACATATTTGGTGACCAAAATAGGTTCGTAATGGAAGGTCTCCTTTAGTAAAGAATTAATTTGTCGCTAAAGCCTACCCACTTTACTTTTAGTATTAGACTTTGTATGAGAATTCATAAGAAAATGGAACGAAATGAAATGATCACTAATGAATAAAAAAGGAATGGAAAAAAAAATGAATGGAATTAAATTAAGTTACATTGTTTGGATGTTTTAAAATAAAGGAATTGAAAAAAATGGAAGGTAAGTAACCTAATAGAGGAAAATTAATAGAATCATTTTATAATAGTTTTACTATTAGACCTCTATTTTTAACTAAATGGCTAAATAAATATGATTTTTTTTTTATAGTTTTAGCAAAAAATTCATTAAATCTATTTTTATTCCCTCCAATTCTTCACAATTTTGAGGGGAATAGAAATTTGAGATTTTGAGAGAATATATAAAGAGGAATGAGTAATCCTCTCTACTCATTCCATTTCCTTCCATTTAAACTCTTAAACAAGAGAATGAATTTTCATTTCCCTCCATTAAAACTCTTAAACAAAGGAAGTGAAGAATATTTTAAAATTATTTTTTCATTCATTTCCATTCCATTCATTTCCCTCCACATTTGGTACACTGAATGGGGATTACAACAGAAATTGTAGTCTTTATTACTATAAATAAAATGTATTGTAATGGAATAACTAAGTATATTTATAAATTTAGTTGTGAGTTGTAATATTAGAATCAAACTTAAAATATATTTTAGGAAATATCTTACTCATATAATTATATTTCCTAAAAAATAATTTTTTTTTTTTTAAATTTGAGAGAGACATTAGTTATTTTTTATATTTTTTATTTTCATAATTGTTATGTACGTATGAAAAGTTTGTTTAGTTGGAAATATATTAATTTTAGAAATTATTACACATACTAAGAAATATCTATTACAACCTTTTTAGAGATGAATAATTATTCTTTATTTTAAAAAATAGCTATTTATAAGGAATGACTATTCTCTATAATAAAAACATAACCAAACTACCAAATAGCTAAACCATTGGAATAACTATTATATTACAATATCTATTACAATATACCAATATTTCTTTCTTTTTTTTTTTTTCTCTCTTTTCTCTATTTAGCCACCTAACCCTCTCTCCTTCTCCTGCACCTCTCTCTCTCCCTCACTCTCTCCTCTTCACCGCCGCCCCAACTGCCTCCCTAGCCACTGCCACCACCCCAGCCTCCTCTCCCCCTTTGCCACCTCACCTTCTCTTCCCTCATCCACTACTACCGCCCTACCTCCTCTCCCCCTCTCCTCCTCTCATCTCCTCCTGTACTATTACCGTATTGTGCTGTGAGTTTTCCTCTCTCTTTCTTTCATTCTTTTTCTTTTTATTTTATTTTATTTTTTTTAGTTTGGGGTTTTGTTGGGCTTTGGTGTGGATCTTTTTGTTTTGGGTTTTGTGGCTTTTGTTTTTCTTTCATGCAATTGCACGAATTTGTGGAATGCAAGTTTTGGTTTTGGGATATGTAGATACAAAAGGTCCTGGGTACATTCCTATGAGTGTTTTTTATTTTTATTTTTTTTTATACTATATGTTAATTAAAATCACAGGAAAAATAATTTTAGAATTTGAATGCATTTACAAAATATATACAACATCTTCCTTCTTTTGTTTGTTTCTTGTCTTTGCTAATTAGAGATTTCAGTAATTCACTTCTTTATACAGTCTGTTGCCTTGGACCTTGGTCATGGAATTGTTTGTTACATACAATATGTTAAAGTGAAATATTTAAGATGATATGCTTTTATATATATATATATATATAGATATATAATTATCTTAATTCCTAAGATATCAATTTGCTCTTCATTTTTGCAAAGTTAAAAGTGATGGGATAAAAAAGATAATTTATTAAAATTTAATCTCATGCCCTTATTACATAATATGTAAGGCGTAATCTCTTCGTAATCATTAAATAAGAAAAATACAATTATTTAAAATGAAAAATAATTGATATTCACGATCTCATTTTCTTTTACAAAAACAAAAAACAAAAACAAAAACAAAAACATAAAAAACAAACCCTTATTAGGGCTCACTAAAAATATGAATTTTGGGAAAAAATTTTAGATTCAGTATCTTATATTATGTTCTTTAGATTTCCCTCATAAAATTAATCCATGTGGCTACTTAATGAAATATTTAAATGCCGTTAACTTAGATACAATATATTTCAATTTCCCCATAAGAAAATCATCCCTTTCATTTGCTACAAAATAGAGATAATGAAAAAAAAAAAAAAAAAAAAAAAAGGCTTTGCAACCCGATCATTCGAATCAAACATAGAGCCCAAAACCTTATGAGTTCAAACTTCAATAAGCAAAGAAGTTTTATTCACTTCAACAATGGCGGAAAGAACTTCTAAGTCCAACACCTGTAACACACTCAACAAACATCCAAATCGAACTTAAAGCCCAAATCGAACTTAAAGCCCAAATCAACCATGCGAAAAATACAAACCCGGCTTCAAGTGTTTCACTCCCGCTCTCTCTGTTCTCACCTCATCTTCGTCCTCCCTTTCCTTTGCAATTATGTCAAAATAAACGGCTCTCCAATTTCCTTTTACGAAATCGGTTCCCTCTTGTCCCAAAATGGATCAAACATGCTTCCCTTCCCTTTTGTGAATTTGTTTCCCTTTCATCTGAAATCAAATCCAACCCCTTGCTCTTATTCCCTTTCCATTTCCAAGCAATTTTCATAAACTTCACAAACATCAAACCCTAAGCCTTTGTTTGGGAGGAGAGAATGGAATGAAATAGAAATGAATGAAAAAAATAATTTTAAAATATTCTTCTCTTCCCTTATTTGGAAGTATTAATGGAGGGAATGGAAAGTTCATTCCATTATTTGGAAATTTAAGTGGGAGGGAATGGAATGGGTAGGAAGCAACACTCATTCCTCTCTATTCTCTTAAAACCTTAAATTTTCATTTCCCTCGAAATTATGAGGAATAGGAGAGAATGGAATTAGATTTAATAATTTTTTTTACTAAAGTCCCAAAATACCCCTATATACTCAACCTTTTATTTTAAAATATGGGTCTAATAGTAATATTATTATAAAATGATTTCATTCCATTCTCTCTATATTACTCCCAAATAAGATTACGTACATTCCATTCATTTCTGTTCATTTATTTTAAAACATCCAATCAAGGTTACTTAATTTTTATTCCATTTATTTCCATTCATTTTTCTTGCTTAAATACATTTCATTCCATTTCCTTATGATCATTCCATTGCATTCCATTTCATTCCCTTGCATTCCATTTCATTCCCTTATAAACTCTCAAACAAAGCCTAAAAAGAAACCCTAGAATCTTCAATCATTTACCAAATAACAAATTTGTTCTTCAACACAACCTCACAAAGTGGCAAAGAGGGAAAAGTGGAAGAGGGTGTTTTGAGTTCAACGCAAAGTGAAAGAGATGTTGTTAAGTAACCAAATGGCTTTACTTTTAAAAGGGAAACCTAAGTAACATGATGTAAAGTATTATATCTAAATTTTGTCCAAAAAATATAACTTAAAAAAAAAAAAAAAAAAAAAAAAAAAAAAAAAAAAAAAAAAAGAGGAGGTTTCTTTAGTCCCACGACCTCACCTATATTAGTTTCTTTATTCTTTCTCTACCTTATTCTTATGTACTCTATCTTTAAATTATCTCTTACTAATTCCTCTCCCTTATCAAATCTTCCTTTTTTTTTTGTCACTTCTCTTCCCCCTTCACTTTCAAAGTTCTTACCTTGGACTATTGCATGTCTACTAAATGCTCAATTTTCTAATCTTAGATGCTAAAGGAAGTCCTAGGTTATTCCATTTTCAACACCAAACCAGTTCTTCTTCTTTTCTTTTTCTTTTTTTTTTCTTTTTTCATAATTATGCTCTATGTTGAATAAAGGGTGAGACAAAGTTATTGCTGAGAGAAGAAAGGAACTAGGCAAATTTGTAGCTAAAGAACGATATGTTTTTTTCTTTTGTGGGTTAGAAGCAAGTGGCCAATAGAGAAGAACCACAAATGAAGTCATTATTTGGATTGCACGATTACATTGGTAGACCTGGGTGAAAATTACCTATGAGTTGGGACCAGTTGGTTTTCCCCTTTCTTTTCTCCTATGCACCAAACTCTCCCCTATTTTGCGTCCTCCTAATAATCACTCCAACCAAACACAACCTAAATCTTGTTGCATACTCCTTTTTTACATCCTTCAATAATTAGTGCGTGATAATCATTAATAACTCTAACTAAAGTAAGTAAAAGAAGTGTTGCTGACCAAAACATTAACATATTAGAAAGATGAAAAAGGAAATTGCAAGGCCTAGTGTTTTTCCGTACGGCCAGGGGAAATCTGCACAAAAGCTATGAATAGCCTGGCTTGCCAAAAAAAAATATATATATATATATATATACTTAAAAAAAATTGTATACATAACTATATCCACTTTGTTTACCTAAAAAAATTGAACACCCTAATTTGAGAATCCTAAGAATTTTTGTCCAACAAAAATAAAAGTAATGCTATGGACACAACAAAATATCACAATAAATTCAAAACATTTAGCATGCCAACTCACACATGGGTCTACCACAATCTTTAATTTAACTTTCTTTTCTTTTGATAATTTAATTTAATTTTTTTGGTATCCTAATTTAGAAATATTGTAAAATTATTGTGTCCTAGAATTATTCACAAAAATAATCTTGGCCCACCAAACATAATCTTTAATCTCTTAAAAAAAATTAAAATTCTAAATTACAGCAATAAAAATTTATCAAAATAACAGCAAATATAGCCCAAACAAAAACAATATTTTGGTCACTATTATTCACAAAAATTAACAAAATATTCAACAAAATTCAAAAACAAAAATTAAAATCTCTAATCATTCATATTTATAACTCTTTCAACCCATACATAAAAAATAATTCATAATTTATTTTTCCTAAAATAATGGTATTGAGAGAGATAATATGACCATTAGTTCTTTTCAACAACGCTAGTAGCTTTGCTCTCCTTAGCTTTACAGTTGCAGTAGCTCTACTCTCTTTGACAGCTCAGCTCGCAATTGCAACATGAATTATTGTTCTCTCTCTCATCATTTTAGACTCACTTTATTTCTCATTTTAGCATTTTGAATTCTAACTTTACCTTCCTTCAGTCCTTTTGTCTTTTAATTTGGTTAGTAGAAGGAATCGTAAAACTTCATGTGTTTGGGTGTTTATTTTTTGTGTGATGATGATATATTCAAGTTTTTTTTTTTTTTTTTTTTTATTAAATTTTGTATAATTTAACTTTTTTAATGAGTACTAAAAAAAAAAAGAAAAAAAAAAGACCTGCCATTGCGTACGGCCACGTCCATATGAATATGTTAATGGAGAGTCGGGGACTTGTACTCTCAGACCATGACCATATATCTAATACAAAAATAGAGCAATCGGATTTTGGATATCTCTATGGTAGATGGCAACGATTAAGAGCTCAGGTAACAGATCAAGTCACACTTCATATAATCCCCCAAATATCATGAAGGTCACTTCAATCAACAACTCATGAATGAATTCAGCACTTAATTTTACGGCTTCCGCGAGCTTTCCACTTTGAGCTCTGGCTTTTGCTTTATAGTTTTGAAGTACTTCATTTTAAAGAATAATTTTAAATTTACTAGATGATCAAAGAAATAGACTTGAAATGTAAACGAAAAGTCCAGAATTTTAAGGCTAACAATTAAACCAATGGCTGGGATAAGGAAAAAGTTCAATCGATTGAAACGTACATACCTGTAGATCAAGTGCCCCAAGGTAAGGCACATAATCAGCTAGATTGAAAGCCCCCGCCAAGCTCAAGGCCTCCTCAATAAGCGTTTTCAAGTCGAATCTATCGTCATTACTTTGCCCAAAGACCATTCTACATGTAGTTTCCTGAATAAGTTGGCACACCTTCTCACTAATGTCCACAACCTCATGCGCTGCTGTGGCTTTTTTCAGTGACTGCACCAATGATCCTAACTCCTCCTTCCTCATACGTGCAAATGACTCTATTTTTGCTGCACTAAGAAGTTGCAACGTACATAGTTTCCTAATGTTGCGCCAATATGGACCATACTCGGTGAAAGCTATGCCCTTGGTAGCATAAGCCAAGTACTCAGAGGCTTGGAGTTTAGGTCGGCTAGCAAAAATGATGTCATGGGTCTTTAAAAATAGCTCAGCAGCTTGGGGAGATGAGACCACAATAGTTGGTACATGGCCAAGCCGTAATGACATGATAGGTCCATATTTTTTAGCCAAGCTGTGGAGGGAACGGTGTGGGAGACTACCTAGCATGTGTAGGTTACCGATGATTGGTAAGGCCCGAGGACCTGGTGGGAGTTTATACTCATTTTTTGGGTCTTTGGGCCGTGATTGGATATGTATGAATGCCCATATGGATCCTAGTAGTAGTAGTAGGAGAATGGCTAATGTTAACGGAGACATATTAGAAATTGAGTTCGAGAGGGAAGGTTAGAACATCGGGATTGAGGAGGAGGTGTTTGGGGATTATATATAACTCTATAGTCTCTATCTTGAATCTTGAAAGTGGAAAATGGCCATTTTTTCTTTTTTTCTTATAAAAAAAGAAATAGAATTAGTACTAGGGTGGTACAATAACAATAACGGTCAGTACCATGCATTACTGATGCCTCGCTTTCGAAATTTAATTGACTGTTTACCACTACTCTCTAACGAAATTCAACAAAAGGTGTCGCCCTACTTTGGAGGACTTATTCTGGGAAATTCAGATCAGGTGCAATTTATCCTTAATTATGAGAGAAGTTAAAAATATATAAAAGGAAAATGGTAAAAAGTTAAAAAAAAAAATTACTTAAGGGTTAAGATTAAAAATGACTTTTGAAACTTTAATCTCAATTATTGATTTGCTATTGCATGGTGCAATAGCCCAATAACCGTACCTATTGCACCGAATATTAATCCACCCAGTCTTGCTACTTGCTAGTCGACAATCACCTCATCTTTCCTAGTCTCATCACATTTGTTTCACACATGCGATGAGACCTTTTTTTTTTTGGTTTAGTGTCATAATTTTCCATTCATAACCAAATTTTCTATAACATGTTTCATATAGTTCATGCATCACAAAAGGTCATAGAGCTACCAATTTATTATATATGTAGTTGAGAAAGTACAATACACAATATAATTCAATTGAGAAAGTAGTATATAAATTTTTTACAGAGACTTAATAATTTTGATAGGAAAACATCTAACCATTGAGAAGAATTTAGGGTCCGTTTGGATACAATTTATTGTTGCTGAAAGTTGCTAAAAACTGAAAACACTGTAATAAAATAATTTTTAAATGTATGAATAGTACCGTGAGACCCATTTTTAATATTTTTTAATCATGAACAGTGCATGAACAATACACACAGTGTTCATAAGCAGTAATTTTTATCTCTAAAAAGTCAAGAAATCCGACAAAAAAAAAAAAACTGAAAACGCAGTTCAAAATGCAACGCAACGCAACTTTGAGGGCTATCCAAACACATGCTTAGTATATAAAACAAAGAGTGAGAAAGAAGACAGTGTAGTTAGAATATTATGGAAGAAAAAAGAAGAAACTGAAGAAATATTATGGGTTTGCAATTTGATGGATTTAATGTTATTATAATTTTTCCTTAGACATTTCACAATGTTGGAAAGGGGAAGAGAGGAACAAATGAAAGGGGAAGTATTTTTTAGGAAGTTGCAATTGGTTTCTGCGTGAGTGTTTTTTTTTTTTTTTTTTTGATTGAAAGTGAGGTTAGTTTTTGTTATTTAGAAGAGATGATTGACCGAAGAAGATTGGAAAATCCAAACAAATCTTGTTTGTATGCTTGAGATGGGAGGTTTTTTTGTTTCTTAGAAAGAAGTTTGTATTTTTCTAAGACTTTATCGGGTAGTTTTTTTTTTAATTTTTATTAAATTACGGTTTTAATCTTTTTTTTTTTTTTTTTTTTTTTAGGAATAGAGAAAATCTAATTAAATTAAAGGTATTTTTAATAATTTCTAAAATGATAAATAATTCTCTAAATCCTCTTAATATAAAGAGGTAACTCATAAAAAAATGCTAATCACAAAAAATTATATAATGAGTGTGCATTTGGGAAGCAATGAAAATTATAAATTATTTCACTATTCAGCTTATTTTTACTACTATTCATGGGCTCTATTGCACTTTTTGGTACTATTTATAGACTTTACTGTACTATTTCAACTAATTTTTACCTTTATTTACAATACTTACAGTATTAAGTTTTCAGTTTCAAGAAAATAAGTAGTATCCAAATAGACCTGAGTATTAGAGATGAAAATTCACAGACCCAACACTTTTTTTGACAATTTATAACTCACATATGGCTAGTTGTGAAAGGGAAAATTATAAAAAAATTTGTGATCATACCATTGGATTCACATCAGGTGCAATATCTAATCAATGACTGAGATTAAAAAAGCAACTTTCAACTTTAGCTATTAAATAAAATATATTAAAAAAGAGTTAAAAAATTAAAATTAAAAAGTAAAAAAAGTTTTTTTAAAAAAATTGTGAAGGAAATGGAGGTATTGCTAGGTACGGCACCTCATGTGAATCCCATGCCGTTGCTCTAACTCATAGTTGTAGCTTACACGGCAGCCAAATCTCTCTCACTCTCTCCATAAATTCTCTCACATGTGCTGCCACTTTCTGCAACGTGTGGGAAAGGGGTGTATTTTTAGAATTTATTAATTCAGTCAGTACATATTCCTTAACGCAACGTGTCATCCTGTGCACAAAGTATAGGACTCTTTTCGTAGGCCAATTTTTGTTTACTTTTATTTATCATTATTTTTGTGAAGAGTTCGTATAGCTTAGCTTGCAAATTTACTGCTCATAAATTGTCGGTTTCTATCTTTCACATTAGATTTTTGTTTCTCGTGAGGGTAGTTGGTTGTTGACATTATTAATTATATCATAAAAGTTGTAGAGTTAAGAGAGAAGCAGCCAACTACCAAAAGTACCCAAGGTTGGTTCCAAAAAAGAATGAGTAATTCGAAATGAATGAGAAAAACCAATCGCTAGCATCTTGGCACGTCTAGCATTTGAGAGAGAGAGAGAGAGAGGTTTCAACTTTATGGGAGGATAGAAAATAAGAAGTGAATGGAAAAGTGGGAAAATGAAAAAAAAAAAATTTGTTTGGTTAGCTATACTTTGCTACTGCACTACTCATAAATTGTGGGTTTCTATCTTTCACATCAGATTTTTGTTTCTTGTTAGGGTTGTTGGTGGTTGACATTATTAATTGCATCATAAAAGTTGTAGAGTTAAAGAGAGAAGCAGTCAACTACCAAAGTACTCGAGGTTGGTTCCAAAAATGAACAAGTAATTCGAAATGAATGAGAAAAATCAATCGCTAGAATCGTAGCACACGTCTAACATCTGAGAGAGAAAGAGAGAGAGGTTTCAACTTTATGGGAGGACAAAAAATGAAAAGTGGATGAAAAAGTGAAAGAATGAAAAAAAAAAATTTTTGTTTAGTTAAGAAGAAAAGTGAAAAGATATATAGGAAATGTAAATTTATATAAATTGATTCATATGCTCTTATTCAAAAAAAAAATTATCTTGTTCAAAAAAACAATAAAAAAAAATCTTACCAAGTTTACTAACAAAGATTATACAAAAAAAAAAACAAAAAAAGAACATAACCAGCCAAAAAAAAAAAAAAAGAAAAAGAAAAACAACCATGCCCAGTTAAAAAAAAAAAAAGTGAACCAAAAAAAAAATCATACCCAGTTTAAGAAAAAGGGTGAATTCGAAATTATAAAAAAGAAAATAAAAAAAAATAAAAAAATAAAAAAGCTCAACATGTCCGGTTAGAAAAAAAAAAAAATATATTCGAAGAATAGGAAACAAAGGCAGCACCACAGCAGTGCCAACATATAAACTGTGAGCTGACATGGGCATTTTTGTCCAAAGATTTTGCACAATTTTCTCTCCTATTTCCTCTCTAATTTAAGGAGATTGTATTTTGATGAGCCTGGGAAGAAAATTCCTAGGTCCCACCAAAATTCCCTCTCCCTCCTTCTCCCTCTCCCTCTTCCCTTCCCAACCAAATACTTTTTCCAAAAAATTTCTCTCCTATTTTCTCCTTTGTTTTAATTTTTTTTTCATCTTCCCAATTTCACCTCCAACCAAATATATTTTAAAGGTCCATTTGGTTGGATTAGTGGAAAAGTGAGAGTAGAAAATTGTAGGAGAATAGAAAAGTTAAAAGATATAAAAAAATCCCACATAATTAAAGAGCCAAAGCCAGATGCTATTAGATAATCTAATCAAAAGAAAATGTACCTAAAATAATTGCTCTGCATGTGTCCCAACTTTCTAAGTGGTTACAACTTTTATATAATTATTTTTATACATTTTATATTAGAAACTATTTTTATTTGACATAATAATATGACAATCTTATCAATCATCATGTTTAGTTGCTTCAACAACAACTAGGCCGGTACACGTTTCGCTTTGGTCGGTTTTGGAGGAGTTTTTTGCACCACACCTATAAGGTGCAGTTTTCTCCCATAACTAACTGCACCTCTCTTATAGAAGGAAAAAACCAGTCTACAAAAGGTGCGGTGCATTCCATCGGTTTGGTGTTGTTAGTTCAGTTATGTGTATTATGCTTTTAAAGAGAAAAAAATATCATACAAGTAGAACGGCATTGTTTCACTTGGAGGAGACTGAGTTTTTTTTTTTTTGGAAACAAACGCACACACAAGGGAGATGAAAAAAGGTTCTAACACAAAAGTACACCACAATTTCTCCACCCAAAAACCATGATAATTGAGTTGAGTATAAAGAAAAGAAGTCTAAAACGCCACAGTTTAAAAAATGGTTTAAAAAATAAAGTATGCCAGGCACAAGTTCATTAAATGGTTTAACAAGTGAATGAGGAGACTGAGTGAGTTGGTCATTAAATGGTTTTAAAAATAGAAGATTAAAACGAAATAGTATTATTAAAGTATATTATATTATATTATAACATAATATAAATCCTGGCACTATTTCTTCTTCTTCAAAATCAAGTTGCAAATGTTTCTATTAAAAAGAAAAAAAATATATAAAGAAAGCCAGGCAGCAAACGTGAATCACTCAATCACGTAAAATATATATATATATATATATTGGTTGGTTCGGTTTCTCTTTGGTGTGCAAATCTTGCAGCCGATCATCGGACTGACTGACGTCGATAACGAAAAAGGACTGTCGACACCGTACTTGAAAGCTTCGGTGGAGCCTTTCGTCGGTCGGATCGGCGCAGCTCCGACCGGTTTTGTCAGCACCGGTTTGTTCTTGAACAACCCTAACAACAACCGACATAAAAGCCATAAAAATTCACACACACACACACATATATATAACTTATTCTATGTAATCTAAAAGATTACTAATAGAATAAATAAATAAATTTATTTTGTTATATTAATTATTTTAAGTGGTGCATTAATTATTTAATTATAATGAAATTTAGATGTCATTTTACTAAGATTTATAAGATAAATAATTTATTTGAAATATGTTATTCTTCCTCAAATTTAGTTGCTTTTGTAGCAGTTGAAATAAAGTCCAATAAGAAAATAAATTTAATGACACAATCAAGAACATAAAAAATAAGAAATAAGGTAACTGAAGGATATTCAAATTTTAATTTATCAAGATGATATATATATATATATATATATGTTAGTCTTTGACTGTTTGTTGTCTTTTTTTTAATGTTGTCACATAAGCATCTAAAGTTAAAAGCTCATTTGTTTTCTGCGTCATCTATCTATTATATATTATAGGATAGAACAAAGTTAGAGACAACATAACTTTTTATTGGTATCATATTTTAACATATCCCCAATTTAATTATAGGTTTTCAGTCTTCTTGGTACGTGGTGAGAATCATGACCCAAAGGGTTTTCTTTTTTCTTTTCTTTTTTTTCTTTTTTTCTCTCTTTTCTTTTAGGTTTCTCCTCCTTCATCTGTAAAGATAGAAGAACAGTTGAGATTACAACCTCACTTACATTGGTATTACAATATGATCATCACTTTTTCTTTTTTTCTTTTTTTTTTTCTGAGATTGAAGTCTACTCTAATCTAATCTAAGTGTATATGTGTGAAACTTCCTCCTGGAAACTTAAACCTCAACTCTTGCCCTCCATACCCTACAAACACATATACTTGTGGAGTGACAATCACTCCAAAAATGTGCGGTGGTCAATATGTTTGTGACAATCGCTAGTGTTGATTGTTTTAGTTCATAAGCACTGATTAATTATAACCTAGTTTTATTATGGTTTTCTGCTTCACATTTTTCTTTTTGATACTAATTATTTTCTTATTCATTTGTTGACACCCCATTTTGCAACCCGTATTTAACCTCACATAGAGGGTAAAAAGGTAATTCACCTTGGAAATAGGCATCTTAATTGTGGTCATTATATCCTTAGTTTTGTTTTCTCAAAATGATCTTGATGTTGTAATGATTAAATTGACTAGTCATAAACCTTAATCAAACCATCAATTTGAAAGTTGTCATCAAATTAAGTTTTGATGGCCGAAATGCTCTATCACAAATTGAGTCCGACGATATGTGATTATGAACAATTGATTTCAATCGGTTATAATTATAATCAATTTGAAATTAATGACGTGTTATAATTTGATTAGCTAGGACTACAACTTATGGTATGGTTGCGCATGCTTGATTAATTAGATAATCAAACATTAATTGATTAATGAGTAATTTGTGTAATTATCTTTTTAATTTGGGTAAATTTGGAACTGATTAATTATGAAATGGAAGTAATTGGAGCCTATTATTTTTAATTGGAAACTAATTTGGGGCCAATTAATGTTAACTATGCTGAAACTATTTTCCAACAAATGATTTCTGCTCACCATTTTGTTGATCTCTCTCAGAATATTTTGAATTTGTGAGTGAAGTTAATTTTTTCCAGAAACTAGACATCTAGGGCTTCAATTTGAGCACAAAAACGAGACAATTTCAATCAGAATTGAGTAAAATATGAATTTTTTTTTTTTTAATTTGACTTTATGGGCTGTTACATGAGATACAGGAAAAACCGAATTC
Source organism: Quercus gilva (assembly GCA_023621385.1). NCBI lineage: Eukaryota > Viridiplantae > Streptophyta > Magnoliopsida > Fagales > Fagaceae > Quercus > Quercus gilva. Next base: position 24,278,108 of record CM042482.1, on the reverse strand, counting down.
TTAGTCATTTTGCTTGCTCATCACTCCCACCAACCTCCAAATTCAATGCACCAGCTTTCTCTAAATACTGAAATAGGGTCTAGGTTTATAATTCTCTTTGATCCTTTGTTAACCCTCATTAAGTGCCCTTCATTCATATTTTCTCCATCACTACTATATAACCTCCCCCCCTCCCTCTCCTCCATTCCATGACATACAGAAACACCCTCTCTTCTCCCCTCTTAAGTTCTAGTGAAGTAGAGTAGTCTTGTTATATCTTGGTCTTTTTGAGACTCAAGGTATTGAGTGTGACTCACTCTCCCTTTCCTAATTCAACTTTTTTACTCTACCTTTAAGGCCTCCACCAAGAGTCTCCTCCTCCATTGTGTGGACCTTGCATGTAGATATAATCTTTTTCCCTAACTTATTTTTTATTTTGCTATGATGAAATTAAGATTAGAGCATGCTAGTGATTATTTAAATTCCTTAAATATGTTTGAATGTTCTTAAATCTTCATATGCATTCTTCACATGTTCTTGGTTGTTCATCACATGTTCATGCATGACACTAACTTTGATCTTAAATCCATATCCAAAATATGAAAAACATGTTAGTTTCATAATTCTCTCAAATTCTTGAATCTAGGATATCACCATTCACACATTCTCTATAACTTATTTTTCAATTCAAATGCAATGATTAATAAATTGAATTAGGATTTATCACATGCACACACATTAAAATTCAACATGCAATTGAGTGATTTGGATGATATGATATGAGTGTTGGCCACCATAATCTAGAAAACCAGTTTCACTGGGCAAGGTGAGTGCCTAACACCTTCCCATCTTATAATGTAACCTCCAAGTTTAGATTAAGGGTTAGTAGATCAAATGTTTATCCATGTAATTTTCAATTTTTAGATTGTAACTAGGAAACAAAGTCATGTATTTTATCTTAGATTGCATTTAAGACCAAAGCCATGTATTTTCCTATAATCAATGTGCATTCATTTGCAAATCAATAAATTGAGGAATTTTTCAGTTATGGTTTTTTTTTTTAATAATTAAGGGATAATTACGCAGTAAACTCACTTGTGCTATGACCCGTTTTCACTTTGTCTACCCGTGATTTAAAACTTTACACTTTGCCCACCTGAGGTTACTTCCGTTAGCTTTCCGTAACCCACCTCTCCTTTTGCCATTAGAAAAACACATTTTTAGGCAAAAATAAATATAACAAGAATAAAAAAGCTAAGGTTTTTCATTGCTCATGAACTTCAATGAGAACAAAGTGGAGGAACAACACACCAATCAAATGGCTCAATGAAATTATTTTTAATCTATAACAATATCAACAATTTCACAACAACTCAAAATTTTGAACCAAATTTTACAAGAAGACCAACATCTCAAAACAACCAGCAACGTTATCAACAAAGAGAGAGTGAGATAGAGATAAGCCAACAATTGAAGTGTGAGGTATAGAAAAATCCAACCGTAGGTTTGGATCATGGTAGATCAGCCATGGGTTTGGTGTCATGGTGGTCGTTTGGGTGTTGGCTGGGTTTCAGTTCGAGTATTGAAGTTGAATCAGTAAGAGTTTAGAAGACCAGACTTTGTCTCGGAAGGGTGAGTGTCTAACACCTTCCCAATATCCTGTAAAGTAGCCCCCGAACTTTAGAATTTTAGGTTGGTAGAACTAGTGCTTTGTTTTGTTTTGGTAGATTGTATCTAGGACCAAAACCTTGTATTTTTTTTACAAAGATTGTATCTAGGATCAAAGCCTTGTAAAGATATTCTACCAAATTGTATTTGTAAAATCAATTAATGAAATTTGAGGAAATTTTAGACATATGAATTGTGTATTGTATTTTTTCTTATTTTTTTATATAAAAATAAATAAAATAAGTGGAGACTCCACACGTAATCCTGAAAAGAGAAGGTGTCAACGCCGAATCCTTTTTCTAAGAGCACCTTAGTTTTGACAGCCCTATATATATGTCAAGATTCTAAAGGAGGGTTTAAGTTAAAATTTTATGAGGTTGACGAAAGTCAAATATCTTTAATTTTATATATGATACATATTTGATTAATAAATAAAAAAATTAAATTAGGGAGTACGTAGAAAATAGCATAAATAATTTAATTATAATTGCTTTTAAGAGAAAATCAAACCTAATTTAATTCGCATTTTTTTGGTTTTCAAAAGGCCAATCAAATTCCATTTTATTTAAATTATATAGTTTAGCACTATTTGTAACTCCATAAAACAAGTTAAAAATATATATTAGAATGATAACCTACAAAAATGTGGGTTTTAAAAGAATATTTTGAAAACCTTAAAAAGTTAACAAAAAGTCAAAAACATTTTATTTTACATTATAGATTAGTCGTTAACTTGTGCAATGCATATGAATGTTGGAGAAAATTATTTATATATGATACATATAATCAAATCATTAAACTGTTAGGTATAAATTGATTTTGCATTATTAAAAAGTTGGTGTAACTTGATCATGTCCAATCAATTACAGATATATCAATATATAAATATTTTTTGATGTAATTTTATGTACATTGCAAGCATTAATGAGTAAAAATATATATATTTGTAAGCCTTTGACTATTTGTTGTCTTTTTCTAATGTTGCCACATGAGCTTCTAAAGTAAAACTCTTTTTTTTCTTTTTCCATGTCATCATTCTAATATATATTGGTATCATATTTTTAAATTGATGGGGTCCAAATCAAGTTTAGTTCATCCATGATGGTCGTCTATAACCAAATCACATCCAGAGAGATTTACAAGGAAGGAAGCCGAACAGGAACACTACAAACATGAATAAAATCCCACCATGAAATATGGCAACCATCCAAATCAGGTTGGTCGTCTATGACTCAAAAGGTATGGACGACCAAACGACACTTATTAAATTTCAGAGAAATTTGCTACAAGCTCTACGTAATCAAGCCGCGATCTGTCATTCCGGAACATGGGAAGGGTTCCCCATAATCCCCTCCACTTTCTCCATTTTCATCATTAACTCCACACATCCACCACGATGATAGTGGATTTGAGCAAGTAGACCCACTCCTAACTCTCTATAAAAAGATCAAGTCCTATTCAACTAAGGTAAGTTCTACTATTTGGTATTTTATCATCCTTGTGTTCTAGAGAGAAAACTGATTTAACCGTCAAAAGAACCTTGGTCAGTTCACACCGGTCACTCTTGACAGTCTTTTCTTTCCCTTCAGTTCATCAAGCCATCACCGCAGCTCAAAGCATTCAGTCTACTGATTTTCGTGCATCATCATCATAAATGTCCATAATTTGATTATACGCTCTTATTCTTCTTAGCACACTATATGAAGTGACCCAAAGGAAATATTTTTCTTTTTAATAAGGTTTCTCCTTATTAATATGTAAAGGGAGCAAATGTTCCCCAATGGCAAATCTTAAGGTGCATATTCAACTTTGGGTCTTTTTTACTCCTAATCAAAGCAACTTACAATGGAGTTATGATGCAAATTGATTTAGGGAGAAAAAATTATTTTAATATTTTATGTTGTTTTCTCTTTTCTAGTGGAATTAGGATTTATTTGTTTTTTAAAGTTCAATTAAAATCATTTTCCAAATTGAATTAGGATTTTAATTGTTTTTCTTTTCCTAGTTATTTTTTTCCTTTCTTAAGTAAAAGTAGGTTTATTATTTCTTTTCCTAAAAGGAGTAGGTTAAATTCTATTCCTATATAAGTTATAGAATAGTCTCAAATTAATAAAAAGTTATACCAAGTGTAACTTAATCCTATCTATTGAGTTAAAGATGTTTATATAATAAAATATATGTAGTGTCTCATACTATTGTAATTTTAAATGATTTCTTCTCATTTATTTAAAATCCACATACATATTCCCATTAAATAAAAACTCATATACATTCATAATATATACGGAAATAAAATCTACCATTTATATTATATAGAAAAATCTTACTAGATTTTTTATATTAAAAAGAAAAACTTACTAGATAAAAAAAAATAATAATAATAATAATAAAAAATAAGATTATAATAAAAATATGAAAATATTGATAATTAATTTAAGGCAAAAACATCATTTTGGTTCATACATTTTGGTAACAATCAATTTGATCACTATTATTTTCATCTTGCAATTAATTTAGTCCATACCATTAATTCACTAATGAAAAATGCCTACATTGTTAATAGTGTGCACAGTTGGCACACTTGAAGCTTACGTGGCTTATGAAATAATATTAAAAAAAATTTAATTAACATAAAAAAAAATGCCACCTCAACATTTAATAAATAGAAAAAACCACATCAAAATTTTTAAGCCAAAAAGAAATGAATTTAGATAAAATAAAACCTCAAAAGTCTCTGTTATTTTCTTTCATTTTCTTTCAATCCAAACCCACGATCAATAGAACTCAAATACACGACACACTGATACAGAATGAAACAAAGCATATATATATATATATATCAAAATTGATGCAAAAACCAAAAGATAAACTAGATCTAGAACATAAGTTAGATCCAAAGCAAAATAAAAATAAGACACCCATATCTAACCGAAATTGACTCTGGATCCACAATCACAATGAAAATTAAAAAAAAAAATACAATTTTTTTTTCTTTATCTTGCTCTTGGTGATGAGAAAATATTACATGAACACCAACAGACCTGGGCACCAAGGGCTGTCGTGCTCTCATCAGATAGTGTGTTGTATTAGAGTTCCATTGATTGTGGGTTTTGGTTCAATTATCTAGCCAATTTTTCTTTGTTTGGTTGTGTTTGGATCGAAAGAAAATGAAAGAAAATATCATAGACTTTTGAGATTTTTTTTTTTTTTTTTTAAATTCATTTCTTTTTGGCTTAAAACTCATTGGTTCATTTTTTTTTTTTTTTAATTTTCTGATGTGGTTTTTTCTATTTATTAAATGTTAAGGTGGAATTTTTTTTATGTTAATAATTTTTTTTAATATTATTGCATAAACCATGTAAGTTCAAGTGTGCTAACTATGCACACCGTTAGCTATATAAGCATTTTCCGTTAATAAGTTAACGGTAAGAACTAAATTGACTGCAAGATGAAAATAACAAAAACCAAATTTACTGCTAACTACTAAAATGTAGGGACCAAAATAGTATTTTCACCTTAATTTAAATAATAAAATCTGGAACTAGAAATGCTGAACAACAACGTTTTTGCTATCCACACACTTGTAAAATCTGGAAAGAAATCTGAGAATGAAGTAAGAATATATCTACCTCCTGCAAGGCTGCAACCCTGATGCTCAATGGACCAATTAGAAGTGTAAGAGTGGTTCTACAAGAGAACAACTTGTACACACAAATTTTTTAAAAGGTAAATAATACGATCACAAAATAATATAACAAATGAATAACATGTATAAATTTTTTAGAAGAAAGTGGATACAATTTTTTTTTTTTAAATAAAAAAATACAATAAACTCATTTGATTCGATTTCCACGGTGTTTTACTATCTAAAGGATTATGAAGTTTGATCTTGAATAATGCCTTGATGTCTCTAAGTTAGATGCGTGATTGGATGTAGTGTTTGATTTGACATCGAAGGCTGGTGGCTTGATCTTGAACTAAATCAAAAGGAAATTGAAAGACAAATTACTACACAACTACGTTCAAAACATCTCCTTCACATAACTTAAAATCAAATACCATTTTTGCTGCTTTTGATATGGCTAGGTACAGCACGAGCTCATGCTCTCGAAGGGTATTGGTCTTCAATCATATGCGCCCATGCAAAAGCAACTTATTTCTTGTGGTTTCTTCCAACAGTTGCTGTACAAACTTTATCCCTCTTTGACTAACAACATCAATATTAACATTGGTATTTGATGGGAGGGGTGGATCTCATACAATGCCCACTTGCAAATTCCCACAATGAACTGTTATCAATGTATAACTTTTTAAATTGGGAAATTAAGCGCAAAAGGATCTAGTACTTCCTTTTGTTCTTATTTCAAAATTTTGTTTATGTTCATCTCAATCTAGTCACTACTAACTGCTACAAAAAGAATGAGGTTTTCCGCCTCTTGTCTTGGTATTCTCAGCTTGAATTGATTATAAGCTTTACCCACTTGAACTTGGCATTCTCAGCTTATGGTCTGAATTGATTACAAGCTTTACCCACTCATATATGGAAGAGACTTCAGAGCATTTGGACAATCATAAACAAATGCTCTGAAGTCTTTTCCCAAGCATTACATAAGAGGCATTTTGATTCCTATATGTGAATCCTTTTACAAATAACTGACCTGGTAGGGATGCATTGATTTTTTTGTCATCCCTAAATATATTTTAGATAAATATCATCAACGCAAACTTTTATTAAAATATTAGGCCATTTTAATTTGTTAATATGACAGTAAAACAACTATGGAACAAAGATCATAAATATATGATTTCGTGTGTAATTTAAAGATACTTGTTTTGATAGTTTTCTTATAGTATTCTATCACAATAATTTTGTGTCAATCAGCGTTGTTGAGAACTCTTTTAGCCATATTATATAAATTATATAAAGTTAGAGATGCTACTTTGGCGACTGTTAAAATTTCATATTCGAGCAATTTAATTTCTAGAATAAAATAGTCATTTTGCAATTTTTTTTGAAATTTCCAAAATTTACGTAAAGTTAAAATCAAATCATAATAGTCTAGAATTTAAGAACATAATAGTTTTTTCCTGAATTAAAATGAAGGTTTTGATCAAGGTTGGTACTACAATAAGCATGCATGGGATTAAACTTGGTAAGTTTGATTGGTACTTGAATGATTAATTAAATCAACATAAAGCTTAATTCTCATTTTTTTTTTTAAATGGTAAATGATTGTGGACAAGTGAACAAGGGATGATCATCTCCATAGTTTTAAAAATTAATTCTAATTAGGGTGAACCTAATCGATAAAAAATAAAATTGTACAAAAGTCATTATGACTGAAATTACACTCCAACATGTTGGGCTTTTTGTGGTGTAACATTGCTAACCGCTAAAACTAATAAGAGCATTGTGACTTGCCGCACTTGCGAGTATTTTTTTTTTTTTTTTTTTTTTTTCCTTTTTTGACAACATTTCAGCCATAATGTCGAAGCTGTGTTACATTGAAGACATAATTTCAGCATCAATATTGAAGATATGATTTCAAAGTAGGAATGTTTTGAAGCTACAATTTTTAGGAAAGCATACGTTACCAAATATTTTAACAATTTACCAACTCTATTTATAAAAATAAAATATTGTGCAAAAGTTCCCAACCTATAATATTCTATTTTTGTGAGCACAAAATAAATTTGAATCCAAAACTAGGCAAGTTAAGATATTGTTCAAGCTAACTTAAGTTCATTTGTTGCCACAAATTTTTCAGCTCTTCATATGGAACAACGAAACCAAGTGCTAATAAATCTAAATAAGTAAAACCTTCTTAAAGATTATATCTTAGTTCTCTTATAAATTTAACCAAGTAGGCAATAAGTTGGCATGGCAAACAAGTGCTTAGCTCTTCGCATTGATAGCCCAAACTTCTCACTCATGTCCAAGTCATTAGGCAACATGCCACTAGGAAGCACCCAGTGAAAGCAATGTAGTAATTGAGCTAGAACATATTTAATGGTTGTAAGGCCTAGATGCATTCCAGGGCACCCTCTGCGACCAGACCCAAATGGGATAAGCTGAAAGTCATGTCCTTTGAGGTCAATATTACTATTTATGAACCTTTCAGGGTAAAATTCTTCCACATTATCAGACCACACACAAGGATCTCGTCCAATAGCCCACAAATTTATTATTATTCGTGATTTCTTGGGGACATAATATCCATTGAGCTCAATGTCCTCCATGGATTCATGTGGGACTAGTAATGGTGCAACAGGATGAAGTCTTAAGCTTTCCTTCACCACCATATCCAAGTATGGTAATTTTGCCAAATCAGTCTCCTCCACCATCCGATTCATTCCAACTACACGTTCTAGCTCCTCCTGTACATGTTTCATCACTCGTGGATACCTCAAGAGTTCAGAAAATGTCCACTCAATCGCAGCAGCTGAAGTGTCATATGCACCCGCAATCATGTCTAGTATGATAGCCTTGATATTTGTTCGATCAATAATGTATACTTGCTCATCATGAGGATTCATGGGTTGGTTCATCAAAGAAAGCAGCGTGTCTATAAAGTCTGTTTCACGATCTTGTTGACCACTACTAGGAATTTTTTCATGCTCCTTGATGATATTCTCCAAGACTATGTCCAAAGCCTTGCTACATTTCTTCATGCGTCGTGTCAATCCCTGATAGAAATAAATAGATTGAAAATCACTATGCTAACGATACCATTTCTCAAATTTTACTAAAAACATACCTATCAAATTGATGTGGTAACTATGCACCCACATAAATGGTGCTGCATCAGTTACTCAATACTAGACGTAACCAAATTGTCACCTCAATTCCTTAATTGAATTTTTGTATTGGAATTTTTAAAAAATGAAGAATTATTCAATACAAAGGGAAACCAGCATGAGCATGAACATGAACATGAAAATGGAATACCAGATCCACCTAAATCATGCAAAATGCAATCCTAGTCATTAAGCTCTGTTATATTTTTTTTCTAATAATTCAATAATTAGGGAGAGGATTTGAGTTTTTTATTTCTTCATTAGAAGCATGAAGCCTCAAAGTGACTTTTTGAAATTGTGTGTTTTGAAAAATTGGTGATTTTATTAAGTGTAGTATGAAATTGGACTTTTTAAAAAGTAGAATGTTTGGTAAAAGTTATTAAAAATGCATTTAGCAAAATTGCAGTTTGAGGTGTAAATTTAAATATAAAAAAATGCAGACTATATATTAGGTAATTCTTTCATAATTATGGTTTGACGTTCTTATTAATAATAATATTAATATTAATATTATAGTTTGTCTTAGTTATTATTTTTATTAGCGTCTTAATTATTTATAATAGTAATTAATTATTTAATTTTTCAACATGACAGAGTACAAAATGATAAAGCAAAAAAAAAAAAAATCAAATGCATACCAATAATCAAGTTTATATTGTACCACATTATATTAAAAAAAAAAAGGCAACTACTAATAAAACAACCATCTTGGAGTCTATCTCTATTATTGTATTGAATTTAATTTTTCTTGGTAAAGATAAAACTATATGCTTTTTTTTATTGATTAATGCAACTAAGTCTGTGAATTCAATTAGGAAATTTAATGTACAGTATATAAGTTTTACCTAAACTCTAATAAAATCAATTTTGGAAAAAAAAAAAAAAAAAAAGGTACTCTTTAAAAAAATTAAACCCACATACTCACTAAGTACAAAAGTAATATTAAACCCACAAACCTTATCAACAATAAATCCACTCCACCAATACGTAGGTGACACCTCACCCACTCATATTTTCTCCAACCAATTAGGTTCCATGCTTCTAAATTTTTTATTAAAAAAAAATAAACTAGGTTTCATGCTTTATCACTCATAAATTTAATATAAAAAATTTAACTTTTGTATATTATCACGTGGATGATTATATCCTTTTAGCCATTACAAAGGCAACGTTCATAGCGTAGTGTTCTAGAAAGAATACAACCACATTTTAAAACAATAATAAAAGTAGAACTATAAAGAACAATGCAAAGACTATATCTATCTACATCATTTTTGCCACAACTCGTCATTTAGCGAGTTGTGAGTGATAGAAGTATAGATTGACATGGTACAATTATTTTTTCTTCATTACTCACAACTTGTCACATAAAAAATTGTGCAAAAAATTGTACATATAGTTGTGATCTAGCATTTTTCAGATATAAAATATGCAGGAAAACGTCATGTTCATCTTATGATACAGTAGCTTGAAATTAGAATAATCAATTCTTTTCTTTTCTTTTTTCTCTAAGAATTATCATTTACTCCACAATAATGTCAGTACTATAAATTTTGTCACAATTGTCCTATGTGATAAACTGAGTGATGAAGAAAAAATTGTGAGTTTATGTTATAATAACAAACTACTGTAATACCGGGGGCTGCAAGATCACAAGCACCGTGGTGGAGGAAACCAGGAAGCAAAGTTCATTCCCCCGCTAGTCAGTCTGAGGTTGCACCGGTTAGAGGTTTAGAGGATGAGAATACTATTGAAGCTACTAGTCCCGTGACTATGGTAAGGGATATTGAGGGTTTGAAGATTAATAATGTGGAGGGTCCTACTGTGAGTAAAAAACTTAAGGAGCCATGTGCAAAATCAACCCCATGCAAAGTGAATGTGGGATCCCATGCAAACAACCCTTCACCTAGACCTTTGGGTGATTGCACTAATGTGGCACCTCCACTAGTGCCTGCACAGCGAACTAGAAAGTGGACCAAGATACTTCGTGAAAGTAATGAAGAGAATGAGGCTGCACCGACACTGATGGACTTTGACCGTAGGCCAGGATTAGAAACGGGTGATGAACAGGGTGGTAAAAGGCAATGTATAGTCATTTGTGATGCAGAGAATAAGGAAAACTCTAAGGTGGTGGCTGGTTTCCAACACCACCGCCAGCAATGAGTTGCTTAAGCTGGAACTGTCGGGGGCTTGGGAACCCCCAGACAGAAGATGAACTAGTTGCTTTAGTTAGCAACAAAGATCCCAAAATTGTTTTCTTAATGGAAACAAAACTTGAGAAAACTTCAATGGAGAGAATAGGTCGTCGTATGCAGTTCCGTAATATTTTTGTGGTTCCACGTATCAATAGGGGTGGTGGTCTTGCTTTGTTGTGGAGGGAGGAGATCAATTTGGATATCCAAACCTATTCTGATAATCACATTGATGCTTTCATTAACCATGGAGATGATGACGCCTGGCGGTTTACGGGTTTCTACGGAGACTCTGACATCGCCAGCCGGGAAGTCTCCTGGTCTCTGCTTAAAGCTTTGAGTCAACGAAGCAATTATCCGTGGGTGGTTCTAGGTGATTTCAATGAAATTATGTTGGCGGAAGAGAAACAAGGGGGTTTGGATAGGCCTGAATGGCAAATGTTAAATTTCAGGGAGGCTTTGGATTTTTGTAGTCTGAAAGATTTGGGTTTTAATGGTTTTCCCTTCACTTGGTGTAATAGGAGACCGGGTAATCACAATACTTGGGTTCGGCTTGATCGGGGAGTTGCTACAGTTGAATGGATCCTTCGCTTCCCCACTATCAGAGCCCACCATTTAGATTGCTTCCATTCAGACCATAAGTCGGTTTTCTTGGGTTTGGATGCTGAAGTGAACAGGTTCTATAGAAAGTGTCGCCCTTTCCGGTTTGAAGCCATGTGGCTTAAGGACAACTCTTGTGAGAATGTCATCAAAACATCTTGGAGGAGTGCTGGATGGTCTGGTTTGGTGGATAAGTTTAATCTAAATATTGTGTCTTGTCAGGAGGGCCTCAAGGAGTGGAATCGAAATACTTTTGGGCATGTCCGGATTACCCTACAGAGAACTCTTAAAGAACTGAAGCAAGCCGAGGAATCTGATGGATACCGAAACAATCCTGGGCATATTTGTGAGCTCCGGTCTAGGATTGAGAAACTTAAGAAGAGGGAGGAGTGTATGTGGAGGCAGAGGTCAAGACTAGATTGGTTAAAAGAGGGTGATCAAAATACCAGGTTTTTTCATTGTAAAGCTAACCAAAGAAACAAAAGAAACTATATTGCAGGTTTGGAGGATGAAACAGGTACCTGGCAAATGGAGGAAGGCCGAATGGGAAAGATCATTGAGGAGTATTTTGGCACTTTGTTCACCACATCAGATCCTTCAGGCTTTGATGAAATTTTATGTGGAATCCAACCCTCAATCACCGATGAAATGAATGCAAACCTCACCCGTGAGTTCACTTCTGAGGAAATCCACTAAGCATTGAAACAAATGGCTCCCACCACTGCTCCTAGGCCTGATGGTATGTCCCCTATCTTCTATAAGTCCTTTTGGAAAATTGTGGGTGATGATGTGACCAAAATTGTCCTTAATGCTCTTAATACGGGTGTTGTCCACGAATCCCTTAATGCCACCTTTATTTCCCTTATTCCAAAAATCAAAAATCCTAAACGGGTTTCTGATTTTAGACCGATAAGCCTCTGTAATGTGATTTATAAACTAATCTCAAAAGTGTTGGTTAATCGGCTTAAACAAGTGTTGCCCAATATTGTTTCTGATTCTCAAAGTGCTTTCTTATCGGGGAGGTTGATTACGAATAATGTACTTGTGGCATTTGAAACTCTCCATTACCTGAAAAGGAAGACCCAAGGGAAGCTAGGGTACATGGCTTTAAAATTGGATATGAGTAAGGCTTATGATAGGGTGGAATGGGTTTTCTTGGAGAAAGTTATGAGGCATTTAGGGTTTGCTGATAGTCTGATTAAAATTATTATGTCCTGTATGTCAACTGTTTCTTATGCTGTCCTTTTGAATGGCCAACCCGTGGGTAATATCAAACCCACTAGAGGGTTAAGGCAAGGTGACCCCTTCTCCCTTTACCTTTTCCTACTTTGTGCTCTTGGTCTCCAAGGCCTGTTAAAAAAAGCTGAAGTGCAGGGTGATATACACGAGGTGTCGATTTGCCGTAATGGCCCTAAAGTGTCCCATCTTTTCTTTGCTGATGATAGTGTCCTATTTTGTCGAGCCCAGTAGGAGGAATGCCAAACCATTATGGATTTGTTAGCAATCTATGAAAGAGGGTCGGGGCAAAAAATTAATAGAGAGAAAACCAATATTTTCTTCAGTTCTAATACTCTTCCCCAGGTTCAGAGCAATATCCAGCAACTCCTTGGAGTACCGGCCATTCAGCAATATGAAAAATATTTAGGTTTGCCGGCTTTAGTGGGGAGAGCTAAGAAACAAAGTTTCATTTACCTAAAAGAGAGGGTTTGGAGGAAACTCCAAGGGTGGAAGGAAAAAATTCTTTCTCATGCCGGCAGAGAAGTGTTGATAAAATCAGTGATTCAGGCCATCCCTACGTACACTATGAGTTGTTTCAAACTCCCTTAGGGGTTGGTGAAGGAGTTGGAGGTGTTGATTAGAAAATTTTGGTGGGGATATAATGGAGATAGTCGGAAGGTTCATTGGGTGAATTGGAAGCGCTTATGTGAGGCCAAAGAAGTTGGAGGTTTGGGCTTCAAAGAGATTGAAAAGTTTAATGATTCATTATTGGCGAAGCAAGTGTGGCGCATGATAAATAACCCTAACTCCCTATGCCATAAGGTGTTCAAAGCAAGATTTTTCCCGAATTGCTCAATTCTAGATGCCAAAGACTCTACCATTGGTTCATACGCATGGAAGAGTATTCTTGGAGCTAGAGATGTGATCCGTAGGGGTATGGTGTCGAGAATAGGGAATGGGCAAGATGTTAGAATAAAAGAAGACAGATGGCTTCCGATTAAGTCCAATAGAACTGCTATATCACCCCTTCCTTCAGTCCAGGCTGACACAAGGGTGTGTTCTTTGATCAACCATGAATTGGGATTGTGGAAATCGGATATGGTGGAAAGGCTCTTCCTCCCCCATGAAGCTTCCTTGACTTTGGGGATCCCTCTGAGTCTTCGTATGCCTCCTGATGACATTACATGGGGACTAACTTCTAATGGTATTTTTTCAACTAAAAGTGCCTATAAAATGTTGGTCACCTTGGATAATAATGGTGAGGCAGGTAGTTCTTCCCTTGATCCTCAGTTGAAATTTTGGAAGGGTTTATGGTCGTTGAGAGTGCCAAACAAAGTGAAACATTTCGCCTGGCGTGCTTGTAACAATGCCCTCCCCACAATGGTTAATCTTCAGCACAGACATATCAGCAACACGGAACTCTGTGAGCAGTGCACAATTGAACCCGAGGACACCCTTCATGCATTATGGGCGTGTAGCAAGCTGGAAGTAGTCTGGAGTACTCTGTCTTGGACTCTTCCTGCTGCCCAAGCCCGCCCGGCATCCTTTAACGCATTATTGGACTGTTTTTTGCAGGTGAAGGACGACTACAGAAAGGAGATTTTCATCATGATAGCATGGACAATATGGAACCGCCGGAATGCTCTGAAATTTGGGCATCCAGCTATACCGGTTACCAATATCATACCAAGAGCAAGTTCTCTTCTTCAAGAGTTCGTGTCAGCTCAGGAAGTCCCAGACGAACCACCAGCTGTTGCGGTCTCAACTCAATGGCACCCTCCGGAGTTTCCGCATTACAAAGCCAACTTCGACGCAGCGGTTTTCAAAGCAAGCTCATCAGCAAGGATCGGCGTGATCATCCGAGACAACAGGGGCGATGCAATTGGTGCACTCTCAGTCCCAACACCCCTCGCTACTTCAGTTGCAGCATTGGAAGCGCTGGCATGTCGAAGGGCGGTCCTCTTTGCAAAGGAAATCGGACTCAGATAGGTTATCTTCGAAGGTGATTCTGCAGTAGTTATTCAAGCTATCATCCAAGGCAATTCGGCGTCAGCAGAGTATGGAAACATCATAGACGATATCAGGAGTCTAGCTGTTGATTTTGATTTCTGTCATTTCATTCATGTTAAACGCAACTGTAATGTAGTTGCTGATGCTCTCGCCAAGAGGGCTAAAACTTTATCAGGTCTAGCTGTTTGGCTTGAGGACGTTCCAGAGGACATAGTTCCTCTTCTGTTATTTGATGTTCCTTAATAAAAGTTGCTTCCCTGGGCTTCATGGTCCGGGTTCTCAAAAAAAAAAAAAAAAAAACAAACTACTAAGCACATTATGTCAAATAGAACAATTGTGACAAAGCATGTGTGAAGTGTGTGGTATTGTTTACTCCATAAATAAGTGTGGCATTGAAGTCCAAATTTGCGGATGGACCCAAATTTATTGAACCAGTTATGGGCATATATGCTCTGTCAATTGCAAATATTGTAGTCTTGTGGAATTGGAATAGGGTGGTAGAAGATAAGATTAGTTTATTACTTATTGAAGTGAAAGGAATTAAAATAAGTAGAAAAAAAAAGAAAAAAGAGTAAAAGAATTGTTGAGAAAGGAAGGACAAAACAATATAATACTAGAAATGATTAGCCATGTGATTTTCAAGGTGGCCGTGTTATGCAAAGATTTTACGGAGATTTGAAATCTTAGATTTAAACATGTCTTATTTTTCTTATAACACAACCATAAAGTTTAAATAGAAAAATATATCATCAGGGGAAGTGGGCTCAAGATGCCGGATCTGGGGGAGGGTTCAAGATGCAGGATCTGGGGAGCATATCTAAGTAATTTTTTTTTTTTTAAATAGCCCTTATATTTTAGAAAAAATTTGATATTAGTTTTATAAAAAAAAATATAAAACATTGTCGAGAAAATTTTGCATTTTTTTTTTCCTATTAAAAAAATTCTAAAATTATTTGCTAAACACATTCTTTAACTTTTCCAAGAAAATAAATAATAGACCAATCGGATTTTAGATTTGGCTATATATGGAAAGAGCGCAAAGATTAAGAGCTAGCAAATCAAGCCAAACTTCATAATCCTCCTCCAAATACCATGGTCACTTTAGCTAATCATAAAGATTTAATAAGACTCGGATCAAGTTGAATCGATAGAAACTTACTTACCTGTAGATCAAGTGCCCCAAGGTAAGGCACATAATCAGCTAGATTGAAAGCCCCCGCCAAGCTCATGGCCTCCTCAATAAGCGCTTCAAAGTCGAATCTATCATCACTGCTTCGCCCAAATATCATTCTACATGTAGTTTCCTCATTAAGTTCGCACACTTTCCCACTAAGATCCACGACCTCATGTGCCGCCGCGGCTTTTTTCAGTGACTGCACCAGTGATCCTACCTCCGCCTTCCTCACAGGTGCAAATGAATCTATTTTTGAAACACTAAGAAGTTGCAACGTACATAGTTTCCTAATGTTGCGCCAATATGAACCATACTCGGTGAAAGCCATGCCTTTGGTACCATAAGCCAAGTATTCAGAGACTTGGAGTTTAGGTCGGCTAGCAAAAATGGTGTCATGGGTCTTTAAAAATAGCTCAGCAGCTTGAGGAGATGAGACCACGATAGTTGGTACATGGCCAAGCCGTAATGACATGATGGGTCCATATTTTTTGGCTAAGCTATGGAGGGCACGGTGTGGGAGACTACCTAGCATGTGAAGGTTACCGATGATTGGTAAGGAACGAGGGCCCGGTGGGAGTTTAGGCTGATTTTTGTGGCTCTTTGGCCGTGATAGGATGTGTATAAATGTCCAGATGGATAGTAAAAGGAAAATAGCTAATGTCAATGGAGACATTTTGTGAATCGAGTTGAGGAAAGATATGGGACTGAAGAGGTCTTTGTAACTGTGAGTCTGTTTCTGTCTTTTGCTTTCTTTTTTATACCCGTACTCTTTTAATTTATTGCCTACCTGTACCCCTGTTTGAAAAATTAAGTGAAAGCCTACCCACCAAAAAGTTGCGGATAAATGAATGAAATTATGTGGGTTGTCAACCTTCCAGGTGGCAAATACATAAGTTATTTAATTATAAGTTTTGATTTTAAGGGCCATTTAGTACACATATTTTAAAATTAAAAATTATTATTTGAAAATATGTGCAGATAAAAAAATGTGTTAAAATACGTGTCAAAAGTATATGTGTTTGTTTCTAAAAAAAAAATAGATGTGTAAATGTATGTTTGTTTCTAAAAAAAAAAAAAATATGTGTAATTTTGTTTAAAAACTAAAAATTGTTATTTGAAAATACAAACTAAATACCCCCTAAATTTTTTTTTTTTTTTCTTCTCTTTTTTGCTAATTTTTAATTTTTTTTATATTATTTTTTTTTTCATTCTCAAAGTAGTAGCTAATATATATATATATATATATATAATTTTATATTGAGTTTTAACACTTGACCGAAGCTGAACATATTAATTTGGGATGAACTTGCTCATCAAAAATAATTTCGAGATGGACCTAATTACAATTTTCAATATTTTTAATAGACTATATAAAATATTTATTAATTTAATAATAAAATAGCAGTAATCCCAAAATAATACACTAATTCTAACTAATACCAAAACATAACCTTTTTCTCGGCCAAACATTGACTCTAAGATGGGTACAATAATTGTGTGGCCAAATTCAACAAAAAATCCCATCATATTGTCAACCCAAGGTCAGTAGTCACTTGCCCATCAAATTTTAGAATTGAAGCCTTAAATATTTGACTATTCTAATAAAAGAAAATCCCAACATAATTTTTTATTTATTTTTTACACGCCCATAACAATATGCAAATTACTGTTGAGACTTGTGACTGTTAGAACATATGTGAAACTTGTTAAAAATATGTTATTATAAATTGGCTAATCCTTTGACAAAATGCACTTTACTTGTAATGGGTAGATCTATGATAGGTTTAGTACTTCAAAGAACAAGAGTTCAAGTTTAATATTGAAACCATGCAAATCTGTTCAAAAAACAAGTGAAAAAGTGATGTTCATTAAACCTCGACAGATAAATCTATCGAGGTTTAACAAGGAATCTCAACAGCTGCTCAACAGAAACAGTATCTATCGAGAATTACGAAATTCAAATTTTCAGATCTGTTTTTCACACATATCCAAGTTACTTGTGTAGGGTTTCTTTTCTCACAACCCTAAACATATATAAGGATTATTTTCAGGACCGTCTCAAGTGATGCAAAGTGATGCAACTCAATACAAATTGATTGTGCATGCAAATTGTGACTGAAGATAGAATTCGCCCTAGTTCATCATATTCTCTGTAGAAGCTGCTGCGTCTTTGCTCCAAAGGTTTTGTAACCAAGGAGCTTCTTGATCTTCATCGTCTAGATGAACTGAAGAACTTTGCAGCCAACATTTTCCTCAAGTTGGTGTGTTAGTCACGTACTTGGATCCGTGCATCGACTAGTTAGTCACTTACTTGGAGCCGTGCATTGAAATGAGAGATTGTCACTACATTACAAATTCAATTGGATATTAGGGTAAGAGTTCAACTATAAGTTGGTATTAGGTACTAGGATTCCTTTTATTTTTAACCGCTTATTTTGATAATATTGGATTATTGGGAGTGGTGACTTTAAATTCACTCGATGGGGTTTTACCTCTGTGGTTTTCCCCATTTATAAACAAATCACCCTTGTCAAATTTATTTTCCGTTGCATTTAGTTATTTGATGATTTGTTTGTGCTACCACGCTTATTGTATGAAATTGAATCTAATTAATTCACTTGGCTAATTAATTGATTAATTTACCAAATGGGTCAATACATTCTTGGCCTATCAGTAACAAAAAAAAAAAAAAAAAAAAAAACACAAAAAAAAACACAAAAAAAACACAAAAAATGGTACCAAAAAAACCCAAAAATAAAAACTCCATTAGCCCATTGCTCAACCCATGCCTTTCCGGACACTAACAAAACCCCATTTTTCCTTTTAATAAATTCTAAATCAAAGAAGAAAAAAGAAAAACTAAAAGAACAAAAAAAATCTGTGTCGTATGATTAGTATGTGTGTACCCCATAGGCCATAGCGCCGCCAGTTGCCACTCGTGAGTCCGATATGTCATCTGCTCAGTTCCGGCTATTGCTTCAGTCCATGCCGGTGGCAACCACTGGTATCTCTCTTTTTCTCTTTCTCTTGCGCTCTGGGTATCTCGTTGTTGTGCCACTCTATATTGTTTTTAATAATAGCAAGTCACAAAACTCACAGCCACAACCCCCAAAATCAATCACCATCTCCACCATAGCCAAAAGCCCCCAAAATCAACTACCACCTCCAAACCCACCAGAGATGGAGAGATAAAGAAATAGGAGAGAGAAGAGAGAAAAAAGAAAGAAAATAGAAAAGAGAGAAAGAGGTGAGCAGATGAACCAGAGAGTGAAAGAAAAAAAGAGAAAAAGGGAAAAAGTAAATGAGAAAAATATTATTTTATTTGATATTAGAATTAACAACTGATATTTGTTTTCACTTGTGAGTTACAGTGGACTGTGGATGCTCTAAAAGCTACTTTTAACTACCATGTGCAGTTGTGTTTCAGTTAAGAACTGATAAAGTCTCTAATTGTTGTATAAAAGATCTGAGATTCAATTCCCGTCTATACCAAAAAATCAAAAACTGATTAGTGTTTTGGTTTGATAATAAAGAATTATCATCAAGAGCAAATGCAAGTTACTTTTTAGTGCTGCACAGCACTTTCAAAGTGAATAGATATTTATGTATTTGATGATAGCTTTAATTTTATATATAATAATAATAATAATATTATTATTATTATATATAAGAATAGTGTGGCTGAGTTTACATAACAATTATATAAAGGGCAAATTACAAATTATTCGTACGTAGTTTGACCAAAATTTAATTTGTCTACTTGTAATTTGAAATTTGATACTTTACCCACTTAAGGTTTAACTGAAATTTAAGTTGTCTACCTGTGATTTGAAATCTCATAATGCAAATGTTCCACTGGATTCCTTTTATCTTATTTAATATTGTATTTTTATGTTTTTTGTGTTTTTAGAAAAGAAAGACATAAAAGTAGAGTGAAATTACATGCATATTTAACTCTGTTTTTATAGATGTGAGTTACGGAACTCTAACACTTTGTTTGTTTTGATGGAAACCTTTGGTAAAGATAGTTTTCCGTGTTTTTCAATGTTTAGTAGTAAAATAAAAAAATAATAAAAAAAAAGTCAAAAGAAAACTATCTTTAGTCAACGGGAAAAGTATGGCTTATTTTTAGAGGTTGTTTTCCATTAAATTCTTTTTTTTTTTTTTTTTTTTTGGAAAACAACTCTATCTCACAATAAGTTAAATAAGGGAAGTTAAATAAGAGAAGTTAGAAGATTGTTTTTCAACTCATTTAAGATAATTACCAAATATAGGAAAATGAAATAGTTTTGCAGAAAATACTTATTAGAAAATAACTCATTTTCTAGAAAATATTTTTGCCTAATAAACAGAGCGTAACTAAGCTAACCTTAAGTGAGTAAAATGTCAAATTTCAAACGACAGGTACGCAACTTAAATTTCATTCTAACTAAAACTGGGTAAGTTGTAATTTGTCCTAATATATAATAAGATATATGGGTTTAACTTGTTACACAAAAACTATTTTACACAGTTTTACACATTTGGATAATTATGCGAACATGATTTGTAATTGATGTATATTTTTAGAGAAAAAAATATTCACAACTGAGAAAATTCTACTCAATATTTTTTTCTAAATGTTGAAACCTCCTAAAAAGGCTCAAAGATGTGAACTTCAACAAATAATTATTGCTTTCTTAGAATGAGATTCTAGAAAGACCACCAATACGAGAGTATTATTTTAATCAATTCAATGAAATCTATAGAGTGATCTCAAAACTAGGCCATATAAAAGTAAAATACAAGATTAACGAATGAGTTTTTAAGTGATTGTTGAACTATATTAAGTTTTTAATTTATAAAATAAAGTACTTGTTTTGCGTCATAAAAGTTTTTTTTTATTACTTGAGAATTTGGTTATTTTTAGGTCCCCCCCTCCCCCCCGGGAAAAATTTCCAAACTCTGCCACTATTTAAGCCAAATCTGAAATCTATCCTCTCCCTCTAGGATAGCTATCACTTATAAAAATTAAAATTAAAATTAAAATTAAAAAGCAAAAGATCGCATTACATGTCCCAGATTTCATGGCTTTTGAATAGAGTTTTATGGTGTGTCGTTATATTAAAATTCAGTTTCCTCTCCCCTGTGTATGTGCTTGTTTCTAAAAAAACAAAAAAAACAAAGAATCAAAAATATAAAAAGTCACATTTGTATATTCCATGCTGGCCCAACCATTAACTGAGTTTTAGGCAATCACCTTAGGTCCAAGCTCCCGATTCCCAAATTTTAAAAAATAAAGATATATTAATTAAATTCAAAATATTAACTAATAAAATTATATTTTTTATAAAATATTTTTTTTAAATGAAATCTAATGCTAGAAACACTATAAATTTTGACATGTCACAAATCACAAAAAAAAAAAAAAAAAAAATTTGGCACTCATCTATATATACTATAAAATCCACATTTGTATGTTTAGAGCTAGCCTAACCATTAACCGAGTTTTAGGCAATCGCCTAAGGTCCAAGCTCCCAATTCCCAAATTTTAAAAAATAAAGATATATTAATTAAATTCAAAATATTAACTAATAAAAATTATATTTTTTTATAAAATATTTAAAAAATGAAAGCTAATGCTAGAAATACTATAAATTTTGACTTGTCACAAATCACAAAAAATTCATTTTGACACTTGTCTATTATATTATAAAATTGAAGCATCTGACTTTTTATTGATTTCATGAGAACTTGCCACATAATTAAGCTTTGAATATTTCACAATTTCCACATCATTATTTTATTTGTTTATTTATTTGATTTTTTAGCCAAATTTGATTTAAAACCCCCAAAAACTCTACTTGAACCACACTACCGGGGATTCCCAGATGGAAGTCATTGAATTAAGACATATTTCCCACTGAAACAGCATTATCGCTCAAAGTTTTGTCTAATAATACTAATAGCTCTCTTCATACCTTTTTAGAGCAACGCTATTGTGACAAGAATCAAAAAGCTTATGACACATATAAAGGCAAAGTTTTCCAGAATTTCAGATGGCTCAAGTTTTATAGGTTTCAATCTATTAAACCCACCACTTGACATGTTTTAATCGGGTTTCCTTCCCACAAACCCGCTATGGACCCAAATGTTATCGAATTGGATTTGTTAGTGAGAGTTTGGGAAGCGCGTTTTGCGCTTCCCACATCCTGCATTTGCGTTTATTTTATTTTTTTCATGTTTTTTTTTTTTTTAAGACATGATTGTTGACTTTTCTGTGTGAACGGTGCACACCAGTAGGTCCCGTGCACTATTTATGAGACCCATAAATCTCACTTTTCAACAACTTTTTCATTAAAAATTGGTCTCATAATACTATTCACACATTTAAAAATTATTTTGCTATAGTGTTTTTAGTTTTCAGTTTTTAGCTGTATCCAAACGAAAATTGTTCCATTATATACTTAATCAATCACAACATACTACACATCATTTTTTTCTTTCCACATAAACTATATAATTTTAAAGTACAGAGAGAGAGAGAGAGAGAGAGAGAGAGAGAGAGAGAAGACATATATATTACAATCAACAAGAAGAGCAAACCAAAATTAATAAGTAAAATTTTTCTAAAGGTTATTTCGTAATTCTCTTACAGATTTAACCAAGTAGGCAATAAGTTGGCATGGTAGACAAGTGCTTGGCTTTCCGCATTGCTAGCCCAAACTTCTCAGTCATGTCTAAGTCATTAGGCAATTTATCAAGGGGGAGCACCCAGTAAGAGTAATGCAATAATTAAGCTAGAACATATTTGACAATGGAAAAGGCCTAATTTATTCTAGGGCACCCTCTACGGCCAGACCCAAATGGGATGAGTTGGAAATTATGTCCCCTAAAGTATATATTATTATTCATAAGCCTTTCAAGATAAAATTCTTCCACATTATTTGACCATGCATCAGGATCTCGTCCAATAGCCCAAAAATTTACTATTAGTCTTGATTTCTTGGATACGTAATATCCATTGATCTCAGTGTCCTCCATAGATTCATGTGGGACTAGTAATGGTGCAACAAAATGTAGTCTTAAGCTTTCCTTCACCACCACATCCAAGTATGTTAAAGTTTCTATATTTGTCTCCTCCACCATTTTTTTCATTCCAACTACACCTTCCAGCTCTTCTTGTACACATTTCATTACTTGTGGATGCCTCAAGAGTTAGGAAAAGGTCCACTCAATTGCAATGGCTAAAGTGTCATATGCACCCAAAATCAGGAGAAATTACATTTTACCACTCTAAACTATGCATTAGATTACACTTTGCACTCTAAACTATCCAACTGCACACTTTGCACCCTAAACTATCACACTTTGCACCCTGATGTCATTTTTCTTGTAATATTTAACAGAATCTTGTTACATGCGACAAGCACATGCTTCTTGCTTAGGTGTAACAAAATTAAAAGACTAAAACACCCTTCTTCAAAATTAGTTAAAACAAAACTCAAAAATTTCTGCATCTCCTTCTGTCTCACGTGTTGTCATCCTCTTCCCCAGATTCAAATTCAAACTATTTAAATTTACCTCTCTAATTCCATAGCGTAATTCATGGCACTATTTAAAGGATCATTCAGAGAGTCACACCTCAAAGTGTTGTTAGCTTATAATACTATTGACAACACTTCCCTTCTCAAAGTGTTCTCAGCTTTCTCTCAAACCTCTCTAATTGATCTCATCAATGGCTCAATTGGCCTCATCTCAGGTTGACTACCCATTTCTTTCATTCTATCTATCTCTTTTTTTCATTACCCAAAACAAAAACATGGTCTTTGTCTTTTGGGTACTTTTTGGTTTAAACTTTTGACTTTTGTTTTACTAATGTTTTTGGTACGTGAGTTTGTTTTCAGGTTGCTGTTACTGTTCCTGTTGGAAGCGATTTGTCCACTAGGAGATCTGTGTTTATGGTTTTTTTAATCTTTTCTATTTTTCTCTGATTAATTTTGTGCTTAAAAATGCTTACTTTGTCAAATCCATAATTAAATGGTTTAAGTGTTTTTGTTAGTTCTTACCTCTTTGTTTGATTTTTTTTGTTTTGTTATGGATCATATAAATTAATGGGCTTGTTTGGTTACTTTTGGTTTTAATAGTTGTGCAGTCTTGTTTTAAGTCTACATTCGTCTGTGAATTCGTTCAAATGAGAGAACGATAAAAAGAAAAAAAAATCAGCCAAAGAATTACATCCGTGGATTCTCAAGCTTTTAGGGAGGTGACATTTCTTTTTACCAGGGAAGGTGGATGGGGAAGAGGATGGCACCACGTGAGACAGAGGGAGATGTGGAAATTTTTGAGTTTTGTTTTAATTGATTTGAAGAAAGGTGTTTTAGTTTTTTAACTTTGTTCCACCTAAGTAAGAAGCATGTGTTTGTCACATGCAGCAAGATTCTGTTAAATATAACAGAAAAAATAACACTAGGGTGCAAAGTGTGATAAGTGTGATAGTTTAGGGTATAAAGTGTGCAATCGGATAATTTAGAGTGAAAAGTGTAATTTAGTGCATACTTTAAGATGGTAAAGTGTAATTTCCTCTCCCTCCCCCTCCCCCCAAAAAAAAATTCATGTCTATTATGATAGCCTTGATATTTGTTCGATTTATTATGTATACGTGTTCACCGAAAATTTAATATGTTATCATATCTATAATTGTTCACCGTATACGCTATGGTTTTTTTAAATTTTTTTTTTTTTTTTTTTTTTATGGGAAGATAGAAACACTGCATACACCAAGTTGGTTGCATGGTGTTTTAGAAATTTAATATATTATCATATCTATAATTGTTCACCGTATACGCTATGGTTTTTTTAAATTTTTTATTTTTTATTTTTATGGGAAGATAGAAACACTGCATACACCAAGTTGGTTGCATGGTGTTTTAGAAAAGTTGGAAAAGTAACAAAACACGTTTTTCAAAAACAATAATAAAATAAGTAATAATTTAGAATACGTGTAAAAATGCCCTGATTTTCAATCTTTTGAGTTCAAGTTATATTTAAGTAATGTTAAATTATTCAATAATTTGTTATTAAATTCGCATTTTGGAAATCTTATCGTTGGATTATATATTCTATATGTTCTAATTAACATGCGTGTCAATTTTTATGCTAATCGGATTTTATTTACCATTTCATCTATAAACTCATTTTTTATACATTATTTTAAATTACAAAAACTTAAATTTAAACAATTTATTAATGGCATGACTATTGATATTCGATCACCTTGTAATTTTGCAAGTATAGAGAATATAAAAAGATAATGTAATCTAACAGTGGATTTGTCAGAATTGGCATCTTATTAAAAAAAATTAAGTGGTGTAATAGTGCTTAGAATTACACTATGTGTAACTCTCTCTCTCTCTCTCTCTCTCTCTCTCTCTCTCTCTCTCTCTCTCTCTCTCTCTCTCTCTCTCTATATATATATATATATATATGCGCCCATGTTGGTACTCTAATTTATTGAACCATATGTTGGTATATATGTGTTGTAAATTGCAATTACTATAGTCTATGGAAGTAGATAAGCAGAGAAAATCTATCATGTGTCCACCTCTTTGTGAGATGGTGGATACATGTAATACCACCCTGGATGGGTGTGAAGAGATTCGTTGATTAATTAAAAGGCTAAGACATTGTTTGATTGTAGAATGGAAAATAAGGGGATAAAAAATTATGGGAGGATAGAAAATATTAATTTTCTCTCATGTGTATTTGGTTGGGAGGATGGAAAAGTGAAGGGTTAGAAAAATCCTTTATTTTTTTTTTTTAGAGAAAGTTTCAATCTATGGCGTCCGCTCCTGATAATAGCTCTTTATCATCAAACTAAAACACCAATCACTTTTTGGTTTAAGCGGAGATTGAACTCCAGATCTCTTATTCAACCATCAGAGAAAAGTGAGATGATAAAAAATGTAATTTATTCAAATTTATTATTACGCTCTTATTACATAAAATAAAAGATGTAATGTCTTTATAAATACAATTATTTAAAATGAAAAATACTTTATATTCATGATCTCATTTTCTTTATAAAAAAAAATTGTTAGGCATCTTAAAAAAATTATAAAATAAAATAATGAAATAATTAATAAAAAAAAAACCCACCTATTGGGGCTCATTAAAAATATAGATTTTTGGCAAAATTTTAGATACAATACCTAATACCTAATGTCATGTTTTTTAGATTTCCCTCTTAAAATTATGCTATGTGTCTGCTTAATGAAATATCTAAATGACATTAACTTAGATACAACATATTTTAATCTCCCGGAAGAAAACTCATCTCTTTCATTTGCTACAAAATAGAGATAATGAAAAATAGGCTCTGCAACTCCATCATCCAAATCCGACATGCATGGAGCCCAGAACTTTGTGAGTTCAAACTTCAATAAGAAAAGAAGTTTCTTTCACTTCTATAATGGCAGAAATTTATGAAGAACTTCCAGATCCTACACCTCTATAACACACTCGCTAAACATCCTAATCAGACTTAGAGCCCGAATCTCTTCTTCTTCTCCTTTTTTATTTTTATTTTTTTTGGGGGTAAAATAGAGCCCAATCAACCATGTAAATGAAAGAGATGTTAAGTAACAAGAGGCTTTCTTTTAATGGGAACCTAAGTAAAAGTACATAAGATATTATATTTAAGTTTTGTCAAGAAAAAATATACAATTAAAAATAAAAAATAAAAAAATAAAAAAAGAAAAAAGAAGAGGTATCTTCAGTCTCACTACCACCCATATTATTTTCATTATTCTCTCTCTCCCTTATCCTATATTGTCTCATTAAATCATCTCTCACTAATTCCTCTCCCTATTGAATCTTCCTCTTCTTCTTCTTTTTGTTTTCCGTCACTTCCCTCTTCTCCCTTCACTTTCACAATTCTTACCTTCGACTGTTGCATGTCAACTAAATGCTAGATTTTCTAATCTCAGATACTCAGGAAGTCCCATGTATTTCTATTTTCAACACCGGCCAATGATACTTGAATCATTTTTGTCTTTTTAATTATTTTCTATGTTGAATAAAGGGTGAGAAGAAGTTATTGTTGAGAGAAGAAAGGAATTAGACAAATCTGTAGCTGGAGCCTTTTTTTTTTTTTTTGGGTTTAGTTAGAAGCAAACGGCTGAGAGAAGAAGCAAGGGGGAAATTCTCACTTGGGTTGCACAATTACTTTTCTCGGATTTCTCTCCAAATTGAAGAAATTATATTTTGGTGGGACCGAGTGGAAAATACACCCGGAACCACTAACAAGCATAAATGATGTCTTCTTCTCACTTTTCTTTCCTTTATTTTCCTTCCTCCCAATAATCACTCCCCTACACACTCAAAAACACGATTTCAATTATAATTATGAAATAATGAAATGGTATTTTTAAAATACGATTTCAGTCAATCTATGCTTGCGTTTGGATAGCGTTTGTGTCCAGCGTTCCACCTTTTTTTTTTTTTTTGAGAAGCGCATTTCAGCTTTTTTAGTGGATTCTATACACTGTTTGCGAGATCCATAAACCTCTTTTTTCAACAAAACTTTCATTAAAAATAGGTCCCACGACACTATTCATACATTTAAAAATTATTTTACTCCAGTATTTTCAGTTTTCAATTTTTAGATTTCAACAAAATAAGTGGAATCTAAACGCACCTTATATATAGTAGTGTGCAGTAACCATTATATACTAATCATTACTCTAATTAAAATAAGTAAAAGAAGTGTCGAGCATCAAAACAATAAAATACTAGAAAGTTGAAAAAAGAAATTGTATCGCCTTGTGTTTTCCATTCGGCCATGTCTATCATGCATATTTTTACAGAGACTTGGGCCCTACTTGGTTCTAAAAATATATATTCTATTTTGTTTTCATTTTTGAAAATGAGTATTCCTTTTCTGAATCTGAATTTAGGATAAAGAATCCATTTTCCTTTTTGCCTTTGTTTGGCACCTGTTTTAAATACAGGATTTGAGAAGAAAAACATTGACATACCCGTTTTTCACTTGGTTCTTATTTTTTATTTTTTAAGAAAATCTAATTTTTTCACTTACAAAGTTGACTTGAGAGAGATAGGTCATGGCAGTGGACTGCACCCATTTTCAGTTTTTTATTAGGAGAATGTCATCATACTCATTTTTGTTGGAAAAAAAAATGCTAAAAAGTTTTTTTTTTCATACACACATATTTTGGGTATTGAAAACGACAATAAGAACTAAAAACAAATTAAAAAAGTTTTTTTTATTGATAGGCCCCACCAAAAGCAGAAAATAAAAACAAAATACACCATGTTTCTCATGAACCAAACATGGCATTTATTTATCAGATTTCATTGAACATGTCTTATAAATAGATTTAACCAAGTAGGCGAGAAGTTGGCATCGCAAATAAGTGCTTGGCTCTTCGCATTGATAGCCCAAACTTCTCACTCATGTCCAAGTCATTAGGCAACATGCCACTAGGGAGCACCCAGTGAAAGCAATGTAGTAATTGAGCTAGAAAATATTTAACGGTTGTAAGGCCTAGATGCATTCCAGGGCACCCTCTTCGACCAGATCCAAATGGGATAAGCTGGAAGTCATGTCCTTTGAGGTCTATATTACTATTTATGAACCTTTCTGGGTAAAATTCTTCCACATTATTAGACCACACATAAGGATCTCGGCCAATAGCCCAAAAATTTATTATTATTCGTGATTTCTTGGGGACATAATATCCATTGACCTCAATGTCCTCTATGGATTCACGTGGGGCTAGTAATGGTCCAACGGGATGTAGTCTAATGCTTTCTTTCACCACCATATCCAAGTATGGTAATTTTGCCAAATCTGTCTCCTCCACCATCCTATTCAGTCCAACTACACGTTCTAGCTCCTCCTGTACATGATTCATCACTCGTGGATACCTCAAGAGTTCAGAAAAGGTCCACTCAATCACAGCAGCTGAAGTGTCATATGCACCCGAAATCATGTCTAGTATGATAGCCTTGATATTTGTTCGATCAATAATGTACACTTGCTCATCATGAGGATTCATGGGTTGGTTCATCAAAGAAAGTAGCGTGTCTATAAAGTCTGTTTCACGATCTTGTTGACCACTACTAGGAATTTTTTCATGCTCCTTGATGATATTCTCCAAGACTATGTCCAAAGCCTTGCTACAGTTCTTCATGCGTCGTGTCAATCCCTGATAGAAATAAATAGCTTTAAAATCACTATGCTAACGATACCATTTCGCAAATTTTACTAAAAACATACCTATCAAATTGATGTGGTAACTATGCATCCATGTAAATGGTGCTACATCAGTTACTCAATACTAGACGTAACCAAATTGTCACCTCAATTCCTTAATTGAATTTTTGTATTGGAATTTTTAAAAAATGAAGAATTATTCAATACAAAGGGAAACCAGCATGAGCATGAGCATGAAAATGAAAATGGTATACCAGATCCATGTAATTCATGCAAAATGCAATCCTAGTTATTAAGCTTTGTTATATCTTTTTTTTAATAATTCAATAATTAGGGAGAGGATTTGAGTTTTTTATTTCTTCGTTTGAAGCATGAAGCATCAAAGTGACATTTTGAAAAATTGGTGATTTTATTAAGTGCAGTATGAAATTGGACTTTTTAAAAAGTAGAACATTTGGTAAAAGTTATTAAAAATGCATTTATCAAAATTGCAGTTTGAGGTGTAAATTATCAAAAAATGCAAACTATATATTAGGTAATTCTTTCATAATTATGGTTTCACCTTCTTATTAATAATAATATTAATATTAATATTATAGTTTGTCTTAGTTATTATTTTTATTAGTGTCTTAATTATTTATAAAATCCCCCTCAAAAAAAATTATTTATAATAGTAATTACTTATTTAATTTTTCATCATGACAGAGTACAAAATGATAATGCAAAAAAAAAAAAAAAAATCAAATGCATGCCAACAACCAAGTATATATTGTACCACATTATATTTAAATAAATAAAAAAATGGCAACTACTAATAAAACAACCATCTTGGAGTCTATCTCTATTATTGTATTGAATTTAAGTTTTCTTGGTAAAGATAAAACTTTTTTTTTTATTGATTGATGCAACTAAGTCTGTGAATTCAATTGAGAAATCTAATATACAGTATATAAGTTTTACCTAAAATGTAATAAAATCAATTTTGGAAAAAAAAAATACTCTTTAAAAAAATTAAACCCACATACTCGCTAAGTACAAAAGTAATATTAAACCCACAAACCTTATCAACAATAAACCCACTCCACCAATAGGTAGGTGACACCTCACCCACCCATATTTTCTCCAACCAATTAGGTTCCATGCTTCTAAATTTTTTATTAAAAAAAATTAATTAGGTTTCATGCTTTATCACTCATAAATTTAATAAACAAAATTTAACTTTTGTATATTATCACGTGGATGATTATATCCTCTTAGCCATTACATAGGCAACGTTCATATATAGCGTAGTGTTCCAGAAAGAATACAACCACATTTTAAAACAATAATAAAGTAGTAGAAATATAAAGAACAATGCAAAGACTACAACTATTTACATCATTTTTGCCACAACTCGTCACTTAGCAAGTTGTAAATGATATATAGAAGTATGGACTAATATGAAATAATCATTTTTTTTCCATCACTCACAACTTATCACATAACAAATTGTGGCAAAAAATTGTACATATAGTTTTGATCTAGCATTTTTCAAATATAAAATACGCAGGAAAACGTCATGTTCATCTTATGACACTAGCTTGAAATCAGAATAATCATTTCTTTTCTTTCTTTTTTTTCTTTTTTTTTTTCTTTAAGAATTATCTTTTACTCCACAATAATGTCAGTGCTATAAATTTTGTCACAATTGTCCTATGTGATAAACTGAGTGATGAAGAAAAAATTGTGAGTTTATGTTATAATAACGAACTACTAAGCACATTATGTCAATTGTCAAATGGATCAATTGTGACAAAGCACGTGTGAAGTGTGTGGTATTGTTTACTCCATAAATATGCGTGGCATTGAAGTCCAAATTTGTGATGCTCTGTCAACTGCAAATGTTGTAGACTTGTAGTCTTGTGGAATTGGAATAGGGTGGTAGAAGATAAGATTAGTTTATTACTTATCGAAGTGTAAGGAATTAATATAAGAAGAAAAAAAGAGAAAGAATTGTTGAGAAAGGTACAAAACAATATAATACTACAAATAATAAAAGGGAATTATATTGGCCATGTGATTTTCAGGGTGGCCATGTTATGCAAAGATTTTACGGATATTTGAAATCTTAGATTTAAACATGTCTTATTTTTCTTATACTACAGCCATAAAGTTTAAATAGAAAAATATATCATCAAGGGGAGTGGGTTCAAGATGCAGGACGTGGGGGGGCATATCTAAGTATTTCTAAATAGGTTTTTTTTTAAAAATATTCATGTTAATTGATCTAGAAAAGTTTAGATATTACTTTTATAAAAAATATAAAACATTGTCAAAAAGTTTCCTATAAAAAAAATTCTAAAATTATTTGCTAAACACATCCTTTTGACTTTTCCAATAAAAATAAATAAATAAATAATAGACCAATCGGATTTTGGATTTGGCTATATATGGAAGAGTGCAAAGATTAAGAGCTAGCAAATCAAGCCAAACTTCATAATCCTCCTCCAAATGCCATGGTCACTTCAGCTAATCATAAAGATTTAATAAGACTCGGATGAAGTTGAATCGATAGAAACTTACATACCTGTAGATCAAGCGCCCCAAGGTAAGGCACATAATCAGCTAGATTGAAAGCCCCCGCCAAGCTCATGGCCTCCTCAATAAGCGCTTTCAAGTCGAATCTATCATCACTGCTTCGCCCAAATATCATTCTACATGTAGTTTCCTCATTAAGTTCGCACACTTTCCCACTAAGGTCCACGACCTCATGTGCCGCCGCGGCTTTTTTCAGTGACTGCACCAGTGATCCTACCTCCGCCTTCCTCACAGGTGCAAATGAATCTGTTTTTGAAACACTAAGAAGTTGCAACGTACATAGTTTCCTAATGTTGCGCCAATATGAACCATACTCGGTGAAAGCCATGCCTTTGGTACCATAAGCCAAGTATTCAGAGACTTGGAGTTTAGGTCGGCTAGCAAAAATGGTGTCATGGGTCTTTAAAAATAGCTCAGCAGCTTGAGGAGATGAGACCACGATAGTTTTTACATGGCCAAGCCGTAATGACATGATGGGTCCATACTTTTTGGCTAAGCTATGGAGGGCACGGTGTGGGAGACTACCTAGCATGTGAAGGTTACCGATGATTGGTAAGGAACGAGGGCCCGGTGGGAGTTTAGGCTGATTTTTGTGGTTCTTTGGCCGTGATAGGATGTGTATAAATATCCAGATGGATAGTAGAAGGAAAATAGCTAATGTCAATGGAGACACTTTGGGAATCGAGTTGAGGAAAGGTATGGGACTGAAGAGGTCTTTGTAACTGTGACTGTGAGTCTGTGTTTTCATCGTTTCTTTCTTTTAGGGTGTGTTTGGATGGAGGGGTGGAAAAGTGGGAGGATAGAAAATGGTGGAAGGCTAGAAAAGTGAGAGGATAGAAAAGATTTTAATTTCCCTCCTTTTTGTTTGGTTGGGAGTGAAAAAGTGGAGGGATGGAAAAAGTGAATTTATATAAATTTACTTATATACCCTTGTTAAAAAATGATGCACAATTAAAATAAAAAAATGACAAGCAATTAAAAAAAAAACAGTCAAATTTATTAAACAATAAAAATTATGTTCAAGAAAAAAAAAAATCATGTCTAATTTATAAAAAAAAAAAAAGAAAAAAAAAAGCATAACACTACACGTACAACCCAAAAAATCAAAAGAAAAAAGAATTAAAAAAAAAAATGTAGTAGGAAAG
Organism: Quercus gilva; assembly: GCA_023621385.1. NCBI lineage: Eukaryota > Viridiplantae > Streptophyta > Magnoliopsida > Fagales > Fagaceae > Quercus > Quercus gilva. Next base: position 24,245,531 of record CM042482.1, on the reverse strand, counting down.
TAGCAAACGCCAGCAGGCAGAAAAAAGAAAAAAAGAAAAAAAGAAAAGAAAAGAGAAGACAATAGGACGAAATTAGTGCAAGGGCAATTTTGTCATTTATCTATAAAACACCTCCCACACCATTTTCTCTCCATTTTGGAGAGACAAGTTTCAGGTGAGCCCGGGTGGAAAATGCCTGGGTCCCACCAAAAATTTTTCTCTCCCTCCCTCCTTACCAAACAACACCCCTTCTCATTTTCTCTCCTATTTTCTCCTCTAAATTTTCCATCCTCCCTAAAATCCACCCATCCAAACATAGTGTTAGAGTCTCTTTCTATCTTTTACTTTCTGTTTTTTTACCCCTATTATTTTAATGTATTGCCTACCTGTACCCCTGTTTCAAAAGGTGAGTGAAAGTCTTCCCACCAAAAAGTTGCGGATAAATCAACGAAATTATGTGGCTGTCAACCTTCCAGGTGGCAAATATATAAGTTACAAATTATAAGTTTTGATTTTAAATTTTATTTTTTCGTTCTCTTTTTTGCTAATTTTTAATTTATTTTTATATTATTTTATTTTTTCATTCTCGAAGTAGTAGCTAATATATATTTATAATTTTATATTGAGTTTTAACAGTTGGCTAGAGCTAAACATATTTTTCTTTTTTATAGTCAAACTTAACGAAGTTTCATTGGGAGAATGGGCAGAGTAGCGGTGGGTGGGGGAAGAAAATAGTAAGTTAGACAGCGTTGGCAAGAATTAAGAAAAATAGCATCTCGAGTTTTAGAAACTCGAGATCCATATTAAAAATCGAGTCTCAAAGACTCGCTTTGCAAGAACTTTGTAGCTGAAAATGCCACACAAATCTCGAGTTTTAGAAACTCGAGTTCTATGCAAAAAAAAATTTTGTGTGATCGCCCCTATAGTGGCGTTTTTAAGTCCTATAGTGACGTTTTAAAGCCCTATAGCGGCGTTTTTCTACAAAAAAAATTTATAAGTGTCCATACCAGGTTCAGAAGGCCCTATAGTGGCGTTTTTAAGCTCTACAGTAACGTTTTAAAGCTCTATAGCGGCGTTTCCTGCAAAATTTTTTCATAAGTGTCATACATGAGTCCTATAGTGGCGTTTTTAGGCCCTATAGCGGCGTTTTTTCGGAACTCGAGTGTTTAAAACTCGATTTTCACATGGATTTTTTTCCAAGTCGGACCCATCCGCTTACAAATCAAGACTTAAAAACTCGAGTTTTATCTTGAAACTCGAGTTTTAGACACTCGAGATGCTAATTTTCCAAATTCTTCTAAACAATGACAACTAACTAAATTTTTTTATATTTATTGTTAAATGGAAAAAAAATTCAAGTTTCATTAATTGGGGCAAAAACCCATTGATGATAATCCATACAAACTTGGTTCTCAATTATGGGTGGAGTGTCCACCCAAATAATACAATTTGAAACAGATTTGGCATGCCTAGCCAACTGATGAGCTGCCTCATTACTGCACCTACTTACATACAAAGTTTTCCATCCTTTGAAACTCTGCAGCACACGCAAAGAACCTTCCACAACTTTTTGGATAAAGCTCGGGGTTTGGTTTAAACCAGTAAGTGCAAACATAATAGTCACTGCATCCCCCTCCACAATAACTTTCCCAAGGCCCAGGGGGGGTAAGTTACAACTGCTTAGCTGCTTGAGGTAACAGGCTATTGAGGCTCTGATACCAAAAGGGGGGTAAGCTACAGACAAGGGCCGACTGTGGCCATTGAAGTGCGAAAACGTAAATAGGTTACAATTGTGAAGGCCATGACTATGGCGTTACAAGTATAAACTAGAAAATAAACTGGGGTTGCCATCTGATTACAAGTACTGGGTTGTAATGAGAGAGGGATTTTTAGAACTGAGCTAGACCTAAAAACAACACTTACTTCAAACTGGAGAGGGAGCTGCCTTATATAGGAGAAGGGAGCATTGGATCCTGCTGAATACTGCTGGAATTCCGGAAGGTGAATTTGCTTTTACCTTGGGTGAAAATCATTTCAGCCGAAAGTAAATAGTAACTTCAAGATAATTTGTCGGGCACTGTTTGTGAACAGTAACTGTTACTATTCATGAATAGTGATTTGTCCCCATGCTTTTCTGGCGTACTGTTCATCAATAGTAACTCTGACTGTGGATGAATAGTAGGCTGTCTGGAATCTGCTGAGTGCGGGTTCTGTGCATGTACAGTGATCTGGACCGTAGATGAATAGTAACCAGAGCTGAAAACTGTTCTGAATAATAATTGGGATTATCTGGAACACTTAGTCTTCGTCCAAATTGTAACCATCATATGGATCTTGTGAATCCTGGAATGGGTCAATTGGACACCTGTTTACTGAAGCTTCAGATGAGGCAAGAGAAACTCTTTCTACTGACTCTAACTTCTCAGCTTGAATCTGCAATTGCTTGGCAAGATCTTTTAGTTCTTTACTAGATTTTCCGGCGATCTGGACGGAGTCTAGGCTAGACTGAGACCTTGTATTGTAAGGAATTGCTCTTGGAACTGGAGGAGTAGTTCCCTTGTCTGGAGAAAGATTACTAGATCCTTCTCTTAGGGTTGTATTCCTTATTGCTGAAATAGGGTTTAATCAGTACCATAATAATCCGAAGGAGGACTATGATGGTAGTCATGCTCATGGAAATTGGCGAACTGATTGCAGACGCCACACCAATTTAGGGCTTCATACTCTGGTCCTTTGGTGATGAATCTTTTGGGATTATTATTATAATTAACCCACTGGAGATCCATAGCTGCTTCGGAGTATGGTTTGGTGGTGAAAACTGAAATTCTTCCAATGTTACCAACAAAATGATAATTCACCCATAATTCCTGAGCGACAGTAAGTATTTCATTGTTGAAGTAGTTACGCCGATAGTCTGCAAGGTTATCAGGTTCATCGTATGATAAATAAGAGTCTCCTTCAAACCAAGGGCCATTATAGGTGTAACCATTAATGAGTACAACGTGTCTGGAGGGAATGACAGTCATCCAATTGTTACCATCCCACTGTGGGAGTGTGCTCCAACATCTAATGGATACAAAAGGACTTCTGATCTTTTGGACAACTTGTTGTATGATTTGGGGGAACTGGCTGATTTGGCCATGGTGTGTTAGTTTAATCAATCTAACAAAGCCATATTCAAACATCCTGGAAAGCCAACTTGAGTTCCTTTGTTCTTTATCTGTTCCATCGTCTAATCCATCTTCATAGTTGATAATGAGACCAGGGAAAGGATGCCGCTTCTGATAGGCTCTGTGGCTGCTTCCAAAATATTGTTCCCATATGGACTGTGCAATAGCACGATCTACTTTTGTGTCAATATCAATATTATTTTCACCGAAAACGGGGAAATGGGTAGTGACCAGAATTTTGAAATGTTCACACTATTGATCAAATGATTCGAACATAGCCTTGCAACCAAAAATATTAGTTTGTATTTCTGGGGGCAAGTTGGCAATGGCATTTCTTAAGACAGTTTGAGACTTAAGGCTAAACTTTGCATAATCAGTGCTCATGATAGTCGTTTTATCCATTGAATGGATATCTTCTTTGCCAAAGAGTTGACTAGTGATGGCTTCATTCCTTGCCTCAAGATCAACTAGGTACATTTCTAGGGCTCTGAGGGTTCTTTGGAAAAGGCCTTTTTTATTTAGGGTCCATGCTGCTTGGAAGTTATCAAGGATAAATTTGATGGAAAACGGCAGGTTTTGGTATGCACCATTTTTCCATTGCAGTTCTTTTGTTAAAACTTCCTACAAAATAACAACCATATCACAACTAGAGTATGTCACCTCTGTCGGGACATAATCCTGAAGGGATGTTGATCCTCTTTGGTTTCCCTTGGAGGATGCACCTTCATGCTTTTTTGAAGACTGTCCTACTGCTGGGAGTCTTTGAGGGTAGCCCTGTGCAGGTGCTTTCTCTTTGTCGTTCTTTTGGGTTAATTTCCTCCACATTTCAATGGGGCTTGCTTTAAAAGTTATTTGTTGTTTTTCCTGCCAGAATTGGTTTAAAAAAGTAGGTTGAATTTCTTTTTCAAAAATGCTATTGTTTAAAACATGAAGTAGCTTAAAGCATATGCTTTTATGATGCATGAATGAAATGGGGCATTGAGATGAGTTTGGGAGCCGAACTAGGCGAACAAAGTCATCATTTGTGAATGGAATGGTAGTTACAAATGAATCAAGGTTCTTGGCTTGATTATATGGAACTGTGAATGGGGGAGTTTTGGCATTGATAAGGTTAAGGGTCTTGGAAACAGCGATTTCCTGGAGAGTACTAATATCTCTAGGTTCAGGGCTCCTAAGAAACTTAAACTTGACTGGCTGGCCAAAGGGATGGGTAGTGATTCCTTCACTATTCGTGGTGAATGGATACAACAGACACATGAAAAGGTTTCCTAAGATAACCTTATCTGTCATATTCTTGACTAGGACAAATGTGGTTTTAAAACACATATTATCCTGGCAAACATGAGCTTTAGGAATTTTGAATTCAATCTGCATTTTACCTCCACTTGCAGAAGTTAACCTTTCTTTGGTTTTTCTGAAGTACTTAGAGGGAATGATTTCTTCTTGAATGCAGTTGAGATCAGCGCCTGAATCTATTAAGGCAATAACCTCAAATTCAAAATCTTTGCTGATGACAATCTTGACTTTGGAGTGCCATTTCTGGAAGTTAATCCTATTGATGGTTACTAAGAACTTGTCATTAGACTGCTGTTCTTGAACCATGTCTGCAGTAGGGTTAACTGTCTCTTCAACTTCTTCATCAGAAGGGTTCTGTAATGAGGTTCCTTCCTCATTGCCTTGATGAGAAGTATTCTCCAAATTTCTAACTCTTTGATCAAAGAGATTCTGATCAACCTTAAGGATGGTTAGTTCATTCTTAAGGGTTCTAACCTCAGACTTGGTTTCCTTGATTTCCTTTTGAAGGTCGCTAAGTGTAACTTCCTTCTTGGATTTGGTAAACTTATTGTAGATTTTTTCCAAATCAACTTTGGGTTTCTGAAGCTTAGGTTTAGGATCACTGGTTTCCCTAACTAAGGTTCTTTTGAATTCTGTAAGCTTCTGAGCTTTGACTACCGAGCCTTCGATCTGTTCTATGAGATCTAAGAGCAGCTCTTCTTGCTTAGATAGAACATTGAGAGTCTTGTTCCTACAACAACTATCCATGCATGGAATGGGTTCATCCGAGCCACTAGAGGAGCTAGAGGAAGCTCTAGAGGGTTCAAAGGATGACTGGTAGATCTGTTGGATTTCCGTGGAGTTGTCACTATCTGAGTGATCAAGTTCAAGGAGCTTAAAGATCTCTTGCTTACTGGCTTGGTCACTAATGAGGGTATTGATAAGGGATTTGGCCTTGGCTTTACACTCTTTACTGAAATGACCTCTCTTTCCACAATTGAAGCATTTTCCCGATGCTTTGGAAATTGGTTTTCCTGTGGACTTGGATTTTCCTTTCTTATAGAAATTGTCCTTACTGAACTTCTGTTTTCTATAATACTTGGATAAAGTCTTCTTCTTGTGAAACTTCTTAGAGGAATCTTTACTTTGGTATTTGGATTCTCTCTTGGGGATGACAGAAGGTAAGCCATACTGTGTACAGAAGTTTCCTACTTCATACTTGGCTTTGCCTTTGCTGGCTTTGCTCTAGATTTTGAGATCTCTGCACATCTTCATTCCTTCACTCCGAATGGTGCTAGAGATGTCTCCATAGGTTAGGTTATTATAATCTATGACACCTAAGGGGTTACACAGGGTTTCTTTAACCTTTTCTCCAAAAAGGGTAGGTAAACCATCGATGAACTTTTCCTTCCAAAATGGAGAGTTACAATCACTTCTGTGCATGACTCTAGTGGTGAACACATCTTCATACCATCTGAAGTCTCCAAGGGTTTTGCATCTAAGGTTACTCAACTGGTCGTAAATCCTAGATGTGATGTTGCTAGGTTGTCCTACGAAGTGTTTCATGATCATATAGATCAGGGTATTGACTCCGTCAGGGATACCTCTACCTAAAATGGTGTCAAAGATAGGGAGTCCTTCCTCATCTTTTTGGACAGCATGTTTGATGTCTTCTTTAGACTCTTCTGTAAGGTAGTTATTCCACCATTGCAGAAGTTTTCCTGTAAATCCTAAAGACATGAGCTCTATGACGTCAGCATGGGATTGTCCTTCACTAATGTAGTTATTGGCTACCATGGTCATATGTTGGATCTTATTAAGGATTTCCTGTTTTGATAAACCATCTATATTCCATTCATAGAGTTTACCAAAAGAGACTGAGAACTGGTTGCTAACATTCCTTTCTTCATACTGAAGGTCAGGAGGGGTAGGGTTAGGATACCAATTCTTGGTTAAGCTAGTTAGGGTTACTCTGGGGTGAATTAGCTTGTTCACTTGTAAACCCTTAAACTGGTTTTCTAGGTGTTCTATCTCCTTTTCATTATCTGAGGAGGTTTTGTTAGAACTGCTAGATGCTGTATGGATGTCTAAGACACTAAGCTTGGGGGTTTTCTTAGGAGAAGGGGGAACTGGTTCTTGCTTCGTGCTAAGTTCCTTAAGCTTTTGTTCTACAACTTCTAAGGCTGTTAAATCCTTAGGTTTGTCTAAGACAACTAGGCGGGTGTCAACTGGGGTTGAAGTGGTAACTGGTGAAGGGGTGACTGGTTCTTTCTTCACAAGTTCTTCAAGCTTTTGGTTGACTATTTCTAAGGCTGTTTTGTCTTTAGATCTGAGGTTGGGCTGCCTATTCGTAGGGAGCTTGACTAAAGGCTTTTCTAGGGTTTTGACAAGTTTGCTAGGGCTTCCTAGTTGGAGGATGACCTTGTTATCTATTCTGTCTTCTATCCTATCAAGCTGTTTTCCTATAACTCCTAAACACTGGTTGGTGTAGTTGTTTTGCTCTAGGACCTTCTTGACAACCTGTTCTTCTAGGTTGGTTTGGGTCTTGAAGAGAGAGGCAACTAAATCACTACCACGGTGTTTAAAAACTATAGCTTCCTGGGGTGGATGGTGAGATCTAACAACTTCTGGAGGTTTGCTAGAACTGGTAGCATCCTTATTGGGAAGTTTGGTCCAATTAGTTTTGGTGATGACACAAGATTGTTTGTGCCACTCAAAGTGGTTCTCAAAATATTCAAAGAATGGGACATTACTGGATATCTCTTTCATGAAGATTTTCCAACTTTCCAAAACTTCTTTCTTTTGTTCCAAAGTATGGTTGGCTCTATAGGCTTCTCTTTTGAGTTTGTTTTCTTCTGATTCAAACTCATTGCCTAAGGCAACTAGGTCTAGGGTGAACTCATTGCCTTTGTTTCCACTTCCATCGCCCCTAACGGGGGGGGGGGGGGTAGTTTCTTGCTCATAGCCCCCGTAACTTGACCCCTTTCATTTCTAATGATCACACCTATACCACAACAGCTAATATCCATGAAGGTAGCCCCATCCATGTTGAATTTCTACCAATCCGCATCTGGGGGGCGCCATTGAGGTCTGGTTTGGTGCGGCTGTTTTGGAAGCTTTGGGTTGCTCATTGTACTTTGTCTGAACTCTTCCATGAATCTACCAACTTCCCTCATTATGCACCTCGCTAGTCTGTACTTCCCTTCATACTTAAGTGCATTTCTATTTTTCCACAATCCCCAAGCTGTTATTCCAAACATCTCCCAATCAAAGATAGCTGGCTGGTCCATGAGTTTCCATACTAGAGCAATGAATTCTCCCTGAGATGGCAGTGTACTTGGAAGTTTTAAGCCCAATTCCCTCCATGTCTCTGATGCAATTTTGCAATCCCATAAAAAATGGCCTATTGTCTCCCTTTCTTCACACAAGGCACAAACATCTGAGGCAACAATTCTTTTTTGTTTCAAGCTATAGTTGGTAGGGAGAATATTTTTGCACGCCCTCCACATAAAGTGCTTGATTTTGCTTAGGCAATCCAAATTCCAAATCAGCTTCCATAGCTTCCTCATTTTTGTTCTATCCGAGCTTTCACTCACATCCCCACATTTATTGGACTCTTTTAGGATTTTGAGGGCTACCCCATAAGCACTCTTTACTAAGAAAACGCCATTTTTTGTCCAAGCCCATGATTGAGTATCCTCTGTCATACTTGGACTAATTGAAATTCCCAATATCGTTTTAGCCTCATGGTAAAGGAATGTATTCCTTACCTTTTCAATGTTCCAGCTACCCCCTTCTAAATCCATCAATTGTTCCACATATTCCAGCTCTGTATCTTCGGGTTTTAGGCTCACTACCTTAAAGGATTCAGGTGTTGGCAGCCACCTATCCTTCCACACATTCACCTTTTTTCCGTTGCCGATATTCCACTTAAGGCCTTTCTCAATGATGCTTCGAGCTACAACTATGCTTCTCCACACGTAGGAAGGGTTCCTCCCCAATTGTGCTTCCATAAAAGAGACCCTTGCAAAATATTTTGCCTTAAGCACTCTATGCAGCAGCGAATTTGGCTTTCTAAGGATCCTTCATCCTTGTTTTGCCAACAAAGCCAAGTTAAAAGCCCTAAGATCTTTAAATCCCATTCCGCCCTCGGATTTTCTGGTGCAAAGCTTTTCCCACGACACCCAAGCCACCTTCCTCTTGTTTTCCTTTTGCCCCCACCAGAAATTTCTAACTAGAGAATTCAAGTCATTGCAAAGTGATTCAGGGAGTAGGAAGCAACTTATAGTGTAAATGGGGGTTGCTTAGGCAACCGCTTTAATAAGAATTTCTCTCCCGGCGTTGGATAGGAGCTTTCCTTTCCAACCAGCAAGCTTTCTTCCCACTTGGTCTTTGATCCTACTAAACGCTTTTTTCCTACCTCTACCAACCAAAGGGGGCAGCCCAAGGTATTTCTCATGTTGTTGTATGATTTGTGCTCCAAATAGGTCCTTCGCCTCTTCTTGTGTCTCCCTCAAAGTGTTTTTGCTGAAGAAAAGAGAAGTTTTCTCTTTATTTAGCTTCTGGCCTGATGCAGCCTCATAATCCTTTGGAACTCCTATAACTCAATTGCCTTCCTCCATGGTAGCTTTACAAAAAATTATACAATCATCTGCAAATAGGAGGTGCGATATGTATGGTGCTCCTTTACACACTAAGATCCCTTTAATTCTCCCAGCACAAGCCTCCCTCCGAAGCATAGTTGACAAGCCTTCTGAGCACAATAAAAAGAGATACGGCGATAAAGGGTCGCCTTGCCGTAGACCTCTAGTTGGGATGATTCGACCCTTTGGCTCTCCATTAATAAGGACAGAAAAAGATATAGTTTTAACACACATCATAGTGAGGGAGATCCACCTCTCATGAAAGCCTAACTTCCTCATAATCTCTTCTAGATATGCCCACTCAAATCTATCATATGCCTTACTCATATCGAGCTTTACTGCCATCAAACCTTCCTTTCCATCCCTTTTTTGGTTAATGCGATGCATAGTCTCGAAGGCTATGAACATATTGTCCATTATCTGCCTCCCTAGCACAAATGCACTCTACTCCTCACTGATCACTTCAGGCAGAATTTTCTTTAATCTGTTGGCAAGCACCTTAGAGATAACCTTATATATAACGTTACATAAACTTATGGGTTTAAATTCAGAGATTTTTTAGGGCATTTAACCTTTGGGATTAGGCATATGTAAGTATCATTTACACCCAGTGGCATCCTACCCGAATTTAATGTATTCAGAACACAATTGATTACACTAAACCCTACAACATCCTAATATTTTTGGTAAAAGATCGGGGACATACCGTCAGGTCCTGGTGCTTTTGTAGGGTGCATATGTTTGAGCGCTATCCTGACTTCATCTTCTTTGAATGCTTCTAAAAGCTTGTTATTCATCTCAGATGAGACTCTTGGACTAACTCCTTCAAGTTAGAACTCCTGGGCACTGACTTGTTCGGTGCTGAAGATCTCAAAAAAATAATCTAGTATCATGTTCTTAATCACCCCCTGATCTTCTTGCCAACTGCCATCCAAAACCCTTAGACCTTCAATTCTGTTCTTTCTTCACCTCTGTGTAGCTGTGGCATAGAAAAACTTGGTATTTTTATCTCCACTCTTCAGCCAAAGTGCTCTAGACCTTTGATTTCACATTACTTCCTCTCTGATCAAACATTCGTTTATTTCCTTTCTCAGCGCTTATATTTCTTCTGCCGTTTCATGGAGTAGATTCATTGACTCTAGCTGCTTTAGTCTTTCTTACTTTTGTTTTAGAGTTTTGTTGACATTACCAAAAACCTCTCGATTCCATTTTTGTAGATGGATTTGACAACTCTTAATTCTATCCTGTATTTGGAATTCAGGACTCTCCCTCAACGGATCCCATGCTATCTTTATAACTTCTTTACATCTTTCGTCGTGGGTCCACATTTCCTCGAAATAAAACCTTCTCTTTGTATGTTTCGGGGATGTCCTTTTTTCGCCCATCAGAGACAAAAGGCAGTGGTCCAAAGCTGTTGTTGACACATGATAGATCTTTGCCTCAGGAAATAAAGCTCTCCATTCTTCATTCGCTACCATTCTGTCAAGCCTTAACAAAGTCCTCTAAGCCCCGATTCTTTCGTTACACCAAGTAAAACTCTGCCCCAAGAAACCCAAATTTGTTAACCCACAATGATTCAAACACTCTCTGAACACTCTCATCTGATCAACATCTCTATCCATCCAACCCAACTTCTCATCCGGATGGGTGATTTCATTGAAATCCCCAAACACTACCCACGGCATATCGCATTGATTTTTTAAAGTCTCCAAAAGTTTCCAAGAAACATACCTCTTATTGGCGTCGGGCTATCCATAGAAGCCCGTTGCCCTCCACGGCGGTGTACCTGAGTTTCCATTTACCACCACATCGATATGCGAATTGGAGTAGCTTTTGAATCGGATATTGTAACCTTCTTTCCAAAGCATCGCAATTCCACCGCTTCACCCATCACTTGGAACTGAAATTCCCTGTATAAGCTCAAGCTTTTGCTGAATACCCTTTACTTTACTCTTTGTTGCTTTCGTCTCCGCGAGGAAGACGAGGACCGGTTTCTTTCCCTTCACCTCATCGGTGAGGGTTCGGACTGTCGGGGGTGATCCTAAACCCGAAAGTTCCACTCCAAGACGCTACCCAGCAGCCGCTGCCACTCCGCCATCCGCCTGGTCTTCTTTCTTTTGGATTTTGTAGGGTTGTTCTTTGCTTTCTGGTATTCTGACTTCTATTTCCTTCGCATCTAGCTCTTGTATTGGGACTGAGTTTTCTCTCTTTTTGTTTTTTGGGCCGGACTCTTTTCCTTGTTCTTTAGAATGGGCTGCTCTTGCTAACCTTTTCCAATGGCCACTACTTGGGCCTAATTTCTCTACAATCCAATCCGTCTCTATATTAAATGTCATGGCCATTAGGCCTGGTTCCCCTTTCTCTCCACATGGCTTATCATTTGGCCCATTGCCCATTCAATTTTCCTCTGTTTTGAAAATAAAGGGTGGGGCACCTTCCTGAATAGTCACTATCTCCCACTGCATCGTCCCCTCTGTTTCTCCTTTTAATTCAATCTTTGACCCGCCCGTTGCTCCTAGGATAGGAAGAATATTTCTTGGGGCTGAGTTAGTGTGGTTGGCCTCCCCTTTTTTAATTAAATTCTTGGCATTCTCCTCCCTCGGTATCATTTTTTCTGTCTCCTTTCTTATGATGCTATTTTCAATGTGGGCTACGTTTGACCTCAACTCTTCGCCAACCAGCAATGTACTTCTAGGCAATTGTGCTGCCGTCGTCGTGCCGTTCCGATCAGCCCTATCAGAGCTCGAACTATCTGTTGTTCCTTTGCTGTTCAGCTTCGGTGACTCCCTTGAGTTCCATTTAATAATTTCTCCCCGTAGCCATGGCCCATATTGAAGCTCTGTTGGTTCAGGAAGCTTTTTCGACCCCTCATAGACCAAACACTCTTTTAATTTTTAAAGACTTGCTCATAACAATAGAAAATCCCAACATAATTTTTAATTTATTTTTTACATGCCCATAACAACATGCAAATTATTGTTGTGACTTGTGACCAAAAAAAAAAAAAAACACAAAAAATGGTACCAAAAAAACCCAAGAATAAAAACTCCATTGGCCCATTGCTCAGCCCATGCCTTTCCGAACACTAACAAAACCCCATTTTTCCTTTTAATAAATTCTAAATAAAAGAAGAAAAAACTAAAAGAACAAAACAAATCTGTGTCGTATGATTAGTGTGTGTACCACATAAACCATAGCGCCGCCAGTTGCCACTCAGTGAGTTCGATATGTCGTCTGCTCAGTTTCGGCTCTTGCTTTAGTCCATGCCGGCGGCAACCACTAGTATCTCTCTTTTTCTCTTTCTCTCGCGCTCTGGGTATCTCATTGTTGTGCCACTCTATATTGTGTTTAATAATAGCAAGTCACAAAACTCACAACCACAACCCCAAAATCAATCACCATCTCCACCATTGCCAAAACCCCCAAAGTCAACTATCACCTCCAAACCCACCAGAGATGGAGAGATAGAGAGATAGGAGAGAGAAGAGAGAAAAATAAAGAAAATAGAAAAGAGAGAAAGAGGTGAGCAGATGAACCAAAGAGTGAAAGAAAAAAGAGAAAAGAAAAAGTAAATGAGAAAAATATATATATTTTTTATATCTATTAACTATATAAAAAGCAGCTATGCCGCTACAGTGTTTTTCTACTGTTCACATAACGTATTGCACTGTTCATCTACAGTGTAGTTTTGGTGAGCCACTTTTTTTTTTTTTTTTTTTTTTAAAGTTTTGAACAGTTACAGTTTTTTTTTTTTTTTCGGTCTTCCATTTGTTTTTCTTTTTCTTTTATATATATTATTATACTGACACAACAAATTTCACAATATTTTCACAATTATTGAGGTGTTAATTTCTTATAAGTCAAAATAAAATAATAAAATATGAAACTGTGACCAACCACAACTGAAAATAAATGTTTTGTGAAAATGTTGTGACATTTGTTAGGTGAATGTGTAAAAGCTACAGTATTTTTGGTTTGTTCAATATGTACTTTTTTTTTTTTTTTTTCAATCATCGATTTGTGCTCTTTTTTCTACTAACTATATAAGAAGAGGCAATGCCTCTACAATGCCCCTTTTGGTGTAGTGAGCCATTTTTTCCCCCCAAGTTTTGGTGTAGTGAGCCATTTTTTTTCCCCCAAGTTTTGAACAGTTGCTACAATGCCACTTTGGTTTGTTTAAGTGGCATTGTAGCTACAGCATTTTTTTTTTTTTGTCTTCCGTTTTTACTTTTTTTTTTCTTTTAAATATTTATAAGAACCTGCATATATATTGTTATACTGACACAATAAATTTCACAATATTTTATTGAGAAGTCAAATTCTTATAAGTCAAAATAAAATAATAAAATATGAAACTGTGACCAACTATAACTGAAAATAAATGTTTTGTGAAAATGTTGTGACACTTGTCTTATGTACAAAAGAGCAAATGCGCGTACAGTGCTTTTGCACTATACATTTGGTTTCGTGAGTTGCCTTTTTTTTTTCCCATGTTTTGAACAATAGCTACAGTACCAAGTGGCATTGCTACAGTGCCTAAAGTTTTTTATTTTTTTATTTTATTTTTAGTAATTGGTTTGTGTTTTTTTTTTTTTTTAATATTTATGTAAGCTGGTATATATATTGTTATACTAACACAATAAATTTTACAATATTTTCACAATTATTGACATGTCAATTTTTTATAAGTCTAAATAAAATAATAAAATATGAAACTGTGACCAACCACAACTAAAAATAAATATTTTAAGAAAATGTTACAACACTTATTATGCAGTGCTTTTGTTCTATCACCAATGCATGTATGCACAGTAGCTACAGTGTTTTTGGTTTAGTTAACTGGCACGGTAGCTATAGTGCCTAAAGTTTTTTTTTTTTTTTTTTTTTTTTTTCATTCAGTAATTGGTTTGTATTTTTTTTTTTCCTTTTAAATATTTATGTAAACTGGTATATATATTATTATACTGACACAATAAATTTCACAATATTTTTATAATTATTGACGTGTCAATTTCTTACAAGTCGAAATAAAATAATAAAATAAGAGACTATAACCAACCACAACTAAAAATAAATGTTTTGAAAAATTGTTACAACACTTATTGTGCAATGCTTTTGCTTTATTCAACTAGCACTGTAGCTATAGTGCCTAAAGTTTTTTTTTTTTTTTCTTTTTTTTAGTAATCAGTTTAGGTTTTTTTCTTTTTCTTTTAGATATTTATGTAAGCTGGTATATATATTGTTATACTAACATAACAAATTTCACAATATTTTCACAATTATTGACGTGTCAATTTCTTACAAGTCAAAATAAAATAATAAAAAATGATATTGTGACCAACCACAACTAAAAATAAATGTTTTAAGAAAATGTTACAACATTTATTGTGCAGTGTTTTTGGTTTATTCAACTGGCACGATAGACACAGTGCCTAAAGGTTTTTTTTTTTTTTTTTTTTTTTTTTTTTTCAGTAATCGGTTTTTTTTTTCTTTTAAAGATTTATGTAAGTTGGTATATATATTGTTATACTGACACAACAAATTTTACAATATTTTCACAATTATTGACGTGTCAATTTCTTACAAATTGAAATAAAATAATAAAATATGAAACTGTGACCAACCACAACTAAAAATAAATGTTTTGAGAAAATGTTACAACACTTATTATTATCACAATATTTTCACAGTTCTTGAGATCTCAGTTTTTTATAGATCAAATAAAAAAATGCTAAGTCTACAACATTTTAACATTAATTTCTATAGTGCCTAAAGTTTTTTTTTTTTTTTCCCTTTTAAATATTTATGTTAACTGGTCTATCTATTTCTATTAACTATATAAAAAGAGCCAAAAGCTCATGAATAGTGTTTTTTAAGATCTTTATTTATTTACTTTGTACTTACAATGCAAGTTTACATTGTAAATACACAAAAGTGGTTAATATTATACACATTTGCACAAAAAATGGTAAAAATTGTACAAAATTTGTAAATATGTACAAAATTTGCCAATTTTTTTGTGTCTACAATATAAATTTATATTATAATTAAGTACAATGTATACATAGAGATATTGTGAAAATGTTGTGACACATGTGTCAATTCCTTATGGGTCAAAATACAATAAAATAATATAATAAAATATCATCCCGATATCTAGCACAACTAAAAATGTCGTGACATATTGTTGTTATTACAATATATTCATAACTATTGAGGTGTAAGTTATAGGTCAAAATAAAATAATAAAATACTGGATTGGGAACCGTCACGATTTATACAAATAAGATTAACTTTTTATGACATAATTATCAAAATTCTTAAAATTAATGTCTCTTTTGATTAACATAAATCTCTATGTATTTTAAAAATCAAATGATTTATATTTTTATTTTGTGATACAAATAAAATTTAGAATTGATCCTAATCACAACTTTTTTTTTTCAAGGCTAGCACGTGCCTTGCACGTGCTGCCCTAACTAGTTAGAATAAACAACTGATATTTGTTTTCACTTGTGAGTTACAGTGGATTGTGAATGCTCTAGAAGCTACTTTTAAGAGGGAGTTCAAATAGCTTAATTAGTAAAGTTTTTTATTTTTGTATAAAAGATTTGAGGTTCGATCTTTGTCTACACCAAAAACTGATTGGTGTCTTGATTTGATTATAAAGAATTATCATCAGGAGCGGATACCATAAGTTAAAACTCTTTTAAGAAAATAGGGTAAATTACAAATTTGGCCATTATCCTTTACACCACCTTTCAATTTAGTCTCTAACCTTTCAATTGTGTTAATGTGGTCCCTAACATTTTTAGTGTCGTGTCAATCTAATCCCTACCATTATCCCTTAGATAAAAAAAGCTGATGTGTCAAAATATGATATTTAAATATTAATATTTATGCTAACTAGGATGCCATATACAGCAAGATTAATTAAAAATAAAAGGAAAAAGAAAAACTCTAAAAATAAAGAAATATGGGCCCGTTTGGTTGAGTCCAAATCTTCTGTCTCACTCTTCCTACTCCACTATATATTCCACAAATAAAAACATGCCACTTGTCTATCTAATTTATTAAATGCTAAATTTATGCCTTCTATTATTTCAATTGCCTAAAATAATTAAATAAATAACCCATCATATTTAGGTAATTGAAATAATAGAAGGCATAAATTTAGCATTTAATAAATTAGATAGACACGTGGCATGTTTTTATTTGTGAAATATATAGTAAAACAAGAAGAGTGGGATAGAAGATTTAAGGTGTTTTATACCCATCCAAGTTCTGGGTTTTGATGGTATAGGGAAAGCAAATGCTTCCTAGGGACGCTGATTAAGTGAGTATAAGCCAAGTTTATCAGCAATCTCAGAAGCATTGGCATTGAGTAGTTCAAACTACAAAATAACAAACGCATCCTCTTCACCATTACTTGTTGTCCAACTCCTTAGAAAACATGAGCTTACAAGAAAACTCTTCCTCACAGTATTGAGAGATGGATGGTACCAAAATTCTTCCTCCCGATGGCAGCAGCATTGAATCTTGAAAATCATTGGCAATGGGTCAGAGATCTTATTTTGTTGGTGGAAGATTGGAAACCTTTCCTTTCTCTCTTTTCTTTGGTTGTCGTCGTTTCATTGGTTACATTGAAATTTAGATCTAAAATTTCAATGGCTATCTCAAAAAAAAAAAAAAAATGGTGGTTGAGTTTATGGGTCTAAAACCCATATTAAATTTATTTACTTTTTAGTTTTTAGTTGATATTTAGTTGTAAAAAAATCTTGGAATTGGCCATGGAAAATCCCTGTGATCTCATCGGTGTAGATGTAGTACACCATGCTAAACATCTACCTTCCTTATAATAGGATAATGGCTTTATTTTGCCCAACCAAACAACATAATCTATGAGAAATTGAGGAGCAAACAAGATCGACTCCAAACAAGTAAGCAAAGTAGCTTCCCCGTCTGCAACTTCAGGGATTTTAGGGATGGAGATGAGGAAGAAGAGATGGAGTATTGATTTTAGGGATTTTAGAACTTGTTAGGGCTCGTTTGGAAGAGCAATTTGAGTAATGTTGTTTGTATTTTTTTGAAATACATGTAGGTGAAAAAGTGTGTGAAAATACGTATAATATTATTTAAAAACTGAAAACATGTTGGTAAGATGCTCTACCAAACAGGCCTTAGTTTTCCCAAACTTATCTCACATGTTCATATTTTAATTTAGTTTCTATTTCTTGAATTGATGTGGCAAATAGCAAATGATGTAGTATAAAAAATAATTTTTTATTATTTCGTTTGACACATTAGTTTTTTTCATCCAAGAGATAACGGTAGGGACTAAATTCACGCAACACTAAAAAGTTAGGAATCAAATTGACACAATTAAAATGATGAGGACCAAATTGAAATATACTGTAAAAGATAAAGACTAACTTTGTAATTTATCCAAAAAAATACTACAATGTGCAGTAAAAAATCAAGTTACTTTTTAGTGTTGTGCAGCACTTCCTAAGTGAATAGGGGGTGTTTGGTACGTGTTCGAAAATATGTGTTTTGTTATTTGAAAACATATGTGAAAATACGTGTGGATGAAAAAGTATATGAAAATGCGTGTAATATTGTTTAAAAACTAAAAATGCGTGTTTGAGTGGGTGTACCAAACACCCCTTAGATATTTATGTATTTGATGATAGTTTTAAGTTGTCCAATTGTAATTTGAAATTTAACACTTTACCCACTTAAGGTTTGATTAAAATTTAAGTTGCCTACCTGTAGTTTGAAATTTCGTAGTGCAAATGTTCCATTGGATTCTTTTTTATCTTATTTAATATTATATTTTTAGGTTTTTAGGTTTTTTTGGAAAATAGAGATATAAAAGTAGAGCAAAATTACATATTTAACCTTATTTTTAACATATATGAGTTAAGAAACTCTAACGCTCTGTTTGTTTTGATGGAAAACTTTCAGTAAAGATAATTTTCCTTGTTTTCCAATGTTTGGTATTATAAAAAAATATAATAATAAGTCAAAGGAAAACTATCTTTAGTCAACAAAAAAAGTATGGCTTATTTTTAGAGATTGTTTTCCATTTTTTTTTTTAAAACAACGCTATCTCATAGCAAGTTAAATAAGGGAAGTTAGAAGATTGTTTTACAACTCATTTAAGGTAATGACCAAACATAGGAAAATGAAATAGTTTTGCGGAAAATACTTTTTAGAAAATGACTCATTTTCTTGAAAATATTTTTGCCTAAACCAACAGAGCGTAACTAAGCTAACCTCAGAAGCTAACCGCAGGTGAATAAAATGTCAAATTTCGAACTACAGTTACACAACTTAAATTTCAGCCTAACTACAGCTGGGTAAGTTGGAATTTGTCCTAATATATAATAAGAAAAAAAAATTTACACAATTTTACACATTTGGATAATTATGTGAACATGATTTGTAATTAATGTATATTTTAAGAGAAAAAAATATTCACAATTCAAAAACTACTACTCAATATTTTTTTCTAAATGTTGAACCCCCTAAAAAGGCTCAAAGATGTGAACTTCAACAAATAAATATTGCTATCATAGAATGAGATTCGAGAAAGACCACCAATACAAGAGTATTATTTTAATCAATTCAATGAAATCTATCGAGTCATCTCAAAACTAGGCCATATAAAAATAAAATACAAGATTAACGAATGAGTTTTTAAGTGATTGTTGAACTATATTAAGTTTTTAATTTACAAAATAAAGTACTTGTTTTGCATCATAATTTTTTTTTTTTTTTTTTTTTACTTGAGAATTTGGTTATTTTTAGTTCCCACCCACCCCCAGCGGGAAAAATTTCCAGACTCTGCCACTATTTAAGCCAAATCTGAAATCTCTCCTCTCCCTCTAGGATAGCTATCACTTATAAAAAAAAAATTTAAAAAGCAAAAGATCGCATTACATGTCCCAATTTTCATGGCTTTTGAATAGAGTTTTATGGTGTGTCATTGTATTAAAACTTAGTTTCCTCTCCCCTATGTATGTGCTTGTTTCTTAAAAAAAAAAAAAAAAAAAAAAAAAAACAAACAAACAAACAAACAAACAAATAATCTAAAATATAAAAAGTCACATTTGTATATTCCAAGCTGGCCCAACCATTAACCGAGTTTTAGGCAATCGCCTAAGGTCCAAGCTCCCGATTCCCAAATTTTAAAAAATAAAGATATATTAATCAAATTCAAAATATTAACTAATAAAAATTATATTTTTATAAAATATTTAAAAAATAAAAGCTAATGCTAGAAATACTATAAATTTTGACTTGTCACAAATCACAAAAAATTAATTTTGACACCTATCTATTATATTATAAAATCGAAACATTTGACTTTTTGTTGATTTCATAAAAGCTTGCCACATAAGTTTTGAATATTTCATAGTTTCCACATCATTATTTTATTTGTTTATTTATTTGATTTAAAACCCCAAAAACTCTACGTGAACCACACTACCGGCGACTCCACTCTAAGATGGAAGTCATTGAATTAAGACATATATTTCCCACTGAAACAGCATTATCGCTCAAAGATTTGTCTAATAATACTAATAGCTCTCTTCATACCTTTTTGGAGCAACGCTATTGTGACAAGAATCAAAAAGCGGGAAGAATCCTATGGCTTACTCTTAACGTTCTATTGTATACTTCATCAAACACAACATACTACACATCCTTTTCTCTTTCCACATAAACTATCTAAATTTTAAAGTATAGAGAGAGAGAGGACATATTAAAATTAACAAGAAGAGCAAACCAAAACTAAATAAGTAAAATTTTCCTAAAAGTTATTTTGTAATTCTCTTACAGATTTAACCAAGTAGGCGATAAGTTGGCATGGTAGACAAGTGCTTGGTTTTCCACATTACTAGCCCAAACTTATCACTCATGTCTAAGTCATTAGGCAACATGTCAAGGGAGAGCACCCAGTGAAAGTAATGCAATAATTAAGCTAGAACATATTTAACAGTGGTAAGGCCTAATTTATTCCAGGGCACCCTCTACGATCAGACCCAAATGGGATAAGTTGGAAATCATGTCCCCTAATTAAAGTATATATTATTATTCATAAGCCTTTCAAGGTAAAATTCTTCCACATTATTTGACCATGCATCAGAATCTCGTCCAATAGCCCAAAAATTTACTATTAGTCTTGATTTCTTGGATACATAATATCCATTGATCTCAGTGTCCTCCATAGATTCATGTGGGACTAGTAATGGTGCAACAAGATGTAGTCTTAAGCTTTCCTCACCACCACATCCAAGTATGTTAAAGTTTCTATATCTGTCTCCTCCACCATTTTTTTCATTCAACTACACCTTCTAGCTCTTCTTGTACACGTTTCATTACTTGTGGATGCCTCAAGAGGTAGGAAACAGTCCACTCAATTGCAGTGGCTAAAGTGTCATATGCACCCAAAATCATGTCTGTTATGATAGCCTTGATATTTGTTCGATTTATTATATATACATGTTCACCCAAAATTTCATACATTATCATATCCATAATTGTTCACCGTAAACACTACGGTTTTTTTTTAATTATTTTTTTATGGGAAGATAGAAATACTGCATACAAGAAGTTGGTAGCATAGTGTTCTAGAGAGGTTGGAAAAGTAACAAAACACGTTTTGCAAAAACTATAATAAAATAAGTAATAATTTAGAATACGTGTAAAAAAAATGCAAAAAAATGCCCTGGATATTGATAAGCAGGGCATTTTTTACACGTATTCTAAATTTTTACTCTATATATATATATATGAGTTGAGTTTAAGTTACACTTATTGTAACTTTAAGTAATATTATATCATCCAATAACTTGTTATTAAATTTGTATTTTGGAAATCTTATCGTTGGATTACATGTTCTATATGTTCTTAACATGCGTGTCAATTTTTATGCTAATCAGATATTATTTACCATTTCATCTATAAACTCATTTTTTATGCGTCATTTTAAACTACAAAAACTTGAATTTAAATAATTGATTGATGATATGACTATTGATATTCGATCACCTTGTAATTTTGCAAGCATGAAGAATATAAGAAGATAATATAATCTAACAATGGATTTGTCAAAATTGGCATCCTATTAAAATATATTGAGTGTTGTAACAGTACTTAAAATTACATTAGGTGTAACTTGAACTCAACCATATATATAAATATAAATATATATATATATATATATAATGTACCCTAATTTATTGAACCATATGTTGGTATATATGCATTGTAAATTGCAATTACTGTAGTCTATGGAAGTGGATGAGCAGGGAAAATCTATCATATATCCACCTCTTTGTGAGATGGTGGATACATGTAATATCACCCTGGATGGGTGTGAAGAGATTCGTTGATTAATTAAAAGGCTAAGACATTGTTTGGCTGTAGAATGGAAAATGAGAGGATAAAAAATTATGGGAGGATAGAAAATATTAATTTTCTCTCATGTGTGTTTGGTTGGAAGGATAGAAAAGTGAAGGGTTAGAAAAATCCTTTATTTGGTTGAGGAAAAAAGTGAAATGATAAAAAATGTAATTTATTCAAAATTTTTATTACGCTCTTAGAGCAACCACATCAGCCCGTGTATTTTACACATCTATTTTTACACTAAAAACCTACTTTTTCTATTTTACACATCCACTTTTACAAAACACCCACATCAGTTCATCTATTTTATCACCTCTTCTATTTAAATAATCAATTTTCTCAATTTTTTTATTATTTCCTCGACTAACCCCTTATTATACGCACGCGTTCTCTCTCTCTCGTTCTCTCTCTCAACCCATTATTTCTGAACCCATTTTTTCTGATTTGTTGCTCTCTCTCTGTACCCATCTCTCTACCCATAACCCATCTCTATACCCATTTCTGAATCAACTCTCCCTCTCGGTCTATACCGATCCACAGCTCCCTAACTCCGATCATCTCTATACTGATCATCTCTATACCGATCTCCCTAGCTCCAATCCACAGCTCCCACGAGCTTCGATCCACAGCTCTCACAAGCTCCGATCTTCCTAGCTCCGATCCACAAGCACTGATTAGATCTGACTAGATCAGATTTAACCGAGATTTCCCTATCTCCGATCCACAAGCACCGAGCTCCAATCAAGCAAGACCATACCCATGACCAGATCAGGCAAGACCCATACCCACGAGCTCCGATCAAGCGAGACCCACGAGCTCCGATCGTTCCAGTCAAGCACCGATCTCTCTTTGTTGTTTGTCCGTTTAGGTTTGTTTGTGTGTGGGTGTGTTTGTGTATCTCTATGTTTTTTTTTTCTCCGATCAAGTGTATTTCTGTGTTGATTTTGGGTTAATTTTCAGTTGATTTTGGTTAATACTCTGTGCTGCTGGCGCTGGGTTTGGTGGTTATTCTGGCGTGCTGGGTGGTTATACTGTACAATGATAATATTATTTTAATGTATACACGAGCTACAGTACCCATGTAAATATACACAAGTACTGTAGCTCATGGAAATATATACACAGTTTTACACATTTTTACACCCACTGATGTGGGTGTTTTTTTGCTCAAAATGTGTAAAATTTGTACTGTAGTTCTATTTTAGAAGACTTTAGCCTACCTGATGTGGATGCTCTTATTACATAAAATAAAAGATGTAATGTCTTTATAAATACAATTATTTAAAAAAGAAAAATACTTTATATTCATGATCTCATTTTCTTTATAAAAAAAATTATAAAACAAAATAATTAATAAATAAAATAAAAAAAAACCTACCTATTTGGGGCTCATTAAAAATATAGATTTTTGGCAAAATTTTAGATACAATACCTAATATCTAATGTCATGTTTCTTAAATTTTCCTCTTAAAATTATGCAATGTGTCTACTTAATGAAATATCTAAATGACATTAACTTAGATACAGCATATTTTAATCTCCCGGAAGAAAACTCATCTCTTTCATTTGCTACAAAATAGAGATAATGAAAAATAGGCTCTGCTACTCCATCATCCAAATCAGGCATGCATAGAGCTCATGACTTTGTGAGTTCAAACTTCAATAAGAAAAGAAGTTTCTTTCACTTCAATAATGGCAGAAATTTATGAAGAACTTCCAAATCCTACACCTCTAAAACGCAATCGCTAAACATCCAAATCAGACTTAGAGCCCAAATCTCTTTCTTTCTTTTTTTCTTTTTTTTGGTAAAATAGAGCCCAAATCAACCATGTAAATGAAAGAGATGTTAAGTAACACATGGCTTTCTTTTAAAGGGAACTTAAGTAAAAGGATATAAAGTACTATATTTAAATTTTGTCAAGAAAAAATATACAATTAAAAAAAAAGGTCTCTTCAGTCTCACTATCACCCATATTATTTTCATTATTCTCTCTCCCTAGTCCGATATTGTCTCATTAAATCATCTCTCACTAATTCCTCTCCCTATTGAATCTTCCTCTTCTTTTTTTGTTTTCCGTCACTTCCCTCTTCTCCCTTCAATTTCACAATTCTTACCTTGGACTGTTGCATGTCAACTAAATGCTAGATTTTCTAATCTCAGATGCTCAAGAAGTCCCATGTATTTCTATTTTCAACACCGGCCAATGATACTTGAATCATTTTTGTCTTTTAAATTATTTTCTATGTTGAATAAAGGGTGAGAAGAAGTTATTGTTGAGAGAAGAAAGGAATTAGAAAAATCTATAGCTGAAGCAAGGTTTTTTTTTTTTTTTTTTTTTTTTTTTTTTTTTTTTTTTTTTTTTTGGCGTTAGAAGCAAACGGCTGAGAGAAGAAGCAAGGGAGAAATTCTCATTTGGGTTGCACAATTACTTTTTTCTCATGATTTCTCTCCAAACTGAAGAAATTATTTTTTTGGTGGGACTGAGTGGAAAATACCCGGAACCACTAACAAGCATAAATGATGTCTTCTCCTCACTTTTCTTCCTCCCAATAATCACTCACCTACACACTCAAAAACATGATTTCAATTATAATTATGAAATTGTGAAACGATGTTTTTAAAACACAATTTCAATCAATTTATGTATAGTAGTGTGCGGTAACCATTATATAATAATCATTACTCTAATTAAAATAAGTAAAAGAAGTGTCGAGCATCAAAACAATAAAATACTAGAAAGTTGAAAAAAGAAATTGTATGGCCTTGCCATTCGGCCATGTCCATATGCATATTTTTACAGAGACTTGGGCCCTGCTTGGTTCTAAAAAATATATTGTATTTTGTTGTCATTTTTCAAAATGAGTATTCATTTTTTGAATCTGGATTTAGGATAAAGAATCCATTTTCTTTTTTGCCTTTGTTTGGCACTGTCGACTTCTTTGGGAGTCGTCGACTACACCGACAGATCCAGACAAAGCTAACGAGAGTATCTCCCCCAACATACCGACAGACAATTGCTTCAGACAGAGTAGCATACTGACGAATCCTACGTGGCCTTACGTGGTCTACTCACATTCACATATGAAAATATCTTGCGCATCATGTTCAAAGATCCTACCCCACGACTTTCGCCTTCCTAGAATGAAGAGTATCCCAAGATCTCGATGGCATTAAACTCTAGCTACTCCCTATAAGGAAAATCCCAGTATTCTCAGGATCTAGGGCTCCCCCCACCACTATATAAGCAACAGTTCTTCTCCTTTCTCAAATACACAAAAAATCCCTAACTCTCTCACTATAGAGCTTTTAGAGATTTCTCATTCACTGACTTAACCTTCGTAAGGTCTTTGGTTGGTACTCCACTGATGCCTTCTATTTGATTCTTATTTTCTTGCTCTTCAGGTACCCATCGGTGTGATTAGGAGCCATCAAATCACTGACAATTTTCTTGCATCATCAATAATAGGTCTAGAATAATAGTTTTTCCTAAATTAAAATTAAGGTTTTGATCAAGGATGGTACTACAATAAGCATGCATGGGATTAAACTTTTTTTTTTTTAGTAAACAATAATACTTATTAGAACACACACGAAAATAGCGATATTAGTGTTTTAAACCAGGTTTATAATAGATTACTTAACCAAGGTAAAACTACAAAAGAGCCTAACTTTTGTAATTGTAGATTAGGATTATAAACAGCAAATACTGGACACACACAGGCAATGTGAGATAAACATCCTTTTTTCTTATTAAATAGTAATACTTATTAGAAAACACACAAAAATAGTAATATTAGTATTTTAAACCGAGTTTATAATACATTACATAATTAGAGTACAACTATAAAAGGGTCTAACCTTTGTAGTTGTAGACTGGGGTTATAAATAACAGACACTAGACACACACAATCACTGTGGGATAAACATCCCTTTTTTTTTTAGTAAACAGTAATACTTATTAGAACACACATAAAAATAATAATATTAGTATTTTAAACCAGGTTTATAATATATTACATAACTAGAGTACAATTACAAAATGGTCTAACCTTGGTTATGTTTGATTGGTACTTGAATAATTAATTAAAAATCAACATAAAGTTTAATTCTCTTTTTTTAAATGGTAAATGATTGTGGACAAGTGAGCAAGGGATAATCCTAAGGGTCCGTTTGATTTGAAGGGTGAAAAAGTGAAAGGATAGAAAATGGTGGGCGGATGGAAAAATTGGAGGATAGAAAAGATTTTAATTTCCCTCATTTTTGTTTAGTTGGAAGTGAAAAAATGGAGGAATAGAAAAAAAATAAGTTTGTATAAATTTACTCATGTACCCTTATTAAAAATGATGTCCAATTAAAACAAAAAAATGTGACCAAAAAAAAACACAAAAGAAAGTAAAAGAAAAACAAATGAGCAACGAACACTTAAATCAAAATAAAAAAGAAAAATGAAAAATGAAAAAGGAAAGAAGAGGCAACGAGGGAAGAAGAAGAAGAAGAAGAGGAGGCAACATCTATGAGGGGAAAAAAAAACCCCTGAAGAAGGGCAATGTTCAGACAAAGCCCAAATGCAAGTGCATAAGGACATTTTTGTTTATTAAGTAGCCTTATTTTCTTCCTTCAGATTTCTCTCTATTTTGGGTAAAAAAACTTTTTGGTGGGCCTAAAAAAAAACACTTAAGTTCCACCATTTATTTTTATTCCTTCCCACTCAACCAAACACACTTCAAAAAAATTTTCCTTCCCATTTTCTCTCCAAAGTTTTCCATCCACTCTATTTCACCTTCAAACAAACACATCCTAAGAGATAATGTAAAATTTCTTTATTTAGCAAACTATTTATCCATCTTTTTTTTTTTTTTTTTGCTTGGTAAGTACAGGGGATTAAACCCTAGAACAACAAGTCACTATAGAACCAGGTACCAACTCGCCTAGAGAGGCGGTGGTGCAAACTATTTATCCATCATTCCAATCATAGATAATCATCTCCATAATTTTAAAAATTAATTCTAATTAAGGTGAACCTAATCAATAAAGAATAAAATTGTGCAAAGGTCATTATAACTGAAATTTCGCTCCAACATGTTGGGCTTGGTGGGGTGTAACATTGCTAAGTGCTAACCGCTAAAACTGATAAGAGCATTGTGACTTCTTTTTCTTTTTTCTTTTTTCTTTTTTTTCTTTTTTTTTTTTTGTAACACGATTTCAGCCGCAATGTTGAAACTGTGTTACATTGAAGACAATTTCAGCATTAATATTGAAGATATGATTTCAAAGAAGGAATGTTTTGAAGCTACAATTTTTAGGAAAGCACACGTTACCAAATATTTTAACAATTTACCAACTCTATTTTAAATAAAAATATTGTGCAAAACTTCCCAACCTATAATATTCTATTTTTGTGAGCACAAAATAAATTTGAATCCAAAACTAGGAAAGTTACGATATTGTTCAAGGTAACTTCGGTTTATTTGGTGCCACAATTTTTTCAACTGTTCACACGGAAGAACGAAACCAAGTGCACAACAAATCTAAATAAGTATAACCTTCTTAAAGATTATATCATAGTTCTCTTATAAATTTAACCAAGTAGGCGATAAGTTGGCATAGCAGACAAGTGCTGGGCTCTTCGCATTGATAGCCCAAACTTCTCACTCATGTCTAAGTCATTAGGCAACATGCCACTAGGGAGCACCCAGTGAAAGCAATGTAGTAATTGAGCTAGAACATATTTAACGGTTGTAAGGCCTAGATGCATTCCAGGGCACCCTCTGCGACCAGACCCAAATGGGATAAGCTGAAAGTCACGTCCTTTGAGGTCTATATTACTATTTATGAACCTTTCAGGGTAAAATTCTTCCACATTTTCAGTCCACACATAAGGATCTCTTCCAATAGCCCAAACATTTATTATTACCTGTGATTTCTTGGGGACATAATATCCATTGACCTCAATGTCCTCCATGGATTCATGTGGGACTAGTAATGGTCCAACAGGATGAAGTCTTAAACTTTCCTTCACCACCATATCCAAGTATGGTAATTTTGCCAAATCAGTCTCCTCCACCATCCTATTCATTCCAACTACACGTTCTAGCTCCTCTTGTACATGTTTCATCACTCGTGGATACCTCAAGAGTTCAGAAAATGTCCACTCAATCGCAGCAGCTGAAGTGTCATATGCACCCGAAATCATGTCTAGTATGATAGCCTTGATATTTGTTCGATCAATAATATATACTTGCTCATCATGAGGATTCATGGGTTGGTTCATCAAAGAAAGCAGCGTGTCTATAAAGTCTGTTTCACGATCTTGTTGACCACTACTGGGAATTTTTTCATGCTCCTTGATGATATTCTCGAAGACTATGTCCAAAGCCTTGCTACATTTCTTCATGCCTCGTGTCAATCCCTGATAGAAATAAATAGCTTGAAAATCACAATGCTAACGACACCATTTTGCAAATTTTACTAAAAATATACCTATCAAATTGATGTGGTAACTATACATATCCATGTAAATGGTTCTACATCAGTTACTCAATACTAGCCGTAACCAAATTGTCACCTCAATTCCTTCATTAAATTTTTGTATTGGAATTTTAAAAAAAATGAAGAATTATTCAATAGAAAGGGAAACCAGCATGAGCATGAACATGAAAATGGTATACCAGATCCACCTAATCCATGCAAAATGCAATCCTAGTCATTAAGGTCTGTTATATATTTTTTTGTAATAATTCAATAATTAGGGAGAGGATTTGAGTTTTTTATTTCTTCATTAGAAGCATGAAGCATCAAAGTGACTTTTTGAAACTGTGCGTTTTGAAAAATTGGTGATTTTATTAAGGGCAGTATAAAATTTGACTTTTTAAAAAGTAGAATGATTGGTGAAAGTTATTAAAAATGCATTTAGTAAAATTGCAGTTTGAGGTGTAAATTTTAAAAAAAAAATGCAAACTATATATTAGGTAATTCTTTCATAATTATGGTTTCACCTTCTTATTAATATTAATATTAATATTATAGTTTGTCTTAGTTATTATTTTTATTAGTGTCTTAATTATTTATAATAGCAATTAATTATTTAATTTTTCATCATGACAAGAGTACAAAATGATAACGCAAAAAAATATATATATATATATATATTCAAATGCATACCAATAATCAAGTTTATATTGTACCACATTATATTTTTAAAAAAGGGCAACTACTAATAAAACAACCATCCTGAGTCTATCTCTATTATTGTATTGAATTTAATTTTTCTTGGTAAAGATAAAACTATAAGCTTTTTTTTATTGATTAATGCAACTAAGTCTGTGAATTCAATTAGGAAATCTAATGTATAGTATAAAGTTTTACCTAAACTCTAATAAAATCAATTTTGAAAAAAAAAAAAAAAAAGGGGTACTCTTTAAAAAAATTAAACCCACATACTCACTAAGTACAGAAGTAATATTAAACCCAGAAACCTTATCAACAATAAATCCACTCCACCAATAGGTAGATGACACCTCACCAACCCATATTTTCTCCAACCAATTAGGTTCCATGCTTCTAAATTTTTTATTAAAAAAAATAAACTCGGGTTCATGCTTTATCACTCATAAATTTAATATACAAAATTTAACTTCTGTATATTATCACGTGGATGATTATATCCTTTTAGCCATTACATAGGCAACGTTCATAACGTAGTGTTCTAGAAAGAATACAACCACATTTTAAAACAATAATAAAAGTAGAAATATAAAGAACAATGCAAAGACTACATCTATCTACGTCATTTTTGCTACAACTCGTCAATTAGCGAGTTGTAAGTGATAGAAGTATAGATTGACATGGAACAATCATTTTTTCCTCATTTCTCACAACTTGTCACGTAAAAAATTATGCAAAAAATTGTACATATAGTTGTGATCTAGCATTTTTCAAATATAAAATATGTAGAAAAACATCATGTTCATCTTATGATACGGTAGCTTGAAATCAGAATAATCAGTTCTTTTCTTCTTCTTTTTCTTTTTCTTTTTTCTCTAAGAATTATCATTTACTCCACAATAATGTCAGTACTATAAATTTGGCTACAACTGTCCTACGTGATAAACTGAGGGATAAAGAAAAAATTGTGAGTTTATGTTATCATAACGAACTACCAAGCAAGTTATGTCAAATAGCAATTGTGACAAAGCATGCGTGAAGTGTGTGGTATTGAAGTCCAAATTTGTGGACGGACCCAAATTTATTGAACCAGTTATGGGCACATATACTCTGTCAATTGCAAATATTGTAGTTTTGTGGAATTGGAATAGGGTGGTAGAAGATAAGATTAGTTTATTACTTATTGAAGTGTAAGGAATTAAAATAAGAAGAAAAAAAAAAGAGTAAAAGAATTGTTGAGAAAGGGACAAAACAATATAATACTAGAAATATTAGCCATGTGATTTTCAAGGTGGCCGTGTTAAGCAAAGATTTTACGGAGATTTGAAATCTTAGATTTAAACATGTCTTATTTTTCTTATACCACAACCATAAAGTTTAAATAGAAAAATATATCATCAGGGGAAGTGGGCTCAAGATGCCGGATCTGGAGGAGGGTTCAAGATGCAGGATCTGGGGAGCATATCTAAGTATTTCTAAATATTTTTTTTTTTAAATAACCTTTATTATAGATTATTTTAGAAAAATTTTGATATTATTTTATAAAAAAATATATAAAACACTGTCAAAAAGTTTTTGCATTTTTCTTTTCCTATAAAAAAAATTCTAAAATTATTTGCTAAACGCATCCTTTAACTTCTCCAACAAAATAAATAAATACATAATAGACCAATCGGATTTTGGATTTGGCTATATATGGAAAAGGGCAAAGATTAAGAGCTAGCAAATCAAGCCAAACTTCATAATCCTCCTCCAAATCCCATGGTCACTTCAGCTAATCATAAAGATTTAATAAGACTCGAATCAAGTTGAATCGATAGAAACTTACGTACCTGTAGATCAAGTGCCCCAAGGTAAGGCACATAATCGGCTAGATTGAAAGCCCCCGCCAAGTTAAAGACCTCCTCAATAAGCGTTTTCAAGTCGAATCTATCATCACTACTTCGCCCAAATATCATTCTACATGTAGTTTCCTCATTAAGTTCACACACTTTACCACTTAGGTCCACGACCTCATGCGCCGCCGCAGCTTTTTTCAGTGACTGCACCAGTGATCCTACCGCCTCCTTCCTCATAGGTGCAAATGAATCTATTTTTGAAACACTAAGAAGTTGCAACGTACATAGTTTCCTAATGTTGCGCCAATATGGACCATAATCGGTGAAAACCATGCCCTTGGTACCATAAGACAAGTACTCAGAGACTTGGAGTTTAGGTCGGCTAGCAAAAATGGTGTCATGGGTCTTTAAAAATAGCTCAGCAGCTTGAGGAGATGAGACCACAACAGTTGGTACATGGCCAAGCCGTAATGACATGATGGGTCCATATTTTTTGGCTAAGCTATGAAGGTCCCGGTGTGGGAGACTACCTAGCTTGTGAAGGTTACCGATGATTGGTAAGGAACGAGGGCCCGGTGGGAGTTTAGGCTGATTTTTGTAGTCCTTTGGCCGTGATAGGATGTGTATGAATGTCCAGATGGATAGTAGAACGAAAATAGTTAATGTCAATGGAGACATTTTGGGAATTGAGTTGAGGAAAGGTATGGGACTCACAGAATTTTCTCTCTCCTGCCCAATACAAAGATATAAGAGTCCTATTATAGGTAATATCTTACTGAAATAATTTACACTCAGAAGATGATAAGCTTCTCCAAAGGTCTGTAGGGGCTGGGACAATTTTGACAAATGCCCGGAGGAGCAGGGGCCACGACTGACAGTTCTTGGAACTGGTTGACAAATGTCAATCTGGATGAGAGGGCCTGACTGCATGGCTGTCCTTATCCAACTATGCTTTTGCCAAGGATTAAAGAAGTCTGACTGCTGAAGATAAGGATGACACGTCTGGAGTAGTTTCTGGGACTTTTTTTTTTTTTTTTTTTTTAAGTGTTAAAGAGTAGTGTGTTTGGTAGATGTATTTAAAAATTGAAAATTGTTATTTAAAAATTTTTGTGATAATACGTGTAGGCGTGGGTGAAAATGCGTAAAATATTATTTAAAAACTGAAAATTGTTGTTTAAAAATACTCACCAAACACCCCTAATCTCATCCATCTCTTAGTTGAAATCATTCTTCATCAATATCTGCATCTGGATCATGGTTGTAATAATAAAAATCATCATATCCTATAAGAGGATTAGGCATTTTCCAATGATCTTCATGTAGTCACTGTTGTCTACAAACTTCTGGATCAATTGGTACCATTTCAGATAAGGTTCCCTTGTTAAGGGATTCTGTCATTGTGAGAGCATGGTAACAGGATACCCAAGAGGTGTTCATATGTGTGTGGAGAGTACCATCTAGATTAGTGACCCAATGTATCTTTGCAAGGTGAAAGATTTTTTCTGTACGGACATACTTTTTGGAATTGAGTTTAGCAACAATACATGCTGAAGTAATTTTACAACCAAATCTTGGATGTTCTGCTTGGGGATAATCTATCCATTCTCCTTCATGAGCATCATTTTTCAAAAACTCAAACCAGAATTTGCGAAAATATCTATTTCCACGTAGGAAAATATATCTATAAACTCTAGCTCAAAATGAAGACATAAGTAATACTTATTGAGTAAATACCACATGTAGAGATAATGTGCAACAGTTCATTGGGTTATTCAAAAGGCAAAAGGGGTTTTACATAGTTGGCCTATATCAGGAAAAATAGCAAGAAAGAGTCTGTGGTGATCTTTAAGGTAATTATGAAGAACTCTAATGATTCTTTTAGATCGGACTTTTAGGGTCAAGGTCTTTATTTGGTCTTTTATTTCGAAGGGAAGGTTTTCTATCATTTTAAGGATGTCATCAAGGTCTGCAGATGGAGGGTTTGAGGATGAGGATGGATTTGTAATAGGGTATACACATAGGGGTGGGAGAATCATTATGGTATTGAAAATTGAAGGTTTTCTAGAAAGATAATTAGTGATAAGGTTATCTTTCCCTTTAATATGCTTAACTTGAAAAGACCATTATGAAAACCAATTTGACCATCTGAGTAACTGAGGATGTGGAAGCATTTTTCTTTTGAACTGGAGCATCTTAGGAAAGGAGGACATATCCATTTTAACTAGAAAATTATGCCCAAGGAGATGAAATTGGAATTTTTCAATCCCATGTTTGACTGCAAGAATTTCCTTGAAAGTGGAGTGGTAATGAAGTTCTGAAGGCTTGATTGCACCACTTTTATATCCACAAATACTTCTTTTGCCATCTACTTCTTCAAAAAAAGCTGCCGCCCAGTATTCATCATTTGCATCTGTCTGTAATATCTGTTTGCCTAGTCCTGAAATCTATAAAGGAGGAAGTTTTTCTGCTAATTTTTTCAATTGTTGAACTACTTTTGTATGAACAGAATTCCATTCTGGAGGAGATTTCTTTAGTAATTGAGCTAAACAATTCCTGTATTTGGAGATTTTTTAGATGAAATCTGACATGTAATTAACAATTCCAAGGAACTGTTGTATCTGTTTGGTACTTGTAAGCTTATCTGGAAATTCACCAAGAGAAACAACTATGTGAGGCTGCAAAGTATACTTTCCATCTGAGATGTTTACTCCCAAAAAATCTATAAAAGACTGTCCGATGACCATTTTCTTTTCTGAGAGCATTATTCCTTAAGATTTCACTAAATTATAAAATTCAATGAGCAACTTTTCATGGGATTCTTCATCTTTTGAGAACAAGAGGATATCATCTACATAAATTAATGCATTGGTCCAGAGTGGCTGGAACAACGTTACCATTGCTTTTTGAAATTGAGATGAAGCATTTTTTAGACCAAAAGGCATAACAGTCCATTAGTAATGGTGGTCTGGGATGCAAAACACTATCTTGTATCTTTCTTCTAGATGAATTCCTAATTGCCAAAATCCTACTTTAAGATCAAACTTTGAGAATATTTTTGCATTTGAAAGATGCTAAAAGAGAGCACTCTTGTTTGGTAAGGGAAATTTATCATCTGCAGGGAAATGGTTAAGATCCTAGTAATTGATTACCAATCTGAGTTTTCCTCGAACTTGCTTAGCATGTTTATTGACATAAAAAGCTTCACATGCCCATGGAGAGGTTGTAGGTTCAATGAGGCCTTCTGATAGGAGAATAGATAGCTCCTGTTTGGCCAAGGCTAAATGGTCTGGATTCATTCCTCTGTGACTGGTTTTCTGGGGTTGACATCTTCATTCTTCTTAAGGGGAAGGTATATGAAAAATTTTGGGTTTTTCCACAAAAGATTTGGATTTTTAAGGAGAAATTTAGAATGGCTATTTGCATAACAGTCATTGATAATCTGAAGTCTCAAAGAGTCAAAGGGGTCAACTGTAAATAGATGGGGTACTTGGGTCCAGGTGAGAAGGTGTTGTTTGTGTAAAAGTCCTTTTGAAGACCATCTGAGGCTAAGTATTTGATGAAGGAGATCAAATCCTATAAAAAGGTCTCTGCCTATGCAAAGGGATCCAAGGACTTGATGTTTAATGGTAAGGGTTGGAAAGATTCTCATGAAAAGAGGCTTACTTTTCAAGGTGATAAGGAATGTTTCTCCATTTGCCACTCGGAACATCTGATTATGGGGTAACCAAAATTTTTTAGGTAAAATTTTTGGATGGAGGATTGTTGCTACTGCTCCTATATCAAACAAGGCTATCATTGGGATGGGTCTGGAGTAGGTGTCAAGGAGGATATGTACTTGGGCTATAGGAGTGAGGTTGGTTAAGGGGCTATAATAGGCTGGGATGTATAGATGGTTTGGATTTCTGGTTCTGAATCATCATCATTGTCTGGATCTGAATCTTCCTCTAAAGTGGAATAGGCCATAACTACCAAAACTTGAGGAGAGTAATCATCGTCCAATGAAAAGAGTGATTCTACATCCGAAAAAGGAATATCATCTACATGGATCTGGGCTTGCTCAAGAAGTTTTTCCACTTTCTCCTTTTTTGGGCAATTTTTTGCAAAATGTTCTGGTCTTCTGCATACAAAACAAACTTTTGAAGTTTTTCCTTTAAACTACTTTCTTCTAAGAAACTTCCATTTTTTCTTCCTTAAGGATCTTTTCTTGTGACCTGCATAATGTCTTTTCTTCCAAGAATATTTCTTAAAATGATCTCTTCTTTTTGTTGGACAGTCACAATTTTCTCATAACACTTTATCTGCAAATCTTTCCTTTTACAATTGTCCTTGAGTTTGCTATGAATCTTATCAATCTCTGAAAGAAATTTTCTATGGTTGCAAAGTTTTCTAGGGCAATAAGCACATGCTAATAAATTTTTCCCAAGGAAGCTTACTGCAGAGTTATTTTTTGGAGATTCATCATGCGGAGTGTTTCATCTCCCAATGGTTTTGGGAGGGAGTTGAGAAAGGTATGCTTGCTGTTAACATCATCCATACCATTAAAAGAGTATTATTTCCTTGACATTCTGTCAAAATGTTTCTCCAAATCTTTCCTTTTAAATGAACAACATTTCATCAACAAGAATTCTTCTCGGGCTACTTTCGTATAATGGGTCACCGAGCCAAGAAATTCATTATGGACAATCGTGAAGAAGTCTTCTAGTGTGTTGCATTAAGCTGCCTATCTTTGCCTGTATTCTCCTAGATTAATCCACAATTTTTGTAATCTTCCTGTGATCCTTGCAACAAATTTGGCAATAATTTGGAAAACAGTGGCATTTGGAGCTTGAAGTTCAGCTATGCACCAAAAATACATGTTAAAGAACTCATCATGCCATTTGGAAGGAGGAACATTATCGAGAGTGAACAAATGTTTTGAGTCTGTGGTTGGTGAATAGGTCAACCTTGTTTGATATTCTGGAATAAAGGGTGGTGGAGGAAAGATTGGTGGTGGTGGAGGTGGTGGCTTTTTAGGGCGAAGAACATCATCTTCTTCTTCTACCTTTGGTTCATTATTCGCTATAAACACTTCTTCTAGACCAAGATCAAACAAGTCTAGGTCTGTGTCATCAATTATTGGGAGCACAAAAGGTTCTCTTGGGTCTTCAAGACTGAGGGTTTTGAGGAATGATGAAATTGGACTTAGAGGGTTAGGATCCACAGTCAACATATTCATATCAGGAGGTCTTGAAGAAGCACCAATAGTTGGATCTGGGGGTTGGTATAATGGTTCTTTGTCTTTCTTTATAGGAGAAGGTTCATTTTGTGGGCTAGCTTGGGGCTCTGGTTGAGGTGGAATTGAATATGTTATGGTAGGAAATATTCCACTTGGTTTAAAAGGGTTATGGTTAAGATGTGTTATGGCTAATGGTTGGAGGTTTTGATAGGGAGAAGTTGGTGAAAATGGAGAGGTCGAAGGTATAGACAAGTCTTTATATAATGATTGTCGAGGTTGAAAAGGCATATGAACATGTATCGGAGGAGTCTGAATGGCTTCTTTCTGTGATCCTTCCATGGATTGAAGTTATAGCAACAACTGTTTCCCTTCTTTTTCTTTTTGCCCAATAAAAGGAAAAGAGATAGACAAGTCTTTGACTGTAGAAGCTATTGTTGCTAATTCTTGTTCAACCGTCCTGATTTTCTTCTTCAAATCTTCAATAAGAGAATTTAAGGATGAGAAGGTATGAGTAACTACCTCAGCCATCTTTTGTTGATTATCAAGAATCTTTGAAAAGACTTGGTTTTATGCCACAACATTCTTTGTTTGCCAGTTTAAAGCTACTTCTGCCGAAGAAATTTGTCTTTTGGTTCCATTTAGATTGTTTCCAATAGGATTTTTTATTTTTCAAACATATTTTGTGTTGGTTTGGGGATGATCAAAACTTTCAAGAGGAGGAAAATTCTGTGAGTAGGAAGTTGAAGTATGGTCAAACATATAACAAGGTAAAGGGTTCTGTGTTTGAGTTTGGCTGGTAGAAAAAGATTGTATTTTGATATTTAGGGAAGGACTTTCTGGTAGTATGGAATCAATGGAGGTTTCAGATTTTGATCATGATTTTCTACACATGGTGGGGAAGGAGGGGTTTTTTACTTTCTGGTTCTAGGTAAAGAACATAATAATCAAACTTTTCAAAGGGTTCCCCAAGAAGATCAACTTTTGGATCTTCTACTTCATATCTTTCTTTAAGTATTTGCTGGGAAAACTTTTTCTTTCTTCTTGAATGATTTTCTTTAAAAGCTTCTTCTTCTTGGCAATCATTACAATCACAAATATCCCACCATATGTGACTAGAAGGTGATTTTCCTTCATAGCCAGGCTTTCCATCTTCTCAAAATGCCTTGATCTTAAGGCCCTTTTCACAAACATATAGTACTGGCTGGAGCATAGCAATTTGAGTTAGAAAGACCGTTACATCCTTCTTCTCTAGTGGGGCTGTCAAGAATTTGGTCTCAACTTCTCCATTTGCTTTTCTAATAAAGAAAGGATCATTTGACTGAATTGGCTTAGTCGCCTAATGGAGCATTTCATATCTTGTAATCCATGATTTTGGAAAGAGAGAAGTCATCTGATCTCTGCTGAGTTGTCTTGGAGCAAACATACACATGGGTGTCATTCCTGGATCAACTTGGATCAATAATGCGTCATTGGATTTAGCCATATCTGGAATTGCCATGTCAAGAGCATGATTTTGGAGTCTATAGGCAAGCTGGTAGTGGAAGGTGGCAGCAAATGTGTCTTGCACCTAAGAGGCTCCTGTAATCTGAACTTGTACTTTCAGAGCATCACAAAGATGAGGATCTTTAAGAGACATATTGAAATTGGAAAAAAGTGTGACAAAAACTATTCCTACATTAAAAGTGGTCTGAACTGTTCCTCTGACTGCATTTTGATATTCCAAGAATCCGGAGTCGAGGAGTGAAATCCTAGAGACTACAAGGAGTCCCTTTCTTCCATGGAAAGTTAGTGCCAGCCATACATCACCAAAATGAAGGTGTGTGTACCCTTGTTTTTGCCAAGGAATTACAAACTTTCTAGGAAGGGCAAAGGTAATGAAATTTTCAATTTCACTTGTTGGAATATTAAACTGGTCAAACTTGGAGGCTTGGACATATTCTTTTACAATAGAAGGATGAGAAGGACCTAAAAACGTTTTTATATATTTTTTAAAAGAGGCTTGGGGTTTATCAAACATAGTATAAGGATTTACAATAGGGAAGTCAGTAATAAGGATCTTACTATCTTCAAGTACATGGGAGATTTCATACAAATAATCTAACCTATTTGCAGTAGATTGACGAAGGGAAAGGTCAAAGGCAGGTTTATTAGTATCAGAATCTTCTGAGGATGAACTTGCCATGATAGTTTCTTTTAGAAAGAACTGTTTACCAAAGACCTCACAGGACTAAAACGACAACTCCAGGCTTAAACGTCCACAAGTTAACTATGGAAAAGTAGGTTCTTTGAAAATTTTGAGAGAAACCTCCTTAGTGTTCTACTTGATTATCAAATCCAGTGTTCTGATGTGATTAATATAGAGGATCTATGTATTGTGGCAACTGTAAATCACAGAGCATACTAATCAGGACAATAATCAAAGTATACTAATCAAATGAGGGGGAAACTAATCATAGGGCTCTGATACCAATTAAGAGGTAGAGTCAATGAAATGGACAGGGACAGAGGGTGTAAGAAGATTATGGAAACTGGTTAATAATGTATATTATGTAAAGTCGTGATTTACAACTATTTTATGTTGGATTTAATTCCATGCCAAATTTGATTGTAATTATGTTCAATCTTGTGTACCCTGTATTTCATGTGGGATTTCATTGTAAGGGTTGTGTGTGAGAGAGAGTGTGAAGACTCAAGGCAAAGTGAAGAGTAAAGAAGTTTTCGTGGGTAGCTCACGAGAAGCCTTCCCGCGAAGTGAAACATGTGCTCAACACATAACTGGAATGCGAAGAGTCATGACAGATGGTGACAGCTGGGCTTCGCGAGTGTTTTGCGGGTAAGGCCTTCCCGTGAGATACCCGCAAAATATTCTGTTTTGCCAATTTGTCATATCTGAAACACCCTATCCCTAACCACACTATATATACCCACATTATCCACAGATATTGAGGAGTGCTTTTCAGAGAGAAAACCCTAGTCACAACCCTTAAGAGTGAGAGATTGTTATACCCACAATTCTCTACACAATCCATTGTGATTTTCCTCAACTCCTACCTTTCTATTTCCATATCCTTGAGAGGTTGATAGCCCAAACACTTACCATACTCATTTTGAGTGTCAAGTGAGGTTTTGGTGCTACTTGGAAGTATTGGAAGAAGCCAAACTTTAGCAGATGCAATCGGGCGTATTGTGGGATCCAGAGAACTAGACAAGACACGGTTCCGAGAAACCTTGTTGGAGTAGGAACTTGGAGAGCTTAGGTGCATTGGATAGATTAGGCTTGGAAGGTCTCTTGCTATTCATGTATCCTAACTAATTGTCTAGTGGATCGATTTACCGTTTGGAGGGCAGCGGAGAGGTTTTACGCCGAGTACTTTGGTTTTCTCTTCAATAACACATCGACGTGTTATCTTGCATTTGCATTTTTCTTCCCTACTCTTTTAGTTTTCATTTTACTGCTGTGATTTGATGAATATGGCTTAAAGTAGTTTTATTGTTTGTTCGCTCGCATTTACTTTATTCTGTACTTAGTTTAAGTAAGAGTAAAATCAACCGAGCCGCAATCTTTAATTTGGGGGTCTAAACATCTCTTGTGTTTTAACACATTTTCGAGCTTTCAATTGGTATCAAAGCAGGTACACTTATTTGGTTTCATTACCTAAGTGTGATCCTTGACCCCTTTGTGATTGACCGATCACAATCACTCAATGCTCCACCATTCTTTGATGGGAGCAACTATGTGTTTTGGAAAGTCCGTATGAGGGCATTCCTGTGTGCTATAGATGAGTCAGTATGGGATTCCATCAAGAATGGGTATGTTAAACCCACGACAACCAAGTCCAAATGGGACAAGGCAGCTCTTGCTTTGGCAAATGCAAATAGTAAAGCTATTAATGCTATATTTTGTGATGTGTCTACTGATGAATTTCACAGGATATCACATATGGAGACTGCCAAGGAAGCTTGGACGATTCTTAAAACTACCTATGAGGGTACCAAGAAAGTCATGGACACAAAGCTCCAAATGCTTACCACTCGATTTGAAGAGCTCAAGATGGGTGACGATGAGTCTTTTGATTCATTCTATAGGAAACTCAATGAAATCATAATTGCCAAGCTCAATCTCGGAGAGAAGATTAAGGATGCTAAGGTAGTGAGAAAGATTTTGAGGTCCTTCCCAGAGAGCTTCCGTGCAAAGGTCACAGCTATAAAAGAAAGTAAAGATTTGGATGAGATCAAGATCCAATAACTCATTGGATCTCTCCAAACATATAAGCTTGGACTGCCTTCCCACAAGTCGAGCAAATCACTTGCTCTCAAAACCATCAACAAGAGAATGGATGATTCCTCCAAAGAAGATGATGTGGAGAAGGAAGTAGCATTCCTTTCAAAGAACTTCTGGAAATTTCTATAGATGAAAAATAGTGGGAAGTCATTCAACAAAGGAAAGTTTTCATCCCCTAAAGGTGATAAGAAGGAGTTCAAGAAGAAAGATGGGAAGGATTCTCAATTCCCTCAAGGAATCGTGTGCTACGAATGCAACGATCATGGACATATCAAGAAGGAGTGTCCCAACTGTTTGAGAAGGAAGAGTAAAGTGTTTGCCCCTACCCTTAGTGATTCTAAAAACTCAAATTCAAACACAGAAAGAGAATGTGATAGTAAAGGAAATTACAAGGCCTTCATGGGAATTACCTCTATTGATTCAAAGGATGATTTAAGCAATTTGGTTGATGAACTTGGTGATCTTTCCGAGGATGAGGAAGTTGAAGAATTAGAAGATGAAGACGTATGCCAAAATGAAGGGGAGAACAACCTTCAAGAAACATATGATTCTCTGTTGGAAGATTGTGGCAAATATGCCAAAGTTACGAACCTTGTTGTGAAAAAGATGAAAAAGGTTGAAGAAGAACATAGGTGTATACTTATGCAACTTAAGGAAGCAAAGTGTGAAGTAGAAGGACTCAAGGGAGAATTAGTTGAAGCTTATTCGAAGATCAAGTTTCTTGAACTTGAAATTATCCAAGCTAATGTCAAGGTTGAGTGCATCTCTACTAAGAAACATGACAATGTACTGTCCTCACAAAAATCGTCACATGATAAGATTAATTTGGGTTATACCAGAGAAGGAAGCTCTAGCAGCAAACCCAAGAAGGAAGTAAGGTTCGTATCAGCCAAGAATGAAGAGAAACTCAAAGAATTGAAGCCTGAGATTGAGACCCCTACTGTTGTAAAAAGAACCATTGGTGCAAAACCAAAGGAAAAAAGGAAGTCATTACCCAAAAATCAAAAGGGGCCTCAAGTAAAGCACTTGTGTCATCATTGTGGCGTACAAGGGCACATAATGCTGAATTGTTACAAGCTCCATGCACTCAAGAAGGCTGACTCTATGCATGGCCAGGAAAGTTCAAAGAGAAGACCAAAGGGAGCACAAGCTAAAGGAGATAATGAGGGACATCTCATTGGAGACGTTATGGAAATGTTGAAGAACATATCACTATGCCTTGCTAGCTTCACTCTAAGGTTTGAAAGTTATGTTAGTCGTACCCCTCCATCTAAGACTCTCACCTAAAACACTCATAAAGTGTGGGTGAAGAAGGGTACTTATGCATGATTACTTCCTATGTCCATGCATTAATACTTCCAATGTTTAGGGTCGTAGGTTCATGCATCATGACATACATAATCCTCTTATGTAATTGCTTTTGGTTTATAGCATGTTTCTTGTTCAAGTTTTGCTTTGTACTTGTTGTTGTTGTTGTTGTTGTTGTTGTTGTTGTTGTTGTTGTTGTTTTTTTTTTTTTTTTTTTTTTTTTTTTTTTTTTTTTTTTTATCTTACTTTACATGTTCTATTTTTGAGTGTGTTGAAAAATTCAAAAACCCATAAAAATTGAAAAATCTCCAAAAAGTTTGATCGCTTGTGTTGTGTATATCACATGTGAGTTTGGCCTAGTACCTTCGTACTTTTGGCATAGTGCATTTACGAGCTTAACTTGTTATGTATGCATATCTATCTTTGTGGGAAAAATCTTGAAATTTATGTGTGACTGTTGTAAATCGATCTTCAAGTTTGTCATGAATGATTAGTCAATAGTTTTGTGGTTTTGATACATGCATAGATTTGTAGCTATATCTTTTCCCGCACTTTTTATGTTTTTGCTTAAAGAGCTCAACAAATGCAAATCTCAAAATGAAAAGAGATAATGAGCTGCAAAAGCCGTCACACATACTAGTATTTGACTAGGAAAAAGAGAAAGCAACTTGTATTGAAATGTATGGTGCTCAAAAATCCAAAGGCTTATTCTCAATATTGAAATATCAAAAATTTCAAGCACCGATCTCAAAATGAGATATATTGTTCAAAAATGATTAAATGTTATGATTTGTAAAGAAGCCAAATGAAAAGTTTCAAAGATGTGTAATCATTTTCTTGTGGAAGGTCATATATGTTCATTTCTATAATTGAGATAAACCACTTGATCTAGTACCAGTTTTGTATGACTTGATTGAATTGATCATTGAAACTTCACTCTAGA
Source organism: Quercus gilva (assembly GCA_023621385.1). Classification (NCBI taxonomy): domain Eukaryota; kingdom Viridiplantae; phylum Streptophyta; class Magnoliopsida; order Fagales; family Fagaceae; genus Quercus; species Quercus gilva. Next base: position 24,203,296 of record CM042482.1, on the reverse strand, counting down.
CTAAGGACTATTCCACATTTGATACTCACACACAACACATAAGACTTTTGTTCAATGAATGCTTATTTCATGTGTGTGATTGTACGTGATCAAATGTGATGTATATGCTCAATTGCTTATCTATTAAACCCAAAACTATTTTTGAGTATTTTATATGTTTTTGAAAGTGTTTTTATACTTTCATGTTTTAAGTTTTTGTTCAAATTGCATTTTACATATTTTTCATCAAAAACTTCTTTAGAGGCACTTTCGTGAGAATCTCACGACTAAGCTCTTCCCGCGAAAATAGGTTAAGGCAAAACATGAAAACACAAAATTTAGACACAGACTTTCGCAACTGTCTTGCAACTATTTCACGACTAAAGACTTCCCGCGAAAGATTTTGTGCTTCAAATGCATTTTTCACGAGTAACTTCGCAAGTATGTAACCTATGAAAAACGAGTGTTTTCAATTTTAAAGGGCTGATGTCATAGATTTTCAAACACATCCTATTTTTTCTCTTCTCGCCTTCCTCATGCCTCACTCAATCCCAAATAGTTTTTCACTCAAAAACTTAATCAATTTCAAGTTCAATCCCTACAAAATCACTTCAAAGGTATGTTTTCAATAATCTTTTCTTCTTTTTTTCTTAGATTATGCAAAATTTGTTCTAGGTTACTTGAATTGGGGATTTTCAAAAAAGAGGTTGGGAATCATGTTTTTGGTCAAAAGTTTTTCAAATTTTTTATTGGGCTTTGCCCCATTTAACTTGTTTGTGACTATGTTGGCCCCATGTGGCAATTTTAACATGTATTTAGGCAGATTTTCACATGTTCATGCATTGCCCATATGTTAAGTATAGTGTTGCATATCAAGTGTTTGATAAAATGCTCAAGTGACATTTTTGTGTTGTTTTGGGCTCCAATGAGTTTCAAATTTTGGGATTTACCTTGATTGAACTTGTTTATCATGTTTTAATCATAGGTTGTGTGTTTTACACACTTTGACCCAAATATGCTTCATCATGCCTTGCCATGCATCACCACATGCACATCTCGTGCACACTTGATGCACACATATGCGCAGTTGTCATTTTTTTGCATTTTAATGATGTTTACATGTTTTAGCACTTACACCATGTTCATTTGACACTGTTGTGTTCTGTCTTAAGTTCTTGTGCTTATGTTTATGGACTAACTTGACACTAATCAAGTTTGTGTTTGTGTTTTGTGGTTTGCACTTGTGTTTTTCTGTTTTGTGTTTATATGTGCAAATGTCTCCCACCAAACACTCTGCTTCCAAGAAATCCTCCAAGCGTCCTCGCACGAACTCCGACAACTTCAAGTCCATTGAGGCAAACATGGCTTATAACAATTGTTACAAACAAGCAACAATCATTATGAAAAGGGTTGTTCGATTGGATACTCTTGAGAACACTTCCGTACCTGAAGTGTTCAAGGAGAGAACTTGGACGAAGCTGCTGAATCCAAGTGGCAATGTTTATAAGGAAAGCATACGAGAATTCTTTGCCAATGCCACTGTGGATAGAGACCACATAAACTGCTAGGTACAACACAAAGAATTTGTTATCACAAGGGACTCCATCCAAGAATTCTTAAAAGTGCGTCCACCTTCCCAGCCAATCTCCATATAGTACGATGACAGATTGGATTCTCTCGAGCCAATGGCGAAGTTCCTTGGTGGCTCTCTTAACAAGAAGTCAAAGAATACTATTCCTTTCAACGCAAAGATGAGGACATTAGCATATGTAATGATCCATAATCTATACCTGGTGACGAACTTGACCTCATTGGCTGCTCCAAGGACCATTTTCTTATATGATCTCTACACACATAAAGAGATTGACATATATGGACACATATACCACCTCCTCATAAAGAGCATCACCAAAAGAAACTTTAGGACAATCTTGCCCTTTCCCACTCTCATTATGGGCCTCATTGCAAAGACAAAATTAAAGTTTCCAAGCAGCCTAACTGATGTGCCAAAGGACTATCCCATTGGTGCTAACATAGTGACCAAAAGCAGAGCCCACATCATCGAACCCAAAATAGGCATTTCTCAAATACCAAAAGATAATGTTAAGGAAGAGGGTGGAGATACTGAAGAAGAGATTGACAGATTCACCTCAGCACCAGAAAGTTCTGCACAACCATCCTCTCAAGCACAAGCACGAGGACCCAATCATCTTGATCGCCTCATTGTAAGGGTAGAGCAGATGTATGGCATGCTCGAATCCTATGTGCAGCACACCGCGGATCAGTTTTCTTACATCCAAGGCCAAATCACTGCATTATCATTGCAGATTGAGGACATGACGATGGCACAAGGATCCAATTCAGAGTTTGACCAGTTCTAGCCTCTTTGGCCATTCCAGTCAAAAAGAGGGAGAAAATTTTGAGGGGGAAACTGCACAGTTTGAGGGGAAGCAGAACACATATCATAGATATTGGTTTATTCTTGGTGGTTTAGCGATTTATGTTTGTTTTTAAACCTCTGTTTATATTTACATTGCTTTCTTTTAAAGCTTTAAGTACTTTGGTTTAATTTCAGTTTAATATTCAGTACTTTGTTTATATCACTACTTTGTAGCATTTTTTTGGTACTTTTAGATTATCTTGAGTACTACACACTTGCACCCTTGTTGGATCTTGTATCCTTAATGCAAATACTTCTTGTATTTTGCATTGGTTGTGTGTTGGACATGCAATTGATCTTTGTGTTGGTCTTTATTGCATTGCGTGTCCGGATGATCATTTTCTAGCAAAATGATCATTGTAGTCATTCTTTAATGACTATTCTTGTATGATCAAGATATGCTTAACTGCTTATATAGTGTTTATTACCTTGATCGCATTTTACTTGCTTATATACATACTATGTATTCAACTTGTCATAAGCTTAATAAAAGTTTTGTTTGTGTGTGAGTGTTTTAGGTTACAGGTATATACATGCAAGTGCTTCACAACTCCTAGATTAGATATGAGTGAGTTTTACCACTGTTCCCAAATTGACATTTAAGTCTAGAGTCTATTTTAGGGGTTTTGTCATGGAATAGCCAAAGGGGGAGATTGTAAAGTTGTGATTTACAACTATTTTATGTTGGCTTTAATTCCGTGCCAAATTTGATTGTAATTATGTTCAATCTTGTATACCATGTATTTCATATGGGATTTCATCATAAGAGTTGTGTGTGAGAGAGAGTGTGAAGTCTCAAGGCAAAGTGAAGAGTAAAGAAGTTTTCACAGGTAGCTCACGAAAAGCCTTCCCGCGAAGTGAAGCATGTGCTCAACATATGACTAGAATGCGAAGAGTCATGACAAATTGTGTCAGTTGGGTTTCACGAGTGTCTCGCAGGTAAGGCCTTCTCGCGAGATACCTACAAAAAATTCTATTTTGCCAATTTGTCATATCTGAAACACCCTGTCCCTAACCACACTATATATACTCACATTACCCACAGATGTTGAGGAGTGCTTTTCAAAGAGAAAACCCTTGCCATAACCCTTAAGAGAGAGAGATTGTTATACCCACAATTCTCTACACAATCCATTATGGTTTTCCTCAACTCCTACCTCTCCATTTTCATATCCTTAAGAGGTTGATAGCCCAAACACTTACCACACCTATTCTGAGTGTCAAGTGAGGTTTTGGTACTACTAGGAAGCATTAGAAGAAGCCAAGCTTTGGCCAAGCTTTGGTGGATGCAATTAGGCTGATTGTGGGATCCAAAGTTTCGAGAAGCCTTGTTGGAGTAGGAGCTTGGAGAGCTTAGGTGCATTGGGGTAGATTAGGCTTGGAGGGTCTCTTACTATTCATGTATCCCAACTGATTGTCTAGTGGATCAATTTACCGCTTGGAGGGCGGCGAAGAGGTTTTACGCTGAGTACTTTGGTTCCCTCTTCGATAACACATCGGCGTGTTATCTTGTGTTTGCATTCTTCTTCCCTACTCTTTTAGCTTTCATTTTACTGTAGTTATTTCATGAATATGGCTTAGAGTATTATTGTTTGTTCACTCCCATTTACTCTATTCCACACTTAGTTTAAGTAAGAGTAAAATCAACCGAGCCGTAATCTTTAATTTTGAGGTCTAAACAGCTCTTGTGTTTTAACATATTTTTGAGCTTTCATATTACTAAGAACACAAGAGATCTCTTGTATTAATACATCAATCCTCTGTATTAATCATATCAGAACACTGGATTTGATAATCAAGTAGAACACTAAGGAGCTTGCTCTCAAAATTTTCAAAGAACCTACTTTTCCATAGTTAACTTGTGGACGTTTAAGCCTAGAGTTGGCATTTTAGTCCTGTGAGGTCTTTGGTAAACAGTTCTTTCTAAAAGAAACTATCATAGCAAGTTCATCCTCAGAAGTTGTTGATACCAATAAACCTGCCTTTGACCTTTCCCTTCATCAATCTACTGCAAATAGGTTATATTTTTTGTATGAAATCTCCCATGTGCCTGAAGATAGTAAGATCCCTATTACTGACTTCCCTATTGTAAATCCTTATACTATGTTTGATAAACCCCAAGCCTCTTTTAAAAAATCTATAAAAAAGTTTTTAGGTCCTTCTTATCCTTCTACTATAAAAGAATATGTCCAAGCCTCCAAGTTTGACCAGTTTAATATTCCAGCAAGTGAAACTGAAAATTTCATTACTCTTGCCCTTCCTAAAGAGTTTGTAATTCTTTGGCAAAAACAAGGGCACACACACCTTCATTTTGGTGCTGTACGACTGGCACTAACTTTCCATGGAAGAAAGGGAGTAATGTTACGGCCACAAACTATTTTACACTATTTTTACAAAATATTGATGTGGCCAACTTCTTATTGGTTTTCATCTAGGTCCACCATTAATATCACTTTTTCATTTACCGATAATCACTCACCACATTAACAATTTATAAATTTTTTTGTAAAATAGTTTGTATCTCTAACATTATTCTTTAATTAAAGAATAATTTTAAGAAAATTTCTAAATTTACATTGTAATAAACAAACGCGTATAATATTATATACACATTTTCTAATTAGTATGATATTGTTCACTTTTTACAAATGTGTACAATATTATATATATTTGTCTAGTCTTGGTGAGTAGAAGAAAATGGAATGGAAGAGAGGGGTTTGTTCTGTGTGTCTGGGTATTGGGGGAGAGTGAAGGAGGAAAAAGAAAAAATGAGGATAAAAAGGGATTTAAAGGGAGAGAGATGATACAAGCAAATAACCATTCTCACTTTTCTGAATACAACCAATCTGTGGGTCCCACATAAAGTGAAAATATTTGAGTTTTTTTGAAAGAAAGCTCTACCGAGTTTATGAGCCAACCAGAGGTGAGGTGAGATGGATATTAGGGGTTTTCATATATATAAAAAAAAAAAAATTTAAAAGAAAAAAATAATAAAGAGTTATAAGATGATGAGTTTTAAATGATGAGTGATGGAACATAACTTACTCTCAAACCAAACAAGCTCTTAAACTCTAAAAACACTTGTCAGCGGAAACCGTAAATAATGTCACCTCAGCCACAGTCTCGCCAGTCGGCAGTCATTTCATCTTTCCCTCAATGTTGCGCCAAAAATCGTATAGTCCCAGCTTACACTACAGCCAAATGCTCTCACACGTGCTTGGAAACAATTATGCAACATGTGGGAAAGGAGAAAGGTGTTATTAGAATTACTCAATCAAATAGTACCCTGTAAAGCAACATGTCCTCCTGCGCACAAAAGTAGTGGACACAAACTACACTACAATACAAGTCTTTTCCTTGGCCAATTGTTTGGACTTTTAACAATTATTTTATTTCTGTAAGACCAACACTGCCATCTCATCAGAGGAATTAGACCTCCTCATTCGTGGCACCAAGAAACAAAAGGCTACAGCTACATAATTTTGTCCTCAACGCCCAATCCAGTCCTCAACGCCCAATCCAATCCTACTCGGACTCCTTGGTCCAACCATCAACAGACTGGGAAGACCACTCCCTCAAAAACCTTCGTATCACCAATATCAACGTTGACTCAAATCAAGATGATGACATGGACAACACATGCCCTCTAATCCTTCTTTCCAAAGAAGACAAATAGCGCACTAGGGTTCCCTGGAGATCAGCCCTAATAGTCAATGCCTTCAGTAAATCCCTTGGCTTTAAATACTTGAACTACAAGATACGTGCCATCTGGAAACCGTAGGGTGACTTACAATGCATAGATCTTGGACTAGACTACTTCCTAGTAAGATTTAAGTTAAAAGATGACTATTGGAGGGTCCTCAACGAAGGGCTATGGTTCATCGGCCAACAATTCCTCTCTGTTTGACAGTGGTACCCGGGCTTTCAGCCCTCCGAAACTAAACTCACCACGATGGCAATATGGGCCAAACTACTTGAGTTGCCTATCAAACTTTATAATGATTCCATCCTCCAAAGGATTGGAAATCGACTGGGCGAACCTTTTCGAATTAATGCCTGCACTATCGACAATGTTAGAGGAAGATTCACTAGACTCTACATACAAGTTGACCTAGATTCCCTGCTTATTTCCAAAGTCTGTATTGGATCACTACGACAACTTGTTCAGTACGAGGGTATATCCTCCATTTGTTTCGAATGCAGCTACATTGGCCACAAGTCCAACGCCTGCCCCGCCGTTATCTGCCCTCTCTCCCCCCCTTCATCATCTGAAACCATTGAGCATGTTAACGTGTATAGTGTTGTGGGCTTTAGGCCCAAACTAGATTACTTGTATAGCACACTCTTGTACTACACTTTTACTTGTACTGCACTCATATGCCTCCTATATAAAGGCACTTGTGTATATTCTTTAATTGAGAAATGCAATACAATCATTCAGTATTTCTAACATGGTATCAGAGCCAGGTTCTTGTGGCCATGGTTTTCTGTCCTTGCGGTATATTTAAGAGCAATCTTTGTCTTCCTCGGTGTTTTTTCGCTGCATTCATCTTCTTTGGCTTCCTACTGCTGTCGTTAAAACTCTCCGGTATAGTCATGCCACCGTTAAAAGTCGCATCAATACTGCAAGACCATTGCCTTTCTCAAACTACTGCCGCATAGCCAAACTTTATTCAAGGGATCTTCTCAACCTTATCAAATCTCAAGATTTCATTAAGCTTTCATTTTGAGTTTGAGAGGAAGTGTTAGAGATATATTAGCCCATTAGCATAAGCCCAAGTCTAATTCTACTTTGTGTGCAAGCCAAGTCTCCTATTTGCACCAGAAGTCTATTAGTTTAGGGTTTTGTCTACTATATATATACACATGTTATGATTCATTGTAACACAGGATTTGTACTACACTATAATATATTATTGATGTAGCCATTTAGGGTTTCCTCTGTAGATGTAGGTCGTTAGGCTGAACCACGTAACCCTTATGTGTTATTGTGTTCTATATTTTATGCTTTCACTTCCGCATCCATACTAGCATATTCAACATGGTATATCAATGCTAATATTTAACATGGTATCAGAGCTCAAAAGGGGTATCAGTGTTATGATCCTGTCTCTCATCGTCTTCGTGTCTCCCGCAATGTTGTCTTTTGGGAACATCACCTCTTTGTCGAGCTCTCTCACTTTCGTGCCTCCCTATCTTCTTCCTCTGTCTTAGATCTTTTTCCAGATGAGACACATATTCCTTCTGTAGCTACTCCTGATCCTCCTGTAATTGCTCCTGATTCTCCTGTAGACTTTTCTGTCCAACCACCAGATACCACTAATCCCTTTCCTAGTTCACCCTTTAATGAACAGGTGGAAGATGAACAAGTTGAAGACGAGCTACCCAACCCCAACCTTGAGCTTGGGTCCCCTGCTCCTGCTCCGCCTGAAGATCTTACACAAGACATTCCACCTCGTCACTCAACTCGGGTAAGATCTATTCCTGCACATTTACTTGACTATCATTGTTACACTGCTCTTGCTACACTACACGAGCCTCACACCTATCGTGAGGCTTCCACTGACCTTTTATGGCAGATTGCAATGAAAGAGGAATTTGATGCATTATCTAAGAACCATACTTGGGACTTGGTAACACTCCCCCCCGGGAAATCTGTGGTTAGTTGTAAGTGGATCTACAAGATTAGGACTCGCTCTGATGGGTCCATTGAGCGCTACAAAGCTCGTCTTGTTGCAAAAGGCTTTACACAAGAGTATGGGATTGATTATGAAGAGACTTTTGCTCCGGTTGCTCGTATCTCATCTGTTCGTGCCCTCTTAGCTATTGCTGCTGCCAGTAAATGAGACATTTTTCAGATGGATGTCAAAAATGCATTCCTTAATGGGGATTTAAGTGAAGAAGTGTATATGCAACCTCCTCTTGGTCTCTCCGTTAACTCAAACAAGGTTTGTCACCTTCGACGTGCACTTTATGGCCTTAAACAAGCTCCACGAGTTTGGTTTGCCAAATTTAGCTCTACCATCTCTTACTTGGGTTACATGGCCAGTCATTATGATTCTACCTTATTTCTTCGTCGCACTGACAAAGACACTATTTTATTTCTCCTATATATGGATGATATGATCATAACTGGTAATGACCTTAATAGCATTCAAGAACTCAAGGCTTTTCTCAGTCAGCAGTTTGAGATGAAAGATCTTGGACATCTCAGCTACTTCTTGGGTCTTGAAATCACTTATTCTATAGATGGACTTTATATTACTCAAGCTAAGTATGCCTCTGAACTCTTGTCTCGAGCTGGACTCACTGATAGCAAGACTGTTGACACTCCAGTTGAGCTGAATGCACATCTGACTCCCTCAGGGGGGAAACCATTATCTAATCCCTCTCTTTACAGACAATTGGTTGGCAGCCTAGTTTATCTCATTGTTACTCGTCCAGAAATTTTCTATGCTGTTCATCAGGTGAGCCAGTATTTGTCTACTCCACGATCGACTCACTATGCTGCTGTTCTGTACATTTTTCGATACCTGAAGGGCACTCTCTTCCATGTTCTTTTCTACTCTGCTCAGTCTCCTCTTATTCTCCGTACATTTTCTGATGCTGATTGGGCAAGAGATCCCATTGATCGCAAGTCCACCACTGGTTATTGCTTTCTTCTTGGTTCTTCTCTGATTTCTTGGCGAAGCAAGAAACAAACTCATGTGGCCCGTTCCAGTACTAAAGCAGAATATCATGCCCTTGCTGATACCACATCTGAGCTCCTTTGGCTACGATGGCTTCTTAAAGACTTAGGTATGTCTACATCCTCTGCTACTCCTCTCTATTGTGACAACCAAAGTGCCATTCATATTGCTCACAATGATGTCTTCCATGAACGGACTAAACACATCGAGATCGATTGTCATTTTATCTGTTATCATCTTGTCCATAGTGCTCTCAAGCTGATCTTAGTCTCCTCTAAAGATCAACTTGCAGACATCTTCACCAAATCACATCCTAAGGGACGCCTTCGTACTTTGGTTAACAACCTCAAGTTGGCCTCACATCCACCTTGAGTTTGAGAGGGGCTGTTAACGTGTATAGTGTTGTGGGCTTTAGGCCCAAACTAGATTACTTGTATAGCACACTCTTGTACTACACTTTTACTTGTACTGCACTCATATGCCTCCTATATAAAGGCACTTGTGTATATTCTTTAATTGAGAAATGCAATACAATCATTCAGTATTTCTAACAGAGCACACCAATGAACTCCTCTAAGCCTTATGGAGAATGGATGATTGTCAAAAGCAAAAACCTTCAAAACCTTCGAGACCCACCATTACTCCGGCCGACCAAAGCGCTTCGTCTTCCCGTTAACCACATGCCCAACCCACAACATGTGCCCACCTCCTAACATATGTCAACTCACGTGGTCCATCCACCCTACCCCCCTTATCACATGACAAAACATCCAGAGATACTCCCCTCTTTGCCCATCCTAGGAAGAATCCAATGTCCTCTGATAATGACTTATTCTCTGACCAGTATGCAAAACTAACTTAGTCTTCTTTGGCAGACCCGACGCACTCTATTCCATCCATCACCTTAAGCCCCAAACCTAAGTGAAAGTCTACCCACCCTGATGAAACTAGAAAGTCCCAGGCATATAAGCTAAGTCGCTCCGCTGACCGACCTTCATCAAAACTGAAGACATCTTACCATATTCTTACTCCACCCACCATATCGAAAACTCCCTCACCCACCCCTTCCTTTGATCCTTCCCTTCTAATGAAAATTAACCTGCAGCTTATGGTCACCAATTGCACCTCCTTTAAGGAAACTAACGCCCTATCTTTCGAAGCTCCTCCCCAAGTTGACAAGGATATGGAAAAGCACCACCAATCCTCTTTTACGAACCCATCCCCTCTGTGCTCCAGCCCCTACCTTGATTCCCACCTCAACCCTACTTCCCTGCATACCCTCAAGCAACTGCATAGCCCCAATTTTGGCCATGGAGAACCGTCGAGAAACCAACAGGTCACCTCGAACCCCACCACACTTGTGTGTGCCCCAAGAATCCACGCTTTTCAACCCAAACACCCTAAACAACTAGGCACTCCTATCCCATAACCATCTAAGGCCTCTCGGGAACCACCTACTCCGATGGATATAGGCCTACCCGAACAACTTCTAGAGCCACATAGAGGAAGAGATGGAATGTACCTGAGAGCCTAAGCTCACACTCTCCCTCTAGATACTCTATTTGGATGTGAGATAATTCCGATATCCAGAGACATGGCATTCATCTCACCAGCAATTCCCTTCCCCGCAACAACCCAACTCGCTAGATAGAACCTCATATTGCCTCATAAGAGCCAAACTTTAGAGAAACATGCAGAGGATTTCCAAGCAGAGCATTGCCAGAGTCCTAGGAAGCCCACCAACTTTCATCTCTCTAGCGAATACCACATTACACCTCACAAGCATGGGGGAACAAGAATTGAGAACTCTCTATTTGATTCAACATTAAGTCATCTACTTCGAGTTATCTCTGGACCTCATCCAAATCCCACAAGCATCCTTCAGAACCATCCTAATCCCACAATCTCAAACCTTGTTGATCCCACCTCCGCTAGTCTAGAGGTCCAGAATAGCCCAAACCAACCCCTTCAACCTAATCCTAATGAAGATTCTCATTTGGAACTATAGGGAAGCAAGAAACCCTTACTTTCGTAAAAGCTTCGCTGACCTTGTTCGCTCCTACAGCCCTGCCATTGCTGTCATCATGGAAACCCGTATCTCCAATCAAAGAGCTGAGGACATCAGCTTCTCTCTCGGCTTTGACAATGCTTGCTGATCTGATGTCGTAGGATTTAGGGGAGGCATATGGGTCCTATGGAATGAAAGAGACACTAACTTAGAAATCCTGTCGGTGATGAAACAAGCAATCCATGCTTTTGTGCAGGTAAGTGCTTCAAACCCCTCCTCTAACTAGCTGTTTACTACTATATAAGCAAACCCCAATCTAAACTCTCATATCAATCTCTGGGATGATTTTACCTCTTTTGCCAACACCCATTCACTTCCTTGGGCGCTCGCTGGTGATTTTAACGAGATCCTCATCGAACATGAAGGTCTCAGCAGCTCACTGCCCAACCGCAGACAAATGTACATCTTCAACGATTTTCTAAATAATTGAAATTTGCTTGACTTGGGCTTCAGTGGTCCTAGATTCACATGGACCAACAAAAGAGATAACAGCTTAGTGATGAAGCGTCTGGACAAAGTTCTCTCCAATCCACAATGGAAACTCCTTTTCAACGAATACAATGTCCGACACCTCCCTATAACCTCTTCTGACCACCACCCTATCCTCTTGGTTCAACAACCCTTCCTTCCCAACCATCATCCACACTTTATGGAAAAACCACCCTCATAACATAACCTCGACCATGGAGGACTTCACTCACTGTGTTAAATCCTGGAACGCAAACAACTTCAGGAATATTTTTCATAAGAAAAAAAGATTACTTGCGCAACTTAACGATATTTAAAAATCTCTCTGCCACAACCAGAGCACCTTCCTCAAACGCCTCGAAAAGGACCTCAAAACCAAATACCAGTATATACTTTGGCTTAAGGAAGAGTTTTGGGCTTTAAAATCCCGCATCAAGTGGATGCTTCTCAACAACAGAAACACAAACTTCTTCCACCTCACAACCATCTGTCAAAGACAACACAACAAAATCTGGTGCCTCAAGGACTTGGTCGAAAACTGGACACACTCCTTACCCAAGATCAAGTCCATAATCTCCATTCACTTCACTACCTTGTACACCTCCAACATAGTCAGCGTCCCTCTGCTTCCGCCTTCCTTGGACAACTTTACATCCCTTGAGGTCGATACTCATAACATCCTCAATGCTATGGCGACCGACCTTGATATTAAAAACACGATCTTCTCCTTTAAACCATGCAAAGCACCAAGCCATAAAGGCTTTCATCCGATCTTCTTCCAAAGGTTCTGGAACATCATAGGCCCCTCTGTCATCTCCTACACTAAAGACATCTTCCAATCTATGAAAATTCCTGAGAATCTCAACTCAACCTTCATCTGCCTCATCCCCAAAACGGACAAACCAGAAACAATGCACCAACTCTGCCCGATTGGACTGTGTAACAACCTATACAAAACAATAACAAAACTTCTCTTCCAAAGACTCAAACCATTCCTTCTTGACCTCATCCATCCATACCAAGCCAGCTTCATACTTGGAAGGAAAGCTAATGATAATGTTATTCTAACCCAGGAGATCATGCATACTATGACCATCTCCAAGAGCAATCAAGGCTTCATGGCACTCAAGATCGACCTTAAAAAAGCTTTTGATAGACTCGAATGGGGTTTTATTTACCACATGCTCAACTGGTTTAAATTCCCAAAAGACTGGATCGATCTCATCATGTCTTGTATCTCCTCATCCAACCTTTCTGTCCTAGTTAATGGAGAAAAGCTCGATCCATTCCTTCCTTCAAGAGGCTTACGGCAGAGGGACCCCCTTTCACGATACATTTTCATCCTTTCCATGGAGTATTTAGCCTAGCTCATCTAGTCAAAAGTCACTCTAGGCAACAAGTCTGGCATGAAAACCTCCAAGGAAGGCCCTTCCTTCTCACACTTATTCTTTGCCAAAGATCTAATCGTATTTGCAAAAGTAACAAGAAAAAACTACCTCTCCATCAAAAAAGTTCTTAATGCAAGATACCACTGAGGATATTTTGATTTTTCTTTTTTTACTAAACTACACGTAGTTTAATGGGAAGGCCTGAACTACATGTAGTTTAGCCAACAGGTGCCTTCCCACCTCTTCAAATTTTCTTCAACAATTATCAACTGTTTCTTTTTCTTTTTCATTCTCTTCATCACTCTTATCTCTTTATATTCTCTCTAACTCTCTAACTTCCATTTTCTCTCTACAAAAACCTTCTCTCTCTCACTCCTTCTCACAATATGATTTTCCTCTCTCAAATTTTCTAATTTGCACTTTCTTCTTCTTCCAAACTCTCGCATCTTCATCAATGACACCCAAGTCCAAGAAGATTTCTTACATTCTCTTTAGTGAGACATTCACTCTCACACATTGGAGTAGGGCGGTGAGGTTGAATGACTCTCCTCCACTGACCTACATGCCACGGGATCACACCTTAGAGGGTGCTCGGACTGGATTGGTAAGTTTTTCAAACTCTTCTCACATTTAAGTCTTTTCCTTTAATCTTTTGTTTTAATCTATATTTAGGCTTGTAAATGCTTGGGTTTTGATGCGGGATAGGTTTAGACGAAAACCTAAAACCTTAAAAGGAGTAGGAACATGCTTAGGATGAGTTTTGATCAAGATGTGCTTGAAAATGTAGAAGAACAATTCTCTGTCTGTGCTCATGCGTATGTGGACTCAGGCCTGTATGCGTGGCTTGGTTCATGCATACACGGCCAGGTTTCATGCATACGTGGGCTTGTTCATGCGTGCACATGTCTGTTCTTGAGTTCATGCGTACATATGTTCCAACCTGCGTACGTGTGCATAGTACCTGCGTATGCAAGTTTGAGCTTGCGTGCACACACCGCTAGGCAAAAACCCCAACTTGACTACTTAAACTTCTTTTTTCGTCTGTTTTTCATCCAATTGAAAATTTAATGCCTTTCTTTATCATTTTTGCATCTAAATGTGATCCCAACATCAATTTTCATCTCATTGTGAATCTAACATTATTCTGTCCTCTTTTCTTTTCTTTTTTTTTCTTTTTTTTTTTTTTTTTTTTTTTTTTTGTAGATTCCAGACCCTTTTTCTGGTAGGAGGAGTCCTAGTTGTGTGGCAGTGTGGTACTGGCTCCTGGCCGAATAGACCAAGGCCCATGTCCATGATGCAGGTTTCGAGCCCATTATCAATTTGTTGCCTGAGAGGTCCGCTAGTGCCATACTAGTGCAAACCTTGTCCAAGAGGTAGTGGGACACTACCTACACCTTCCACATAGCTGACAAGGAGCTGATAGTGACTCCCCACGACTTGGACCATATGACTGGCCTCAGATTTGATGGGTCAATTATCAACTTAGAGGGAGAGTCGAGCACTTGCTTGACTAGGGATTTGCTCGGGAGGAGGTGCCCTTTTAAGACCATTCGCTATTTTGACATCGAGAAGGACTACATATCTCTCCCTTAGGTGACGGCTAAGGATTGTGCCAAGATGGCTAGGGCCTTCCTTCTGTATCTTTTAGGGGCTTATCTATTTGCTAATGGTGGGCAGACTTTATCTCTATGGTGGTTGGCTCCCTTCCGTGATTTCAAAGGAGCTCGAAAGGTGAACTGGGGGCAGGTGTGTCTTGTCTATCTATACTATTCCTTGGACACGCTCAGTCAAGGGACCTTGCATAAGCTTGTTGGGCCTTAGAAGCTCCTCACAGTTGGTTCCTCTACCTCTTCTACTTTATAGCTCATGTATTGCAATCATGTCCATTCACATGTCATTTAGGCCAAAACTGTATTTCATGCTCTTATGAACTATACTTATGCTTGCATCTTGCAAACTGTTTATACTTGTACCTTGTAAATTGTACCAGTGCTTGCATTTTCAGCGTTGGGCTGTGTAATACAGTCTTATTACTCAGGGAGCGGATGTGGACTTGAAGAACTTTCCTTCGATTAGGGCTCATCTTGATGGGCTCTCTTCCGAAGATGTAAGTTGAAAATCCATGGTCATTGTTAATTACCTCTCTTCTTTGCATGTTTCTTAGGGCTTTTCTTCTAACCCTATGTTATCATAGGTTGTATGGAGTCCATGGGCTGGCCGTCCTCCTATTGTGGGCCTAGATTTGGAGACATTTGCCTTGATTGCTTCTAGGACTACCCAGCCTCTTGAGGGTGCTAGACTGAGGCTAGTAGAGAGGGTATGGTGTCAGTTGGTGGGTGTAGATGATCCGCGAGTCCCTATGGATCCACCAAAGTTCATGCTTGCCCCACGTTCCATGATGAACTCTAAGTATGATTTGTAGAGGCGTGGCATTCCTTTCACTAAGTGGATGTCATAGGAATTGGACTACGAGGAGTTCAACGATACTTGCCTCATGCCCTCCCTTGCTGTTGAGGTATGTGCTCATTCTCTCTTCATTTTCTTTCATTCATTCTTGCATTGTTTGATATTCAAATAAAACTCTTATGCCAGGCTAGTCCTACTGCCGGTGTTCCACATGATCTTCCTCATTTGCCTTCGTCAGACAACACCGCCATGACCTGTCCTGACTCATTTCGAATTACTACTCCAATTCCGGCTTGATTAGAGTCTACAAACATTGCCCCATCAAAGTTAGTATTCAACACCGCAGCTGCTGGAGGTTTCCATTTTATATTTTTCTGCTTTGTACCACGAGCACTAGACCTGTTGTGTTTCTGAAACTCAGTCAGGAGTGAGCCAGTTGATTCCAGAATTTTTCCAAGCGGCAAACTTGGTTCATTGCACCTCAGTTTATTCCTTCGACACCAAACTGACCATGCCACCGTAGCGAAGGGGTCCAATTGCCTCGCATGGTCCCCGACTAACAAAACCAAGTCTGCAAAAGAAGTTATCGCCGGAAAGTCTTTCTTAATCCACCCAAAAATCGGTTCCCAGATCACATTGAGCTGGTAACAATCCCATAAAGCATGCAGAGTATTCTCAGGTGCATTGCAGCACTGTGAGCAAGTAGGATCGTCTAAGATCTTGCGGAGCAGGTTCGATTTTGTTGGTAGCGCTTCGGAGCACGCATGCCAAAGGAAGATTTTTACCTCTGAAATGGTGATAAGGTCCATGGTGGAGGAGGAAAAAAAGTTATAATGTGGATTTTAAGGGTGCAAATTGTAATTTCCACTCTTAGATTTATCAAGATAATTATTAATTCCAGTAATGATAAATAACTATTTTAGTAATTCAATAAATTCTACATTATCTTTTAAGACCATCCATCTTCCATGTGCAATTACAATCTTTATTATTAAAAAAGTTATAGCACAACATATACCAAGCAATCTTTATAATTACAATCTTTGTGGTTTAGTTTGACTCAACTTTCAGGTTTGCCGTTTGTGCATTGTTCATTTGTTTGTGCTTTGGCTTTGGAGTTTGGACAATGGACTACACCTCAGCCAAATAAGATTTTTTTTTTTTTTTTAATGATTGTCTTGACCCTTGATAGCCTTGGCCCTTGTGTAACGTGTTGTCAGTCTCATGGCAATTGGCAATTTGGCAAGCACTGAAGCTAGGCTAGCTAGCTCTTATTGGTTTTGATGAATCAAATAGTCATTTTCTATAATATATTGATTATTAGTTTTGGTACTTAATGCTTTATGCATCTAGTATCAAGACGTAATTTAAATATTTTTTTAGCGAATATTTTTTAATGGATCTAGTTTACCTGCAAAAAAACCGGGTCAGGTCATGAGTTAACCCTTTTTTGCTTCGAGTCAAAAAAATCAGGTTCGGGTTAGATATTTTCTGACCCACATTGCCATGTCTAATTGTAATGTCGTGTGGTATTATTTTTCATTGCAATTTTTTTTAATGATTAAGAATTTGATCATTATGAAAGTGGTCTTGGTGCCAAAACAAAAAAAAATCTCAGTTGGACTTGTATTTAGAAGAGCTTAGACTTAACAAAAAGCAAAATTCAAAGTTGAAAGTTCTCTCTTGGTGGAAAAAACATTACAATCGATTTCCAAAGCTCTCTTTAATGGCACGGGATCTCATAAGCATTCCGATAACTACTGTTGTTTCTGAATCAAGTTTTAGCACTGGGAAAAAAATTCTTACTCCGTATCAATCACCTCTTTTACCTGAAAATGTGGAAGCTACGTTGTGTACTAAAAGTTGGCTATATGTATTTGAAGGTAATTTAATTTTTTTTATAGTCATAATTATACAATTTTAATTCTTTATTGATTTGCTTTCATGGTACATTAAGTTATATTAAAATATTGTATTGTAGATGAAGATGCTGACGAAATTGGCCAACTTGAGTTACAATTTGCAAGTATGAATATTTGCAGTGCTGAATCTGCTACCAACGTTGAGTAGATTGAGAATAAGGTATAATTCTTATAAAATATTTATTTATTTTTCTTTACTTAATATGTTATGTTTATTTTTAAATATTTTTTTGTTTAGTTTATCTTTTTAAGTAATCTAACTTTACTATTATTTTAAATGCACTAGGAACATGTGCACTTAAGAAGACCGATAACTTACTACTTTGCTAGCTTACTTATTTTGTTTGTTTTAAGATCTATCTCTTTTTGAAGATGTAAACTTGTAATTATATGCATTTTGACAATGAACTATTAACATTGGAGACTTTTTCCATCATGAATTTATGACTACAAATAATTTTTGTCATGCTTAAAACTATCAGAATTGGAAGGATATTAACAAGTGGCATTAAGTGCAATTCATTTGCTTAATTAATTTTATTCATTCTCTCTAAACATGTTGTCGTTGATTTGTTTTTGTAATTGAAAAAAAAAAAAAAAAACTTTTGAAACATACGGGTAAATCTGACTCGACCCGCAACTTAATTGACCCGTTTAAAAATGACTCATTTTAACTCGCGACCCCATTTGACCCGCAAACCCGACTGACCTGACCTGACCCCGACCCGCCCTGCCGTTTTGCCATGTCTAACCATTTGCATTGCTGCCACTAAATGGTGCTCGCAGATCAAGCTTCGCAACTCCGTTGAGATTTGGCTCAAAAACAACTTTTCCTAAATTGAGATTTAGTCCAATTCAATCTACGCCTAGATCAAGATATAAATTATTGGAATTTTAACTACTATATTTTGCACTCTAGTAGATTTTTTTAAAGCCAAATTTTTATAAAGATTGTTTGAACAATTGTTGTCGCATGCTAATGGTAATGAACACTGGGTTTGAGTCTCGTCATGGTATGCCTGATGATTTTTCAGCAACAAGATACCACAAAACCATACTATACTAGATGAGATGATGGTTTATAGAGCTAGTAATAAGTGTTCCATCCAATTGTCCCATATCCAAAACTAATGATTATTGATAATCACAATATATGCTACACTTTCCTAACACTATGCAATGACTAATGGCCTATTTGGAAGTTTAGAGAGGGAAGAGAGTAGAGGGGAGTAGAGGAAAATAGAGTAATGGGGAGGCGAGTAGAGGGGAATGGTTCCCCTCCACCTTGTTTGGATGTTTTTAAAATTAGTAAAGGGGAAGGGAGTAATTAGCCCTTCCCCTTGTTTGGATGTTTTAAAAATTAGGATGGAGAGAAGAGGAAATGATTAAAATAGACAAATTTACCCTTATTTGAAAATGGACTTGCAACATTAGTCTATTATTAATTTGTTAGAAATGGTAAATTAGGGAATTTACTTGAACAATAATTTATCTACTCTACTCTCCCTCCAAATCTCTCCAATTTGGGGGAATTAAAAATGAGGGGTTAGAGGGAGTTGAAACCCCTCCAAACCCTTCCAAACCCCTCCCCCTCTTTCCTTAAAAAACTTCTAAATAAGGTAATTGGATTACTCTTCCTCCCTCTACTCTACCCCCCCTCCTTTTTTAAACATCCAAACATGCCATAAATTTTAAAATTATCTACTTTCATCTAAGGTGAATCTTGGAATCACACAATTATGAAATAAGTCTATAATGTTTTCACTTTGAAACAGTGCTTCAATCCCAATGCCCATATCCCATCCCCTCAATTGGTGAAATCGAAATGGTAATCCCCAAAACCTCAATCCAAAACACAAACAGAGCCAGCAAGCATCTACCTTTCAACACTGTCATGAAGATCCCAATGAAGCCCATTAGAAAACCCAATCCCAAAGCCATATGTCCACACACAAACCAGATTCAAACCATCCTAGATTAGCCATCCCATTCTCCACACCACAGCTCAAATTAGTGAAACACCTGAACCACGCACAAACCATCCCAAATTTGTTATCCCAATCTCCACACCACAACCTAAATCAGTGCATGTGCACATACACACACGCACAAGGGGAAAGAGAGAGAGAGAGAGAGAGAGAGAGAGAGAAGCCTCATTGCTCACTCGACTGAAAACTTGCAGTTACATCAATGTCAATATGCCCATTTCAATAACAGTTGTTAGATGATTTGCCATTAACTCACTTAAAACTACATTGTTTTGGACTATATATTAAGGAAGTGAATTCTGTACTTTACCGGTTGGTACCACCGGTATTTTCCATACCGGTAACTTGGCCGGTACAAAAACACATCAATTTTGTTCAAAAATAAATATCGGCAATACCAAAGTTGTTTCGGCCGTACCGAGAAAAATACCGGATTTTGGATGGTTAATAGAGACTGGTCCAGTACTGACCTGTAACCCAAAAATGAATCCATCCCTTATGCACTCGTCGTCTCTTTTTTTACTGAAGCCAATGGCCTCTCACTGAATCTTGAGGGGTGATGGACGCCAACACAAGCAGCAAAATGAACTCAAAACCAAAACTGCAAAACTGAGAGAGACGAGACAAAACTGAAAGCTCAAAAGACAAAACTAAGAAGAGAGAGCTAAAATCGTTTGAAATTTGAAAGTGGAGAAGAAAGTGTAAAAGAGTATATCAGTGATTTTTTATTGAAAGATGTGAAAACCAGTTACTGTGAGAGAGAGAAACGCGTGGAGAGGAAAAAGTAAAAAAAGGCAACAGTATCAATGAGTGAAAAAATAAAAAAATAGGTGTTCTATTTATTGTTTCTTGATTCTTTCATTTGAAGCCATAGTTTTTATATTATTTAATTTTTTTCACCTTTGTCAAAACAGAAAATATTTCATCACTAACAACTTCCCTAACCCAAACACGTCACCATAGCATCATTTTGTATTTTTTTTTTTAATCTACTACTTATAACTTATAAGCTTAATTAGTATATAAGTAATTACAAAAAATATACTGGTAAAAAAATTATTATAAGGATATTAAATTTATTTATTTTAAACGTTAATGAATATATATATATATATAATATAATATATAAAAAAATTTCAAATTCAACTTATTCCGTTAACTTTTACTTCATTGTCAAATTAGTCATTAATATTTTTTTTTGACAATTTAGTCCTCCACTTTGTCAATATGAGTTAATCTAAGTTGTTTAGGCCAAAATCTACTAGCAAATTTCATTTTAAGTAGTGTATTTTGCTAATAGATTGTAAAAAAAAAAAATAGTGTATTTTGCTAATAGATTTGGATGAAAAGACTAGAATAACTCTTTTAATTTTTTCAAAGTAACTAACAAAATTGACAAAATTAAATCTTAAGGACGAATTTGACAATTGAAACAAAAGTTAATGGCCTAAATTATATATATACACACACACTTTTCGGTGCAATTTATTTGTCCCAAATCAATTTCTTATTATTTCTTGTTGATTTGCCCCAAAGGAACTTTAGTTGTTTTAAACTACTTGTCACCGAGGTTAATCAAAGAAACCAATCCACGCATCGATAATGATGGGTGGCAATGGGTTTGAGAGAAGATGGGGGGAGAGGTGCTTTTGGGTTTGAAAGAAGTAGGGAAGCTTGTGGATTTCGTCAATAAAGGCAAAATGGTGTGGTGTTTAGGGTATTTCAATGGGTGGATTAGATTTTAGTGAGTTTAAATTGGTTGCATCTGGTGATTTGGGATGCCAATGATTTTGATGGGCTTTTTTATAATTTGTAGCAAATTTATGATGGCTAATGGTGGATCTAATGGCTGATTGATGTGGCTTCTTCATTGGGGAAGAAAATAGGTTGTGTTTGGAATGGGTGAAATTGGAGGGAAGATAAGGGAAGGGGAAGGAAAATACTTTTTTTTCGTCATTTGGTTCACACAGGAGAAGAAAAAGTTAGATGAAGGAATCAGCCCCGCCCCTTTGTTATATATGGGCATAAAAGTGACATGTTAGATTTTTCTTTCCACTCCTCTCTCTTTTGAAAACCAAAAAAATGGAAAATAAATCTATTTTCTCAACCCTCCTAATTTCTAATCATACATGATGGAAACTCCCCCCACCACCCCCCCCCCCCCCCAAAAAAAAAAAAAAAAAAATTTCTTTGTCTTTCTTTTCCCTTACTCTTTTCTTTTACTTTCTCTTCCTCCAACTTCAACCAAACACAATGTTAGTTTTTTTATGGCACCTGCAAACTATTTTGAATTGCATTATTTCCTGTTGGAATTTTATTTGTGAGGAGCGATGCCAGGCTGTATGTATTTTTATTAAAAATCTGATTAATCAATGTTTTCTATATTAATTTGATTCTTATTATTTTTATTCTCTATTATGTTCATTAAAAAACATCATCATTTTGGGTGGGATAACAGAAAAAATGTTAGGAGGGCTGATGAAAGGGCAAATTAAAAATGTACAATAGAAGTTTTAAAAGATGAGTGGTCGATTTAAAAGTGACTCCAAACTTAAATAATGTTAAATATTCTTAACCTGAAAATTTTTACTAAACTATAAACTAAGGAAAAAGTTAATAGATGCCCTAAGGGCAGGGGTAGATGGAAGGCGAGTGATGGGGTCAAGTGCCCCTCTTGAACTTCCAAAAACTCCTCAAGTTATATTACTAAATTGTACTACAAAGTCTTATTTACCCCCTTGACACAAAGGACAAACAACTTCTCTAAATATAGTGATAGTTATTAAATCCGTACCATACCACCAGTTAAACTATGAAACCCATAAACCAAAGCATTATCTGGAATAGTTTCCCATGTTAATCTTTTTAACCTGCGAATAAAAGAAAAAAAATTACTGTATCTATGAAAAAACTCAAAAAGACTACTAAATTACTGAAGTTACTGAATTTTGAAGTCATAAATTGTATTTGGAGATTTAAATAATTCAGTTATGCTTTAGGGTTTAATGATTAAGCTAAAAATTTATTTTGAATTTCTATGAGATATGTTGTTTCAAGACTTTTGGACTATATAACTTGGTTATTAGATGATTTATGTGAATAATGTGTTTATTTTTTTTATTCTCTAACTTTATTTCATATGATGTAATTTTTTTATTGTTATAATTTATTAATTTAGCTAAATGGAGTATTTTTATTTTATTTTAGTTGCTTTTTATCACTATAAAATATATTATTTAATTAATTAATAAATCTACAATTCAACCAATGAACCATAGGTTGAACCAATG
Source organism: Quercus gilva (assembly GCA_023621385.1). Lineage (NCBI taxonomy): Eukaryota > Viridiplantae > Streptophyta > Magnoliopsida > Fagales > Fagaceae > Quercus > Quercus gilva. The sequence continues at coordinate 24,180,658 of CM042482.1, read as the reverse complement.
GGCCAATTCTTCAGCCGAGTCAACTTCCAATATGGTTTTGATAACTATGCATATAGTAGCTTCAATTTCCATGACAAATTTTATTTTTTTAATAACTCTTGTATGAAAATTGGGTCCCACCTAAAAATGCTGAAACAACTTGTACAGTAACCTACTTTTCTACCACTACTTTGTGGACTAGGACTTTGACAACATACACCAACTTTTAGGGTATGTTTGGTTGGGGTGATTTTTGGGAGGATGGAAAAAAAAATAGAGAAAATAGTTGAAAGGGGTGTTTGGTTGGAAAGGAAGGAAGGAGAGAAAATTGGTCGAGCTTAGGTGTTTTCCACCTGACCCACCAAAAATAAATCTCCCCAAATTGGGAAGAAAGTAAAGAAGATCATTTTTTTTCCCTCCTTTTGTCTTAACGACTACCAACTTACCAAAATTAATTTTTAATAAAAAAAAACTTACCAGAATCAACGCTTTTTTTTTCCTTAAAAATGTTTAGTACCAGACCCACCCAAAAATAGGCACCAACGCCGAGTCTTGCTATGTGGGATTTTAATAATAATTTGAATAAGTAAAAAAAAAATGTTAATGAGTAATATAAAAAAAAATTATAATGTTTTATGTAAAGGTATAAGAGTAAATTTAAACAAACCACATTTTTTATTCTCCCATTTTTCTTCTTAACCAAACAAAAAAGTTTTTCATCCTTCCACTTTTCACCCTTCAAACTAAACACAAATAAGGAAAATTAAAATCTTTTATATCCTCTCATTTTTCCACTCCCTCCTCATTTTCTATTCATCCACTTTTCCATCTCCCAAACCAAATAGACCCTTAAGCAACTTTGCCACGTAGAATTCTAAAAATAAATACCACTTTTAAGGACTTACTATAGGCTCCGCCTCCCATCAAATTTTTTTCTTTCGGTTTCAACCCTTTTTTAGTCTCAAACCTAGGGTTTCTGCTATGAACCTAATTTTAACTACTTATTAGAAGAAGCAGATAAAATGTTGAATTCTACATAATTTCAAAAAGAATTCAAGGTATTAAGTCACGTATAAAACTTCATTGATATATCGCTATATTCTTAATATTTTTACATTGATTTATTTTTCAATTTATTTTGAAGAATCAAATTATATGTTTAAACTATTTGTGTTTAGATTTATATCTTGCTTTGACTGTTCTTGATAATGAATATTATTTTTCTTTATTTTGATGATATGAAATATATATTTGTAATTAATTGAGATTATTAAGAATCCTAATCATAATAATGAGTCTAGATTAAATCCTAAATGAACTCATATTGAAACAAAATTTGCAACTCTTCACATGGATCCTAGTTTAAGAAGAAAATTTTATGATTATCATCCCATGAAAGAGATCAAATTCGAAGATATTATTTAAAAAATAAACCTTGTCAACCAATTGACCATGATTTTCCACAAAGTCAATTTGGCAAAACAAAGTGTCGATTTAATCTAGCATAGTTCAAAGAAAATGCTAGTTGGTTGGTTTGGGGGCCCGAGGATCGAGGAAAGGTTTGATGAGCTGTTATCATCATTATTAAGGCATCATAAGCCTGAAGAGGGGATCCACCTGAGGATGGGAGAGGAAGAGACAAGAGACTTTTGGGAAGTCCAAACAAGGATAATGAGGTGTAGAGAGAGAATCATGGAAAGTAGGGGAAGTCTCAAGTGAGAGATATCCTACTGCCTCTGCATTAAATGATTAGCAATAGCTTTATCAGCTACATTGATGAGGAAATGACCTGAACAGTGGAATTCACAGCTAAACAACTCCTTCTACCACCTTCAACAGAAGTTTAAGGGGACAAATGTCATAGTGAGAGCCTGGGTAGGTGGAGATGGAGGACCAATATGCAAAGGGCTGAGAAGTATATAAGGAAAAGAAACTTCCAAGTGAAGGGGATCCTGAAAAAAACAAGGGAAAGAGAGAAACCAGAACAAGAGTATTGAGAGAAGAAAGTGAATAGTGTATCATCTTGTGTAAGAATTGCCTCCTCGGGCAAGCTTGTGATAAGCCTTTTATATACATAAATTTTGGTTTGTAATTATTCTTTCCCTATTTTTGTCCTTGGGCTAAGCCCTCTCCTTTTTTGTTTAATCCACTCTCTTACAAATATCTATTGATTTGGGCCTAGTTGAGTTGCATAATCCTCACTATTCTAAGTAGGCTTGGGCTATTTGATTTTTGTGTCCTTATAGTTGGAATATAGTATTACAGAAAATGCTACATATTGTTTATATTGTTATCTTTTTCGACCTAATTCTAGTGATCAAGAAGGGGGAGACTCATTTGTTACTGAAAGATTTAGAAATTGGATTAAAAAAATGAGAAATTACAGAATCACGTTAGGGATCACAAGAGTGCACACAATATAGCTTGGAGAAAATGTGAAGATTTGTTAAACCAAAAACAAAGTATTCAAACAGTTATAAACAAGTAATCAGATCTTGAGAAAAGGGAATATCGAACTTGTTTGAATGCATCAATGGACTATATTTGTTTTCTACAATAGTAAGGATTAGCATTTCGTGGCCATGATGAATCTAAAGACTCCAATAATCGAGGAAATTTTCTTGAATTATTATAGTTTCTTGAAAAGCACAATGAGGAAATTTATAAGGTAATCCTTGAAAATGCTCCTAAAAATCATCAAATGACCTCTCTTGATATCCAAAAAGAAATAGCGATGCAACTGTTATTGACACTATAAATGCAATTATTAAAGATCTTGGAGACTCATTATTTGCTATTATAGTTGATGAATCATGTAACATGTCTACTAAATAACAATCGGTGATTATCAAAAAAATATAAATATCAATTGGCAAATTCCTTTGCATTGTGTAGACAAATTTGGAACATGTGAAATAGCGTTTTTTAGGCATTACACATGTTAATAACACAACAATATCGACACTACAAGGCTATGACGGAGCAAGCAACATGGGAGGTGAGTTAAATGGACTAAAAACTCTTATTTTGAAGGATAATCTATCTGCCTTTTATGTCCATTGCTTTGCACACTTTCTTCCATAAAAAATTTATTGGTGTCTTGGTCTAATGATAAAGTGCTATCATCATGAGCGAATGTCATAGGTTGAAACTATCTTTCTCTTAAAAAAAAAAAAAAGCTTCAACTAACATTAGTTGCAATAGCAAAAAATCACATCCAAATTGCAACCTTTTTCAGCTTGGTTACAAAGGTATCCACTATTGTTGGAGCATATGGAAGGACAGACCCAGGTAGGGGCCTCACAGCCCAATTTTTTATTTTTTATTTTTTACTTATTATATTTTTCATTTTTGTTTTTGGGCCTCCCTTCCAAAATCTTAAGCCTCCCTCCTCCCCAATCAGCCAGCCTAGCCCAACTAACGACTATTCATCCTAAAAACTTAACAAAAACAATAAAAGTATTCACAATGGTGATTTTATTTTAGCAAAAAAACTATTTTACCACTAAAGAACCAAAAAACCGTGTGTTATTTGGAAAAGCTAAAGCTAAAGCTAAGTTTTTTGCAACTACAGTAAACCGGTATAAGTACTAGTTGACTGCAGTAAGTTGTCAAAAATAAAATACATATTTTATTAAGATTATCTCTCTTTATTCAATTAAAAAACTCAAATTATCTCTCTTCCTTTATTATTTTAATGAGTTGTTTATATTATTTTATATGAAGTGGTAAAAAAAAATAGAACATTTGATGTTGGGTGAATTGTAAAGTAAGATGGTAAAATGAATAAAGTAGCTTTTTAATGTGCTAAATTTTTTAGCAAAACTACTGTGAATGGTCTAACTTCAAAAATAATAAAAATTCTAGCCAACCTAGTATTAAAAAACAACATTATTTTGTTTTATTTTTATTTTTATTTTTATTTTTATTTTTTATCTTTGTTCATAGATGATTGCATTGCATCTTAATGTATTAAGAAACAATGGTTTTGTGTATTTATAAATTATTAATATTATATGAATGCCTATTTAGAGGTTTTTTTTTTTTTTTTTTTTTTTGCTTATACTTAAGTCCCCCTCTAGCTTGAAATCTTGGGTCCATCCCTATTAGAGAATCATGCAAATGTTGTGATATTCTTCGTGAAAAACATGGTGTTAAAGTTATAGAAGCACTAAAAAAAAAATAATAAAATTTCAATTGGAGGTGGCTTGAATCAAGAAATGAGTCTAAAAAGACCTGGAGATACATATTGGAGTTCCCATTATGGTGCACTTGTTAATCTTATTCATATGTTTTCTTCTGTAATTAATGTGATTGAAACTATTATAGAAGATGCTTTAGATTCTGTTCAAAGAGCAAATGAAAATATCTTAATTGGTTTACTCCAAATATTTGAACCGTGTTTGATTTACATTTGATGAAAGGTATGCTTGTCATAAGTAATGAATTGTCAAAGGCATTACAAGGAAAAGATCAAGATATTGTGAATGCTATGAAGTTGGTTAACATTTCATAGTAACGTTTATAGGTCATGAGAGATGATGGGTGAAACTCTTTGCTTGAAGAGGTTTTTGCATTTATTGCATAACATTTCATAGTAACATTTATAGGTCATGAGAGATGATGGCTGAAACTATTTGCTTGAAGAGATTTTTGCATTTATTGCGAAAAATAATATTGATGTCCCTAATATGGATGATTTATATCAACCTTCGTTATGACAATAAGCTCAAAACATGAAAAATTCACATAATTATTTTTGTGGAGCTTTTTATTTATTTATTTATTTTTAATATACTATTAGACGAAAACACTATTTTGGTCCCTACATTTTGGGGTTACAGTCAATTTAGTTATTACATTTTGATAATAGTCAATTTGGTCTCTCATATTTTCAACTTACGACCAATTTGGTCTTTATCATTAACTCACTAACAGAAATTACTTACGTGGCAAACGATTTATATAGTTGGCATGTCTAATATTAAAATATAAAATGATATGCTAAGAGCATCCACATCAATATGTGCAAAAAAATTTCTATTTTGCACATCTAAAACCTACTTTTTCTATTTTACATACCTATTTTTACAAAACACCCACATCAGTTTGTCTATTATACACATTTATTCAAATAAAATATTCATTTTTTTAACATTGAATAGTAACCGTGAGAGGAGAGAGAAAGGAAAAGAGAGTGAGGTGAAGAGAGGAGAGAGAAAAAAAGAATAAAAAAATCATTTACACGGTGAATAGTAACCGTGTATATACACATGGTTGCTGTTCATTTGCAAGACCATTGTGCATATTTAGGCATTTTTACAAAGACTGATGTGGGGGGTTTTTGGGTTAAAATGTGCAAAATTGAGTACTTTTTGTATTTTAGAAGACTATCCACGAGCTAGTGTGGTTGCTCTAATATGTCTAAATTGTATTGGCCACATCAATTCTAGCAAAAAAAGCCACATCAGCTTTTATTTACATTTTTTTTAATTTTCTTATAATCTTTTTAACCAAATGGAATTTCTTTTTATTTTCTCTACTATCTCACAATCTCTGCAACTTTATTCTTTAGTTTCTCTTTCCCTTTCTTCTGCCTTCATTCTTCTCAGTGCTCATTTCTCAACAATCGGCAATGTTGGTCCATACACCATCGACTCCATCCCCTAGCCTTCTTTGCAACCACTATTTGAGTTGCCCATCGCCATCCATCTGCTGCCTCCTGTGCAGCCTCCATCGCAACAACTCGACAAGTCTCTTCAATCCACAACTTTCAACATCTACATCATGGGCTTCCTTAAGAACGAAATCCAGAATAGACGATTTTGGAGAAGAGTGAGAAGAGATTAGGAATCTCTGAGTTGGGAGTGAAATCGACGAATCTAGGTTTGGTGAATCTAGTCAAAGAAGAGGATTTAAGATTGAAGATGATTCATAAGCTTGGGCTAACTCTAGGAACTGTGTCGTGGCTTCGACTTGGAATAAGTTGGATCTAGGATTGTGGTGGTGGTGGTGCTCCTACTACACCGTTGGGTTTGTGGTGAATTTGAGCTTGTTGGATTGTTGTATGGAGGCATTGGGTTTGGGGATTTGTTTGATTTTGGATTATAGTTTAAACTTAATGGCATAAGATTTGCTGTGATTGAAAGCCAAATAAAGTTACAATCAATGTAATATGTGTTGATACTTGATATGCCATTGTTGGAGTTGATCACTGTTACGACACGAAAGAAATTGCAAGAAAGTAAAGTTTGTTTGTTTACCAAGAAATTATAAGAGCATTAGTATTGGGGAATGCTAATGCTAAATTTAAAGGAAATTTGGCATTTCAAGCCTTAAAACCATCTGCATCAGAGAATTGTAAGAGCATTAGCATCAGGAAATGCTACTCTATTCTATTTTACCATCTCAAAAAGTTACTTTATCAATTGTACCATCTCATTATACAATACTTCCAGCATTCCAAACTTTTATTTTCCTATTCTACTCATTAAAATAATATATCTACATAATAAAATAATATTTCCCCCAATCACTATCATTTATTCTTTCTTTCTCCCAATCACCATCACAATAAAATATTAGTTTTTTTTTTTTTGAATTGTGCTACAATGTAATTCTAAAAATAGAATTGCACTGTAGTACTATTGCAAAAAAATTTGCAATACTTAGCAATAGCATTTCCTAATGTAATACATTTTGGGACTTGAAATGCCAAATATCCCTTACATTTGGCATTAGCATTCCCCAATGCTAATGCTCAAGATATATATATATATATATTTTATGTATCTGACTCTCTCTCCTCTGTCTCTCATCTCTCTCATTATTTATGTTCTCTTCTTTTTCTTCCTTCTCTATTTCTCCATCTGCTTTCTCATTTTTGAAGCTTCATCGCCATCCCCTGGGTTTTGGATTTTGGAGGTTGGATCAGCATGGATCGGCAAGCCGGGTTTGGATCGATGGGCTGGGATCAGTTGATGGCGAGCTCCGATAGTGGCTTCGGTGATTATTTTTTTTGAATGGGTTTGAATGGGTTTGCTCCGGTGATGATTTTTTTGATCGGTGGCCTGGGTTTCAAATCGGCGGTGTGGGTTTTTGATCGGTGATTTGGGTTTGCTGATCCGTGGCTTGGGTGGTGGGTGTGGTGGCTGTTGTTGGCTCCAACTGGTTTGATGGTTTGTGTGTGTGGCTCTGTTGATGGTTTGATGGTTTGTGGCTCTGTGTGTGTGTGTGGCTCTGTGTGTGTGGTGATGGGTTTGGATAGGTTGATTGGTGTATCATGGGTCTGTGTATATGTATGGCTCTGTATGTTGAACCAGTGCTAGAGGTTGAGAGAGAAAGAGAGGAATAAAAATGACTGTTGAAAAACCCAGGAAAATGGGACTAAAAAATGGTTGGAAAGAAATAATAAAGAAAGGTTAAAAAATAATATTTTAATAAAAATAGAGTTTTGGGATGCTAGAGGTATTGTAAAATGATATGGTATAATGATAAAGTGGCTTTTTAAAATGGTAAAATATAGTAGAATTGGAATTTTCCAATACTAATGCTCTAAGAGTAGAAAAAATAAAATTGGTAAGATAAAAAAGAAACTCTGTTTGTTTAAAAAAATTGTAACAAAAATAAAAGCAAAAAAATTTGTAAAGAAAAAAAGACAAGTATTTTTAAAAGATGATGTGGCCAATAAAATTTAAACACGTCAGCATATCATTTTATATTTTAACATTAGACATGCCAACTGTGCAAACTGTTTGCCACGTAAACAAAATCCGTTAGTGAGTTAACGGTAAGAACCAAATTAGTTGAAAGTTGAAAATATGAGGGACCAAATTGACTGTTACCAAAATGTAATGACCAAATTGACTATAATCCCAAAATGTAGAGACCAAAATAGTGTTTTCGCCATACTATTATAGATATGCAGCTTCAGGAACTTAATAGTCGTTTTGAAAATTCTAGGTTGTTACTTTGTGTCACATGTTTGAACTCGGATAACTTTTTTTCAACATTCAACAAGGAGAAATTGATTCGGGTTGCTCAATTTTATCTAAGTGATTTTTCATCGGTTCAACTTATTATTTTGGATAACCAACTTGAGATATACATTCTACAACCAAAAAAAAAAAAGAAGAAAAACTTAAGACATACATCCATGACATGCGGTCCACTGTAGAGTTTTTAGCGGTTAAAAAAATTAGACAGCTTGCTAAAAAGATGGTAGAAATGAAAATAAATGTTTTATATCCATTGGTTTACTCATTAGTGATTTTGACATTGATCTTACCAGTTGCAACAGATATTGTTGAAAGTGTTTTTTCATCAATGAACATAATTTAAAATCAATTACACAATTGAATAGAAGATCAATGGATAAGTGATTGCTTAGTCATATACATCGAGAAAGATATATTCAAGACTATTGGGTGCGAAGAAATCATGCTGCAGTTTCAAAACATAAAAAATCATCAAAGACAATTATATAAATTAAGCTAGGTATGAAAAAATAAATTAAACTTTACATTTTATGTTAAATTGTGTTTGACAATTATATTAGTATATATTAATATCAATTACTATTTTTTAGATTAATTTTTTACTTTTAATCTTGTCTTTTAATCTTGTACCCTCTCAACCTAAATTCTTGGCTCCAACACTGCCTAAAGGCATTGGTTTAAGAAATATTTTATAGAAAAAGAAAAAAATAGCTGATTATTTTTATATTTTTTATTATTATTATTTTTTATTTCCTATAAAAGTTGTATCAAATTTTTCCTAAAATAGTCTATTAATAAGTACTTTAAGGATATTCAATAACCAAACCCATTAACTAATACACTTATATGTATTATTCAATTTTTATTTATAAAATTTTTAAGATTTTATTTGTTTGGAAAGCAATGCAAAAAAAAAAAAAAAAAATTGTTTTACATGATAAAATAGGAAAAAATTTCTCTTCAAACTAGTTTGGAAAGAAACCCTTCAAATTCCTTGTATATCTCTTTATTGAATGTGAATTTAGAAAATCCAACCGTCAGTTTCATGTTCTTAACATACAAATAAGATATTATTTACTATTCGATCAATAAACTTACTTTTTAAACATATTTTAGACCACAAAAACTTGAAATTTATACATTTGATTTGGTGGCATAGTTATTGATTTGTGATTTTTTTGAAATTTTACAAATATGAAAGATCTAATAAGAACATGCAATGCAACGATTAGATTTTCAAAATTTACTTCAATAAAATATTTTCCTAAAATAAAAGCTCTATAAAAAAAACCATTAGTTTCGGCCCACCCATTTTTTACTCTAATAACCTGTTTGCCAAGTCTCATGAGTTTAGCTCATCTTTATTTTTTTAGGAAAAGAGAAAGAACACATTGCCGATTAGGTCTGTACGTGGTTTGGTTCGGTCGGTTTTGAAGGAGTTTTTTGCACCACACCTATAAGGTGCGGTTTTCTCCCATAACTAACTGCACCTCTCCTATAGAAGGAAAAAATCGGTCTACATAAGGTGCAATGCATTCCATCAGTTTGGTGCGGTTAGTTTGATTATGTGTATTGTTCTTTTAAAGAGAAAAAAATATCTTAAACAGTAGAACGACACTGTTTCACTTGAAGGAGGATACTGAGTTTTTTTTTTTTTTTTTTTTTTTTTTTATAAACAAACACACACAAGAGACAGGAAAAAAGGGTTCTAACACAAAGACATATCACAACTCCTTCAATCAGAAGCCATGCCCATGATAATTGAGTTGAGTATTAAAAAATAAAAAAAAAATAAAAAAAAAAGTCTAAAACGCCGCAGTTTTATAAAATGGTTTAAAAAATAAAGAAAGTGAGGCCAAAGTTCATTAAGTTTAAGGGAAAATTACACTTTACTACCCTAAACTATGCCTCAGATTATACTTTGCACCATAAACTATTCAAATGCATGGTTTGCACCATAAACTATGACTATTGTTACACTTTGCACTCGAACATTAGTTTTACTGTTAAGTTTGACAGAAATATAAAACATGTGACTTGCATGTGTATTACTTAAGTGACACAAACTTAAAAGACCAAAAACCCCTATCTTCTTAATCAATTAAATTTTTTTCCTAGCTCTCTCATGCATACTAGCCCCTCTCCCCAAATCAAAAATCCCTGCAGTCATAAATCCCCAAATCAAAATCATCTTCAGCACTACCCCATTGCTCATCACTGTGACACCACTCTTAACTGTGGAAGTACACATTTTATTTATCAACTTTTAGATAAGCCAATGATTTTGCAACATGGCAAGTGAAAATTCCTGAATGGTTTTGAAGGAAAAGCTGTTACGGTGGAGCAATGAGTAATGGTTTTCAGAATAACCCTCCATGCTAGTTTCCTGGATTGCTGTAAAAAACTAAATATGTGCACAAACAACAAAGAACAGCAAATGACGATAGAAAAATTCAGTTGAAAGCTTTGTACATAATCCAATTATTAATACCGTGGAATAGTTTCTTCTTGTCCTTGCCTAGGCATCAGGATCGAAGAATGTCAAATGTCATCCATATCTACACACTTCCCATCCTTGAAGCACACTACCAACTATATAAATATGAATAGCAAAAAAAATACTAAGCTGCAATAAGCATGGAGATCTAGATCTTTTTTTTTTTTTCTTTTTTTTTTTCTTATCTAAAACATGAAGTCTAGAGACCGATGCTTCTAGGAATAACAGTAGTGGAGTGGTAGTGGTGTTAAAGATAATTTTGATTTAGGGATTTAGGGTTGCAAGGATTTTGATTTGGGGGAAAGGGGCTAATACACACACGCACATGAGAAACCTGAAAAAAAAAAAAAAAAAAGTTTTGTTTTTAATTGATTAGGAAGAAGGGGTTTTTGGTCTTTTAAATTTGTGCCACTTAAGCAATGCACATGTGAAAGTCACATGATTCATATTTCCATCAAACTTAATTGTAAAACTAACATCGAGGTGCAAAGTGTAACAAGGATCATAGTTTAAGGTGTAAATTGTGCATTCAAATAGCTTAGGATGTAAAGTGTAATCTGGGACATAGTTTAAAGCAGTAAAGTGTAATTTCTACTAAGTTTAAAATAAAAGTTCAAAACGATACAGTATTATTAAAGTATATTAAATAATAATATAATATAATATAAATCCTGGCACTATTTCTTCCTCTTCAAAATCAAGTCGCAGCCATTTCAGGGCTCAAAAAAAGAAGTTGCAAACGTTTCTATCAAAAGGAAAAAAAATAAAGTAAGCCAAGTAGCAAACGCGAATCATTCAATCACGTAAGATATATATATATATATATATCCACATAAATCAATGCATTAGTCAAGAGAGACTGAAACAATGTTACCCAAGATTTGGTCTTTTTTTTTTTTTTTTTTTTTTTTTGCTAAAGATGTCTAGTCCCATCCATCTCTTCCTTGGAACCATTCTTCATCAACATCATCGTCCGGATCATGGTTATAATAGTGGGAGTCATCATATCCCATTAGGGGATTGGGCATTTCCCAATGATCTTTATGTAGCCATTGTTCTCTGCAAACATCTGGATCAGTTGGTATTATCTCAGGGAAGATTCCTTTATTAAGAGATTCTGCCATTGTAAGAGCATGGAAACAGGATACCCAATGAACATCTGAATGAGTATGGAGAGTGCCATCTGGATTAGTAACCCAATGCATTTCTGCAGGGTGGAAAATTCCATCTGCCGGGATGTCATTTTTGGAATTGAGCTTGGCAACTAAGCACCCTGAAGTAAGTTTATAACCAAATCTTGGGTGTTCTGTTTTTGGATATTTTACCCATTCACCATTATGAGCATCATTTTTCAAAATTTCAAACCAAAATTTGTGAAAATATTTGTTCCCATGAGGGAAAATGTATCTGTAAAACTTTGGTTCAAAATGGAGACACAAATAATATTCATTGAGTAAATACCACATGTAGAGGTAATGTGCCACATTCCAATTGGTTATCCAAAAGGCAAAAGGGGTCTTCCATGGTTGGTCTATGTCAGGGAAAACAGCAAGAAAATGACACTAGTGCTTTTTGAGGTATGCATGAAGGGCTCTAATGATTTTTTTGGATCTGGCTTCAAGGGTCAGGGTCTTTATCTGGTCTTTTATTTCCGGAGGGAGGGTTTCTATCATGGTAAGGATATCATCAGGGTCTTTCAAGGGAGGGTTTGAAGATGAAGATGAGGATGGATCAGTAACAGGGTATACACACAAGGGTGGAGGAATAATAGTGGTATTAAGGGCTAGAGGTTTTCTGGACAAGTAGTCAGTAATAAGATTATCTTTGCCTTTAATGTGTTTTACCTGGAAAGACCATTGTGAAAACCAGTTTGACCATCTGAGTAACTGAGGGTGTGGGAGCATTTTTCTTTTGAACTGGAGCATTTTGGGAAAGGAAGACATATCCATTTCTACTAAAAAAGTATGCCCAAGGAGGTCGAACTGGAATTTTTCAATCCCATGTTCGACTGCTAGGATTTCTTTGAAAGTGGAATGGTAATGGAGTTCTGAAGGCTTGAATGCACCACTTTTATATCCACAAATGCTTCTTCTGCCATTAACCTCTTCGAAGAGAGCTGCTGCCCAATATTCATCACTTGCATTTGTCTGCAGTATCCTTTTTCCTGATCCTGGAATCTGCAAAGGAGGAAGCTTTTCTGCCAATTTTTTCAACTGTTGCACTGCCTCTGTATGAACAGAATTCCATTCTGGAGGTGATTTCTTCAGTAATTGAGTAAGACAATTCTTGTATTTAGATATTTTTGGGATGAAATTTGCCATGTAATTAACAATTCCAAGGAACTGTTGTATCTGCTTGGCATTTGTAAGCTTGTTAGGAAATTCACGAAGGGATATAGCTATGTGAGGCTGCAAAGTATACTTTCCATCTGAAATGTTAACCCCCAAGAAGTCTATAGAAGACTGCCTTATGACCATTTTTTTTTCTGAAAGCATTATCCCTTGAGATTTTACCAAATTATAAAATTCAATAAGTAACTTTTTATGGGATTTCATCTTTTGAGAATAAGAGAATATCATCCACATAAATCAATGCATTAGTCAAGAGAGGCTGAAACAATGTTACCATTGCTTTCTAGAATTGGGATAGAGCATTTTTAAGGCCAAAAGGCATGACAGTCCATTGATAATGGTGGTTTGGGATGCAGAATGCCGTCTTGTATCTTTCTTCTAGGTGGATTCCTAATTGCCAAAATCCTGCTTTAAGATCAAATTTTGAGAAAACTCTGGCATTTGAAAGATGTTGGAAAAGAGCACTCTTATTTGGCAAAGGAAATTTGTCATCTGCAAGGAAATGATTGAGATCCTGGTAATTGATTACCAATCTGAGTTTTCCTCGCACTTGCTCAGCATGCTTGTTGACATAAAAGGCTTCACACGCCCATGGAGACGTTGTAGGTTCAATGAGGCCTTCTGAAAGGAGGGTAGATAGTGCGGTGTTCCGGGTTCATCCCTCTGTGGCTAGCTTTGGTGGGGTTAACATCTTCATTCTTTTTGAAGGGTAAATGGATGAAGAAGTTTGGGTTTTTCCACAAAGGATTGGAGTTCTTGGTGAGAAATTCAGAGTGACTATTTGCACAACAGTCATTGATAATCTGGAACCTTAAAGGGTCAAAGGGATTGATGGTGAATAAATGAGGAACTTGGGTCCAGGTGAGAAGGTGCTGTTTATGCATGAGTCCTTTTGAAGACCATCTAAGGTTAGGTATTTGATGAAGGAGATCAAATCCTATAAGAAGGTCTCTGCCTGTAAGAGGAGATCCAAGGACTTGGTGTTTGATAGTGAGTGTTGGAAAGATTCTGATGAGAATAGGCTTACTTTTCAAGGTGATCAAAAATGTTTCTCCATTTGCTGCTCTGAACATCTGATGATGGGGTAGCCAACATTCTTTGGGTAATATTTTGGGATGAAGAATTGTTACTGCTGCTCCTGTGTCAAACAAGGCTATTACTGGAATAGGTCTGGCATACGTATCAAGGAGGATATTTACTTGGGCTATGGATGTGGGACTGGTTAGGGGGGCTATGATGGGCTGGGATGTATAGATGGTTTGGATTTCTGGGTCTGAATCTTTTTCACTATCTAGATTTGAATCTTCTTCAGATGTAGAATAGGCCAGGACTGCTAAAGCTTGAGGAGAATAGTCATCATCCAGCGAAAAGAGTGATTCTACGTCTGAGAAAGGAATATCTTTTGCATGAATCTGTGCTTGCTCAAAGAGTTTTGCTGCCTTTTCTTTCCTTGGACAATTTTTTACAAAGTGGCCAGGTCTTCTGCATACGAAACAGACTTTTGAAGTTTTTCCTTTGAACTGCTTTCTTCTAAGGAATTTCCATTTTTTCTTTCTGAAGGATTTCTTCTTTTGGCTTGCATAGTGCTTTTTCTTCCAAGAATATTTTTTAAATGAGCTCCTCTTTTTGTTGAACAGGCACAATTCTTGTCATAGCATTGAATTTGTAAGTCTTTCCTTTTACAATTGTCCTTGAGTTTGCTATGAATCTTGTCAATTTCTGAAAGAAATTTCCTTTGATTGCAGAGCTTTTCTAGGGCAATAAGCACATGATGATAAATTTCTCCCAAAGAGGCCTGCTGCAACGTTATTTTCTGGAGATTCATCATGCGAAGGGTTTCATCTCCCAATGGTTCTGGGAGAGAATTGAGAAAAGTGTGCTTGGAATTGACATCATCCATGCCATTAAAAGAGTAGTATCTCCTTGACATTCTGTTAAAATGTTTTTCCAGATCTTTTTTTTCAAATGAGCAACATTTCATCAATAAAAATTCTTCTCGTGCTACCTCTGTGTAATGAGTCACAGAGCCAAGGAATTCATTATGGACCACCGTGAAAAGGTCTTCCAGTGTGTTGCATTGAGCTGCTTGTCTTTGCTTGTATTCTCCCAAATTAATCCACAATTCTCTTAATCTTCCTGTAAGCCTTGCAACAAATTTGGCAATAATCTGGGGAACAGTAACATTTGAAGATTGGAGTTCTGCTATGCACCAAGAGTACATGTTAAAAATCTCCTCATACCATTTTGAGGGAGGAACATTGTCAAGAGTAAACAAGTGTTTAGAGTCAGTGGTTGATGAATAGGTCAATTTTGTTTGGTATTCTAGGATAAAAGGTGGTGGAGGAAATATTGGTGGTGGTGGAGGTGGGGGTTGTTTGGGTCGGAGGACATCATCTTCTTCTTCTACCTTTGGTTCTGTATTTGCCATAAACACTTCCTCTAAACCAAGATCAGATAAATTCAACTCAGAATCCTCAATTACAGGAAGTATCAAGGGTTCCATTGAATCATTGAGGGTGAGGGTTTTGAGAAATGATGAAACTGGATTTGGAGGGTCTGGGTCTACAGCCAACATATTCATGTTTGGAGGCTTTGAAGAGGCACCTACAATTGGATCGGGGATTTGGTATACTGGCTCTTTGTCTTTTTTGGTAGGAAAAGATTCATTTTGTGGTTTGATTTGGGTCTCAGGCTGAAGCGGAATCTTATAAGTCATAGCAGAGAAAATTCCACTTGGCTTAAAAGGATTATGGTCTGGATGTGTTATGGCTAACGGTTGAAGATTTTGGTAGGGAGAGATTGGAGAAAATAGAAAGGTTAATGGTATAGACAGGTCTTTATATAAAGATTGGCGGGGTTGAAAAGGCATATGGACATGTATCGGAGGAGTCTGAGGATTTTCCTTCTGTGATCCTTCCATGGATTGGAGCTGGAGCAACAACTGTCTCCTTTCTCTTTCTTTTTGGCCAATAAAAGGGAAAGAAACAGACAAGTCTCGAACGGTAGACGTAATGGTGGCCAATTCTTGCTCAACTGCTTTGATTTTCTTCTTCAAGTCCTCAATAAGGGAATTTGAGGATGAAAAGGTATAAGTAACTACCTCAGCCATCTTTTGTTGATTGTCTAAAATCTTTGAAAGAACTTAGTTTTGAGCCACAGCATTTTCTGCTTGCCAGTTTAAAGTTGATTCTGCTGAGGAGACTTGTTTCTTGGTTCCATCTAGATTAATGCCAACAGGGTTTTTGATTTTTCAGATATGTTTGGTGTTGGTTTGGGGATGATCAAAGCTTTCTAATGGAGGAAAATTCTGTGAGTAGGAAGGTGAGGCTTGGTCAAACATGCAGCATGGTAAGGGCTTTTGTATGTGAGTTTGGTCAACAGGAAGGGGTTGACATCCTGATAACTGGGGGAGGACTTTTTGGTAATATGGGATTAATGGAGGCTTCTGGTTTTAGTTATGCTTTTCTTGGTTATTTACCAGTTTCTATAATCTTCTTACACCCCCTGTTTTCCCTCTGGGTTTTCTCCCTTTCTCCATTTATATATCTCTAGTTGGTATCAGAGCCAGTGATTTGTTTCTCATTCCTTTGATTAGTATACTTTGATTATTGTCCTAATTAGTATATTCTGTGATTCACAGTTGCCACAATGCGTGGATCCTCTGTATAAATCACATCAGAACACTGGATTTGATAATCAAGTAGAACACTAAGGAGGTTGTTCTTAAAAGTTTTAAGGAACTTTGTTTTCCATTGTTACCTTGTGGACGTTTCAACCTGTGTTGGTGTTTAGTCCTGTCTCGTCTTTGGTAAACAGTTCTTTCTAAAAGAAACTATCATGGCAAATACATCATTTGAAATTACTGATACAACAAGCTCTGCCTTTGACCTTTCCCTCCGAAAATCCACTGCAAATAGGCTAGACTACTTGTATGAAATCTCTCACATACCTGAAGATAGTAAGATCCCTATTACAGATTTCCCTATTGTAAATCCTTATACTGTATTTGATAAACCCCAAACTTCTTTCAAACAATCTATAAAAAAGTTTTTAGGTCCTTCTCGTCCATCTACTATAAAAGAATATGTCCAGGGCTCTAAGTTTGATCAGTTTAATATTTCAGCCAGTGAATAGGGTTCTGAAGAGTGATCGTCCTGGATTCTGAATGCTGGATTTGATTCTACAGGTGTCATCTTTAGTAGGGGCCTAGTTACATGCGTAAAGTACCTTAGATATGGATCTGACAGAGGCATGGATTATGAACAGTAAAAGATAAAGGATTACGTCTGAAGACGTTTCTGGGACCTTTTTTTTTTTTTTTTGCTAAAGATGTCTAGTCCCATCCATCTCTTCCTTGAAACCATTCTTCATCAACATCATCGTCCGGATCATGGTTATGATAGTGGGAGTCATCATATCCCATTAGGGGATTGGGCATTTCCCAATGATCTTCATGTGGCCATTGTTCTCTGTAAACATCTTGATCAGTTGGTATTATCTCAGGGAAGATTCCTAAGAGATTTTACCACTGTAAGATAGTGGGAGTCATCATATCCCATTAGGGGATTGGGCATTTCCTAATGATCTTCATGTGGCCATTGTTCTCTGCAAACATCTGGATCAGTTGGTATTATCTCAGGAAAGATTCTTAAGAGATTCTGCCATTGTAAGAGCATGGAAACAGGATATCCAATGAACATCCGAATGAGTATGGAGAGTGCCATCTGGATTAGTAACCCAATGCATTTCTGCAGGGTGGAAAATTCCATCTGTCCGGATGTCATTTTTGGAATTGAGCTTGGTAACTAAGCACCTTAAAGTAAGTTTATGACCAAATCTTGGGTGTTCTGTTTTTAGATATTTTACCCATTCACCATTATGAGCATCATTTTTCAAAATTTCAAACCAAAATTTGTGAAAATATTTGTTCCCATGAGGAAAATGTATCTGTAAAACTCTGGTTCAAAATGGAGACATAGATAATATTCGTTGAGTAAATACCACATGTAGAGGTAATGTACCACATTCCAAATGATTATCCAAAAGGCAAAAAGGGTCTTCCATTAGAAAGTTTTGATCATTCCCAAACCAACACCAAACATATATATATATATATATATATGAGTTAGGTTCAAATTACACTTTGTGTAACTTTAAGTAATATTACACCATTCAATAACTTATTATTAAATTCATATTTTAAGAATCATACCGTTGAATTATATGTTCTATATATACTTAACATACATGTCAATTTTCATGCTAATCGGATATTATTTACGTTGTGATCCATAAACTTATTTTTTATGAATTATTTTAAACTATAAAAACTTAAATTTTAACAATTGATTGATAACATGACTATTAGTATATGAATATAATATAATTCAATGATAGATTTATCAAAATTTACATCTAATAATAAGTTATTAAGTGGTGTAATAACGCATCTAACTTGAAACAATCTCTCTCTTTCTCTCTCTATATATATATATATATAATATATAAGTCGGTTCGGTTTCTCTTCGGTGTGCAAATCTGGCAGCCAATCACCGGATCAGCCGACGTCGGTAACGGAAAAGGACTGTCGACACCGTACCTGAAAGCTTCGGTGGAGCCTTCCGTCGGTCGGATCGGCGCGGCTGCGGCCGGTTTGTTCTTGAACAGCCCTAGACTGCCGATTTCTTTTTTTTTTTTTTTTTTTTTTTTTTTTTTTTTTTTCCACAAAAACTCAGTCAAGAGTTTTATAATGATAATAAATCATTAACTTCCTTTATCAATCATTTTCGGGATTATTGGGTTTATAACCAAATTCCTCAAATAATATCATTAGTTAGGCAACGTTTCAAACATATTGCATTTCTAACAATTCGACTTCAGAGGAGTCGATTTCACTGTTCATATTGCCTATTTTTGTGCCACGTAGACAAAGAAATCGAGTAAAGAAAAGTCGGCTCTTACACACAGAAAACGACTTCAGAGAAGTCGTCTTCTATACAAAGAAAACGACTTCAGCGAAGTCGTTTTCTTTGTATAGAAGACGACTTCTCTGAAGTCGTTTTTCTTTGTATAGAACCAAAATCCCAGCAACCCAGACAAACTGCAAAAGCCTTCCTCAGGCGACCAATTCAATTCCAAAAAAAACGAAACCCAAATAGGAATGACAAATCCAAACCCAAACGGACCTGACTCGGCGGATCCGTGAAGTTTTGTTGCCGAACGAAGAAGAACGAACCCAGGTGAATGAAGAACGAAGAACGAAGGAACCCAGGCGCCGATTCACCAAACTCCGACGAACCCAGCAACACCGACGAGCAGTGGAGGAGAAGAAGAACACGCTCGGGCTTGGAAGTGGAGAAACCCAGGCGCATTTTGGAGAGGAAAGGAAGAACGCTCGGGCTTGGAAGTGGAGAAACCCAGGCGCATTTTGGGGAGGAAAGGAAGAACACGAAAATTGTTAAGTGGCTGGGCATATCAAAGAAATCAACTTCAGAGAAGTCGATTTCTATACAAAGAAATCGACTTCACTGAAGTCGTTTTCTTTGTATAGAAGACGACTTCTCTGAAGTCGTTTTCTATGCGTAAAAAACGACTCCTCTTAACTCGATTTCTTTATCTACGTGGCACAAAAATAGGTAATATGAACAGTGAAATCGACTCCTCTGAAGTCGAATTGTTAGAAATGCAATATGTTTGAAACGTTGCCTAACTAATGATATTGTTTGGGTTTTATGATTATTTAAAAATAAAATCCTCATTTTCCGCTTCCTTTTTTCCCAGTGAAAATTCTTTTTCCTACCGATTCAAACTTCAAGCCCATCACCTGGATCTTCACAACCAAATTCGAACCAATCCATTGAATTCAGTTTCACACAAATCCTAGATCTCGCATTGCACAACAACAACAGCAACAACAACAATGGCTCAGATCTTTGAGTACTTTGTGGTCTGTGGAATCGGTCCTGAGATTCGAACCCTAGACAATATCAAAGGGTTCCATGGAACAGAAGTGATGTACCTTCCTTCTCTGCTCGATCAGTACCCTCCACCCAACCACACTCTCTACCCTCCTCCGCCGCCTCAGCTCCCCACCGTAAGTGTTATCGTTACTGCCACAGTTTTCTGATTTTGCTTTTCGTGTTTTGAGTTCAAAAAATTTTTTTTTTGGTGCTTTTTCAATGCTGAGAAATTTGAGTTGTTTTGGGAAAATGTGCTTTCTGGCAGGTTGTTCTACCGGCTGGTGTGGAGTTTTACTCATTGGGCTTTGATTCCAATGATCCTTCAACTTTTCCAAAAACCTATCCGATCGTTTTAACCGGTGCGTTTAAACTTAAGCGCAAATCTTATTCATTTATTTATTAGAAGAACTTATTTAAGCCTTATTTATATGAATTTTAGATTCTAGAATGTGTAATTTATGCTTGACGTGCATTTTATATTTTTTGGAATTGTAAGATCCCATATTTGTAATTAGCATAGCTAAGAAATCTGGACAATGTGATCCTAGTAGTCAAGAGTCGTGTAGTTCAATTGGTAGTTCCTCCCGTTTCTAAATGGAGAAGATCAGGGTTCGAATCTGCCCCTCCCCGTTGTTGTAACTATTTAAAAGAAAAAGAAGGCAATGTAATCCGATTAGCTGTGTGCATGAATTCCATGGTTTAGTATAGTTTTTTTTTTTTAATTAATTTTATTTATATTTATCCAATTTGAGTTAAATTTATTGTATTTGTTCATTAAACTGCGAATATTTTGTGTAAATTATTTTTTATTATTGTATGTTATTAAGACTTATCACGAAATTGTTATTTATATATTTATTTGTCTAAACTTGCTACAGAGGGCGATGGATCAAAAATTTACGTTAGTTGCATTGCTTTTCGAGATCCAGTCAATGAAGATATTGCTGAAGCTTACCATATTCAAGCAAATTCTTTTGCTGACAAATGTATTTGTCTTGTTTCACGCTCGCCCAGTTTCCGTGTTCTTAGAAGTGCACTTGAGGAACTATTCACACTTTGCTTTTCCCCAAATGGAAGTAGGTATGTGTCCTTCGGTGCTAAAATCTTGATTGTGTTTTACCTTTACAGTTGGCATTTAAGTGGGATCTAGATGTTTTATCTACAACTTTGTTTCTCTCTAGATGATATATATACATAGAAGGGTTGGGTTTAAGTTATATGTGGTGTAGCTCTTTATGATGGGGGACCATGGTAGTAACCATTAAAGAGTAAAGACCTATAAAAAGCATTCCAAAGTCAATTCTAACACCCAAGTGTTAATTTGGCACGTGACACTTCTCCCTTGAGGTTTGTGGATGAATGACAATTCCTTTTAAGGTTTGGCATAATCAACCGATTCACCATTACTCTTGCACATATAACACTAATCCATAGTACATACCTTTTTTTTTTTTTTTCCCTGTAAATTGTCAATCATCAGACTTTTCCCCAAGACAGCAGTCCATACAAAGAAAGCCATTAGAGAAGGGAACTTAATCACACACACACACACACATGTATATATATTATGAATTTAAGTTAGAAAATTTGGCAATTGTAAAATGAAACTCTATATTATTCTTTTCCAGTGTATTTAATGCTCTTAGCTTTGCAATAATTTCAGCAAGCCATTGTGGGATGTAATAGCACATATGGTGTCCAAGGTACCTTTGCCTACCCCTGGAAGGGATCGAGTTTTGTTTGCGATAGATAACTGTTTGCTTTCTGTGGAGGCTCCACCCAAGGATGGTCTCCCCCATGCTGATGTATGATCCTTTAGTTCTTTCTGGTTCTTTAGCTATTTGGGGCTTCCTTTTGCGGATAGTGTGATTCAGCAGTTGTCGAAAAATAACCTTTTTATTTGTTAATCATCCTTTATTTCATGGATGCAGATATCATTTCAGCCACTGGTACAATGCTTGGATGTTGACAACTTAATTAAACTTTTTACAGCAGTGTTGCTTGAAAGGAGAATTTTGCTACGATCAAACAAGTACGACTCTTTACTTAAGACTTTTGATCTTGTTTCTAGTAAAAGCTAAGTTGTAATTATTCTTATTTTTTATCCAATGTTGCTTTTGTTGATGGCAATAAGCTGTTGCCTCTGCTGTCATACGGTTTTGTTCAGGTCACTAGTGATTTATGGATGATACCTTTGATTAATATGAAACTAATATTCTGCAGTAGTTTATTTTTATTTTATTATTTTATTATTTTTAAAATTTAGGTGGGGTTTGGAAAAATGTAGACCATTATGGGCTGATTACATTGGTCCTGTATTTAAAATATTTTTTATTGGTAAGTTGCACATGCACTTGATTGGTTTTGATGAAATTACCCTCCATATTGCTCTTACAATGGGTGAAGAAGTGCCATTGGGGTTAGAACTCGTAGGCCTGTATTTGCAATTTTAGGAAATGGTACATGCATACAAGTACAATCCAGTTTTCCATTTTGGCATATATTGATAAGATTGACCAAATGCATTTAGATCATCAGCTTTTCCTTGAGATCTTGTAAAAACAGCATGAATTGCCATATGCTGTGAACTCTCAATCTTAAGTTGTTTTTCTTTAAATCGTTGTTAGATTGGTAGCTAGTTTTGGGTCCTTTTTCTTTACTTATCTCTTAGATAGGATGGATCATTGTACCGTGAAAGCTTGATTGTGTGCCCTTAGTAAACTTCCTGTATACTTGGGTTCTTTTTTTTAATTAATTAATAAAGTTTTGTTACTTATTAAAAAAAAAAAAAATCATGTTTTCGGGTATTCTACTATTTTTCTTTCCTTTTTTTTTTTTTTTGCCCCCTAAAAAGTATGTTATGCTTGTGTATCCTTGTGTTTGAATCATAGCAGCTATTTGTGCAGTATAGAATTAATGTCTATTTTGATTATAATTGTTTCTCATCACCTAATAAAGCACAATTTTATGTCCAAATTGTATAATATTTTGTACTTAGCTTCACCAATTTCATTAATAATACATTAGATTGTTGTTATTGTACCTATGTCAATAAGTTGTCCTCCTGTATTTGCCAGGTACTCACTTTTAACTCTTGTATCAGAGGCCATATGTCATTTAATTTATCCATTTCGGTGGCAGGTAAGGTTTCATATTTTGAAGTCAACTTCTCTTTTGTTGGATTAGAAAACAATGTTTCCCTTACATATGCCTTGCAGATTTCTGCAATTCTGCCAGCATCATTTAAGAAAAAAAAAAAAAAAAAAATTTTTATGGTTATATTATTGATGGAAATGGCAGTTTTAACCTGTTATTCAGTTAATACAAGATAATCACATACCATACTGATACCTTTTTTGTGATTTTTATAAAGATTCTCATCTAATCTTGGTATGTTTGTTGTGCTGAAGCATGTCTACATTCCATTACTATTTTTCAGTGGAGTCGACTATATTGATGCTCCTACGCCGTATATGATGGGCCTCCATTCAGGTGTTGATACATCTGGTTTGGCAATGGATGGCGTAAGTTGTTATAAACTTCAGTTTTAATTTACCCTTTTGATCTCTTATTCATTACCATTTCCTGGTTTTTAGTTTTTATCACTTGGTGTTTTACTTGAAGGTGGCAGTATTTCTTCCCCTCCCCACCCCCCTCCCAAGAAACAGCCCACTTAATTTCGCTGCAGTAGGCAACACTTATTTTAACCTCTTATTGGACTTATGGATTGTGCATGATAAGTCAAAGAAAAAGAAAGATTTCACTTAAGTTCTTCCACTACTTTCCAAATAAGTTGTGCCATTGGGTAAACTGCAAGTACCCTTTTGAAGTTTCATCTATATGAATATTCTGCAAACGATAACTTCTCATATTAAGTGTTATTGATTTAACGGTCTATTTTGTAATATCTTAAACGAACTTCCATAGTGTAGGTATTGCAACCTAAGGATAAGCAGAAAAAGCTTCAAACGGATTGAGACACTGACAATTTACTAATTATCTCAAAAGCTTAAATTAATGGGAAATGGTGAATTTAATTTCATAATCGTAATTCTAACACTCCTTCTCATGTGAGGGCCCAAACTCCTCCTTAATAAGTGGAGTTTAACATGTGTGATTTTTAACATTTTAAATGAGAGGTAGAATGGAGACAGGGATCAAACTCAAGCCCTCTTGCTCTAATACTATGATAAATTACCAATTGTCTCAAAAGCTTAAGTTATTAGGAAATGGTAAATTACTGATTCTAACACACTAAGAATTTTTTTTTTTTTTATTGGTAGATAATGGGGAGGGAGAGTGGGGTTCAAACATATAGATGTTGGTCTAGTTCCAAATTCCAACTTCCAAAATTTGAAGTGTTTTGTATTTCATTACTTCAATCTCTGCCCTTGGTTCTCTAGTTTAGTTGGTGGAGAGTGTTATTATTTTGTCAATCCATTCTCTAGATCGATGAGGGTCAATGACAAGTGTCTTTCTATATCCTTCAGCCTCTTTTTTGGCAATGATATGCACTGACATATGCTTTCAGACTATAGTTTTGTTAATCCATGTTTTTTATTTTTCAAACTAGCCGTTGTGCATGCAAATGTGTGTGGAAAATGATAAATAAAAAAAGAAAAACACACACACACATATAAGATAATAACATTATAAAATAAAATAGAGTAGCGAAAAAAATTTTAAATGGGGAGAGGCTTGGGGGGGGGGGGGTTGAGTTGGTCTAAAAGGTATTGTGCTCTTGTTTTAAGAACCTTTACCTATTTCAGTTTCTGCTTTGGCGTTTTCTATTTCTGTTTCCTTTTTGGGTTTACATGCAGTTTTGGTCTTGCATGAGGGGGACAGTTGTTACTGTCTTTTTATGTGTTTTATATACTCCTCCTATACCATTTTGTTGGTCCGTTATAGGGATTCCCACTTTTCAAGGAAGCACACATTTCAACGTACGAATTACCACAACTAGCTCTCATAAGTGATCTATACTACCCGTTTTGGTATAACATTTCAAAATTTCCTACAAGCAGTTGTTTAAGAAATTGATGATGGAAGCATGAAGACAATTTTATTTTAATCTAGTTTTGTCTAATCTTAGAATTCAGTTGTGTTTTTACTATTGGTCCATTGAATGTTATTCTAGGTCTTGCCAAGAGCATTGTAACTCAACTGGCACGTCTTGGTGTTTCCAAATGAGATGTCCAGGGTTCAAATTTGTCCTCCCCTAACTATTGAATTATCGAAATGAATGTTATTCTAGGTCTTATTATCTAATTAGGTTAATAGTTTTTATTATTATTTAATTTCACAAAGTCAAGTGCTAGTTTTTTGTAATTCAAAAATTGGTCTTTGACCCAAGTCAATTAGGATTAGAGTTTTGTTCTAGTAGTCTATATAAGTGCACCATTGTACTCCAATGGAAACAGGTTTGCTTGATTAATAAAATTTTCTATTGAAAATTTTCTAATGGATTGGTGCCAATTCAAAGTACAAGTATATTTTAGCACATTTTTAGGAAAAAGTTTTCAACAAAAAGCTAGATAAGATGTTCCCAAATGGACACTATATTACTGACTCATGTCTGATAGATTAAATTTTTGGGATTGGTGGTTTCTAGTATTGCCTAGGATAGCTTTCGCAATTGTTAGTGGGGCATTGCTAGACAACATAATTTGTGAGTTCTTGCTTAATATTTTTCTTATTAGAATATTTGTTTCTTCATTACTATGAATGAAGATATTATCTTTTGCTGCTCATGGTCTTTTGTTGGTTGCACTTGACATACTGTTATATGTTTCCCTTTATAGGTGGTCGTGGTAGACCTTGAGTATAATCGTATTACTACAACAGAGGACATTCCCCCTATTCCAGAGCCAGAATTAAGCTCTTTGCGTGGTGAAATCATGAGGTTGTTGTATCCCAATGTTGTGGGTATAGATCAGATGAAGGCTGATTTTTTCAATTTATCTGAGCAATTAACTATATGGGGCAACAAGCCTTGGGGAGAGGATCATGACCTTCAACTTAGGTGATACTTGGACGTCACGTGAAATATTTATGAAGTACTCTTGCTTTCCTAGAGCCAATTCAGTTTACTGCATTTAAATAAATATACTGTTTTGGATGGCTTTTGCATTCCTGTCTTTAGAAAATTATGATATGTGGTATGCATCAATTCTAGAGGGTGCTTTCTGTCCTAGTTTTCAACGGAACAATTCTGCTCTATTATAAATGGCCTTTTGGTATTAAGGTCATGATTTAAAGCTTTTCATGCTTATTAATTCAGCAGAGAAAAGGGAGATTGTGTAACAATTACCTTAATAAAGTCACCATATTCCTGTTTCGGATCTATGCCTGCCACTGAAATTCTAGCTTGATGGTTGTTCTTGAAGCCTAACTCTAGTTTAGGAGACTGTCAAGTTACTCATTTTTATTCCTGGTTTAACTCTTAATTCTTCCAACACTATTTTGTGGTCGAAGTGGTAAATTTCTTGACAATTCTACTGTGTGAGCAAGTAGAGAATATGTATTTTCTTATATTAAACTATCAATCTTATGTACACATGCAGCTATGTTGCATAAGGCTAAACCTCACCATTTGCATTAAGATATGATCCTTATGAAAATTGGATTGTTGCATGTTTTTATATATTGGATCCATTGCTTTATAGGCTAAGTGATCGTTAGCAGACGATACGGGTACTCCACAGTTAGCATTAATTTCTTGGATATTATATTAAGTGTATGCTTTATTGATTCTTGACTCAGTCCCCAATCTCAAACGCTTGTTTGTTCTCACTTGTGAGTCAACGTTTTTCCATATGTACTTGTCTACTTATTAAAAGAATTATTTGATTTTTCTTTTTTGATATTCCTATTTGAGTATGAGTGGATCTTCTAGGCAACTTACATGTGTGCACTAGATATTCTGAATCTAAAAACCGATCGATAGTGTGAGTTCTAAAGCAATGCCTTTTGTGGTTGAATTTTACATTATAAAACTCTCAAAGTAGTTTGTCTTTTTTAAGATCTATTATGCTTACTTTTCATTTTAACATTACTAAGTATGCTTATCTTGTATGACCAGTGATGCTTTAATATGTCAATGTGAATTGCTTGATCATGTTAAAAAATGCATTACTACATGAAAAATCTGATTTTATATTCTGTGAATGTTTATGTGCAGGCTAATATTCCTAAAGTTCTTTGCTTCACTTTTAAGTGGCTACCGAAATTTCATCGTATGAACTTTTATCTTATATCTTTTAATATGGATTTAATTTTTAATCATTCATAGTCTTTTTTTTTTTTTTTTTTTTTTTTTTTTTTTTTTTTTTTTTTTCTGGGGGTAAAATTATCTCTTTCAGGAAAATTCAGCAAATAATGCCTTCAACACTCAAGCATTTCTAAAGAAGCGCTCTCGGTCAACCAACCAACCACCTGAGCCCATGGTGATGTTATGTCATTCCACTCATCTTTATATTCCATTTTCCAATTCATTGCTTTTTTTTTTTGTTAATTATGAATGATATTAAAAATTACTACTGTTATCATCATCATCATTATTTTTGGACTTTGTATAAATGACGTGAATTTTCTCTTTTGATTTTAAATTATTCCTCATTCCACTTAAAAATTTAGTGCCCTTGACTGTACTTATCTCTTTGTTGGTTTTCACAGATAGCACAGTTTCTAGACTCGCATGGTTTCTTGGATTATCTGGATAGAGGTCTGGGTTCTGGTGAAAATAATAATAACAATAACAATCTCCTTGACAAGTTACAAGATGCAATTGGAAGGGGTCAGAATCCTACTTCAATACTTCCCTCATCTTTGGTAGAGCCCGAGATTATAACAATATCAGATCCTGATGTAGGAATATCAGGTGTATTTGATGTTACTCTTTTTTGAGATTGCCAGTTATATACATCAATTATAAAAGACAAAAGATATTTCAAATTGGAGATAGTAATATTTATTTTTTTCATTTTCTTTGGTTCTCCAGGATCAGGTGCCAAATATACTTATGACAGGTTTCCTTCAAACATTAGAACAGAGGAGCAAGAGGAAAAGAGGAGGCAGATTCTTGCAGCAGCAAGTGGAGCTTTTGATTTCTCTGGAAAGCATACCCCTAGGTATATATTTATTTGTGACAACTTTAAAATGTTCTGTTGGTTCCAGTGTTGTATACTTGTTGTCATGCCTGTTAAGAGTGTTAGTGCACCCCTCATTTTGTCTTTCTTTTTATCAGTTCACCTTCTATGCTAGTGGGTAAGGATTCCAAAGCAGGAAGTCTCAGTCCAATGGAGAGGGCTGTAAGTTCTTTTCACCATCACCAAGATGCCTTGAGTGTTTTTTCTGTTTGAACTTTTGAATTGTCTTGAACTAAACTGACACTTTATTTATTTATTCAGGCAGAAAGGGAACGCATGGTTTTGGACATAAAAGTTAAGCTGCAGGTGAGATCTTTATATCATTTTATTTTGTCTACTTTGTCTTGTTTCTCTATATAGTTTGACAAATCCACATTTTCAGTAGCATTTTATATTGGAGATTTTCCATGGATGGCATACCAGACTTGAGTTAATTTCATCTGTCACTGGTTCTTTGAATTCACTGTGTGTATTGATTGATAAACATGCAGCAATTGGTGGTTGATGCTCAGAATTAAACATATTTTTATCCCATAAGCGTTTAATCTCGAACTTGCCCAGTTATCTTATTTCTGAACTTGACACTTACTGTTTAAAATGTTCATATGCTGGGCTTTGAAAGTTTACCTGTCTCTGTCATAATGGTATTGCTCATTTTCACTTTGTAAATGAGATTTTACATTTAGCTTTGAGCTGCTATTTGTTCTGTTTGTTAAATTTATAATGAGGATTTAATATCGTGCATGTTTAGATATCTAATAATGGGGGAGCATTGACGAGCTAATGATGCTTAACTCTTGAAGCAAGATGAATATAAGTTGGATCATGCTATTCCTCCCACTATCATTTTGTTTTGATCACCACCACTCATGCAGTCCCAGGTCCCATCCTTTATCTCCCTTGCACTGGCCCCACTCCCCACTGCCTCATGCTCATAATATCGAACCATTGGTGCTGATCATATCTTATCCCTTTTTTTTCAATTAAATTTTTTTTTTTTGAAGACTCCACTGCCGCACATTCGTCTGGGGGGCTTGCCACCTTGATGGTGTGGGTGGGTCATTTGAATCACCATCCACATGTCAAACCCCAAAGACCACTGGCCTTGACCCATGGCAAACCCTAGCAGGCATCAATGTCTCATGTTTCCAAACCCGGACCTAAACTTCACAAGCCCACATCCTTAAATTTACAGAAAGAAATCTCCACTCCACAACATAGTCATGAAACCCGCCGTCTTTTTTTATTTTTTTATTTTATGAGTAACGAAAGTTTGTTAATAAAAAAAGAGAATACCCCAGGTACACGGTGTACTTGAGTAGCAGTACATCAATCTCTCAAATTACAATGCTCTAACATATCAAATAAATTAGAACAGGGAAGAGAGTTAAAAGCAGTATTCCAATCCACAAAAGGGTGAAGAAGAGATTTAATCTTGAGTATAGACAATTCATTTCCCTCAAAGCATCTCACATTCCGTTCCCACCAAAGACACCACAAGACAATGTTGCTCAACAACACTCCAGAAAACTATATTTCGATGTTTGCCCAAAGGACCTTGCCAAGCTGAGAATAAATTAGTGACACTCTGTGGATAACCCATAGAAGACCAAACAAATTCCACACCATTGTCCATAACTCAAAAGCTACGGGATAATGAAGAAGAAGATGATCCACTAACTCTCCACTTCTTTTGCACATATAGCACCAATCCAAAACATTAACACCTTTATTCCATAAGTTGCAATGGTCAAAATCTTTCCTAAGGTTGTAGTCCAAGAAAAGAAAGCTACCCTAGGAGGAATCTTTGAACACCACACAGGATTCCATTGAGAAAGAATGCTAGGAGTCAAGGAAAGGGAGAAATGGTACTCACGCACCTTAAAACCCATAGTCTTTGCTGACTTCCAACAAAGTTTGTCACGTCCCTCACTCGTATGGACATAGAATATATTAGGTCCATACAGACAGTCAAAGGTTCCAACTCCCAATCTTGGATTGCTTTAGAAAAAAGAATATCCCAATGCTGCATCTGGTTAGGAAAATGCATGACTTTTGCTATAGAAGACTCCTTCTTATGACTAATGCTATAGGGTTAGTTTGGATTGAGGGGGAGGGGTAGTAGAGTAGAGTTAGCCGGAAATTGGTGCCTCCCTCAAACTAACCAATAAAGTTCCGGGAAGGTTTCTTGAAGGGTACGATCACCACACCGCAGATCATGCCAAAATTTGACTCTATTACCAACCCCTACATCAAATTGGATGAATTTAGAGAAAGTTGGCCAACCTTGTCTTATGGTTCTCTAAAGACTTAACACCATTGGGTTCCAACACCTCTTTTGTACACCAGCCATCTATTGTACACCAGCCATATGGACAAATAACCCAAAATTGCTGTTGAAACCCACAATAATTTCATTTAAAGCAAGTAAGCAACCACTAAATACACACCCACACTACCAATCATAGCCAATTGCCACTGTGCTGCCATGAATCCTCACAAGAACTCCCCAGTTAGCCACAATCAAATCCCAACAATGCACCACCACCTTGATGGTCTGCCCATTGGAATATATGTAATATGTTCAATTGAGAGAGGGAGAGAGAGAGAGAGAGAGAGCAGGGGTGGCGGCAGTTCAAAAGATAAGGGGGTTAAGGTTTTACTATTATGCATATATATAGTTTTAATACGTATTTTATTATGTTTATAAGAATTTAAAAACATAGAGGGTGGTGCAATTTAGAAGGGACAAAGACCTTTTTGTTTTGAGAATATGTGGCTTCAGGTGGAAGGTTTTGTGGGGAAGGTGGAAGATTGGTGGGATTCTTATCAATTCCAAGGTACACCTAGCTACAGAATGGCTATGAAATTAAAAGCCTTGAAGGCATACTTGAAGAAGTGGAACGAATTGGAGTTCGGAAATGTGGCTGTAAAAAAAATACAGCTTTGGAGTGATTTGAACACTTTGGATGCAAAAGAGGAAGCAATAGTTTTATCAGAAGAGGAGAAGTTAGAGAAGGCAAGGCTTCAAACAGAATTTAAAAAAAATCAGCCTTTTGGAAGAGATTAGTTGGAGGCAAAAATCAAGAATGCTCTACTTGAAGGAGGGGGACAGCAACACAAAAAGTTCTTTCATCAGATGGCTTACTCATATAGAAGGAACAATGCAATTACTAATCTCAAGGTTGATCGTGTCCTGACTTCTGATCAAAAAAGTATAGAGGATTGTATTATTTAGTTTTATAAAAATTTATTTACGGAACATAGAGTCTATCGCCCACATCCGGATGTGTTGAATTTTCCTAAAATCTCTGATGACAAGGCTGGATGGTTGGTGAGGCCTTTTGGAAGAGATTAGTTGGATGCAAAAATCAAGAATGCTCTACTTGAAGGAGGGGACAGCAACACAAAAAGTTCTTTCATCAGATGGCTAACTCACATAGAAGGAACAATGCAATTACTAATCTCAAGGTTAATGGTGTCCTTACTTCTGATAAAAAAAGTATAGAGGATTGTATTATTCAGTTTTATAAAAATTTATTTACGGAACATAGAGTCTATCGCCCACATCCGGATGTGTTGAATTTTCCTAAAATCTTTGATGACAAGGCTGGCTGGTTGGTGATGCCTTTTGATGAAGCAGAAGTTTTTGGGGTAGTTAAAGATTTTGAGGGGGATAAAGCTCCTAGCCCAGATGGTTTCCCTATGGCATTTTTCCGAACTTGCTGGGATGTTATCAAAGCAGATCTCGTGGAGATTTTTTAGGTCTTTTTTGAGAGAGGCCAGTTCAAGAAAAGTTTAAATGCAACCTTTATCTCTTTGATTCCCAAAAAGTCAGATGTAGTAGAGGTGAAAGATTTTTTTTGGGGGGGGGGGGGGGGGGGGTTTACAAAATTATCGCTAAAGTATTGGCTAATATGTTGAAATAGGTGATTGAGGATGTTATTTTGGATTCTCAGAATGCCTTCATTAAGAATAGGCAGATTCTAGACTCATGTCTCATTGCAAATGAGCGTTTGGACAGTAGGCTGAGATCGGGAGTTCTAGGTGGGGGGGGGGGGGTTTACAAAATTATCGCTAAAGTATTGGCTAATATGTTGAAATAGGTGATTGAGGATGTTATTTTGGATTCTCAGAATGCCTTCATTAAGAATAGGCAGATTCTAGACTCATGTCTCATTGCAAATGAGTGTTTGGACAGTAGGCTGAGATCGGGAGTTCTAGGGGTGTTGTGCAAGTTGGATATAGAGAAGGCTTATGATCATGTGAATTGGGGTTTCCTAATGTATATGCTTGAGCGGTTTAGTTTCCCAAAAAATGGAGAAAATGGATTTATTACTATATTTCCACAGTTAAATTCTCAGTTTTGATTAATGGAGCTCCATGTGATTTTTTTGAGAATTATAGAGGTTTATGACAAGGTGACCCTTTGTCTTCATTGTTGTTTGTTGTTGTTATGGAGGCAGTTAGCAAAATGATGGATAAGGCAGTGATGGAAGGTCGATTTTCTGGATTTAGTGTGGGAACCCTCCATAGGTAATCACTTACAGGTAACTCATCTTCTCTTTGCAGATGATACATTGATTATGTGCAATGCTGATATCTACCAGATGTTGTTTTGCACCAGATTTTGTCATGTTTTGAGATTGTATCGGGGTTGAAAATTAATTTGGATAAGTTTGAACTAGTTCCTGTGGGAGTGGTTTCAAATGTTGAGATGCTAGTAGATGCATTGGGTTGTAAGCAGGGCTCACTTCCTATGAAATATTTAGGCCTTCCATTGGGTGCCAAATGGAAAGATAGAGTAGTTTGGAATCCCATCATTGAGAAGGTGGAAAGGAGGTTAGCGGGATGGAAAAGATTGTATCTATCCAAAGGGGGGAGACTTACTATCATAAAAAGTACTTTATCCAATTTACCTACTTATCTCCTCTCCCTTTTCCCAATTCCGACAGATATAGCATACTGTATAGAACAACTTCAACGAAATTTTCTTTAAGGTGGTCTGGGAGATGATTCTATACGTCACTTGGTGAATTGGTCCAAGGTATGCTCTCCTATCCAGTCTAGGGGTCTATCAATTCGAAATTTGAGATACTTTAATGAAGCGCTATTGGGAAAATGGTTGTGGAGATTTGGGTATGAGAGAGAAGCGTTATGAAGAAGGGTTATAAGGGTTAAATATGGAGTTGAGGAGGGAGATTGGTGCTCTAAATCAGTTCGAAGCTCCTATGGGGTAAGTTTATGGAAAACTATTAGTAGTGGTTGGTCTACTTTTTCTCCTACATTCAGTTTCAAAGTGAAATTTTGGCATGATGTCTGGTGTGGGGATAATCCTTCGAGTATGTGTTTTCCAAATTTATTCAGAATTAGTAATGATAAGGAGGCTTATGTGGCTGATCTCATGCAGTTTCCTAACGGGGTTCTTTTTTGGGACTTGGAATTCTTGCGAGAAATTCATGAGAGGGAATCGGATTCTTTATCTGTTTTTTGGGATGTTATTTATGGGGTCTCTTTGAGTGTTATTGGTAAGAATAAGATGTGTTAGACACCTGCTAGGAGCAAGGGCTTTGAGGTGAGCAGTTATTATCAGGCTTTGTTGGGTGTATGTACTCAGTCCTTCCCTTGGAGAAGTATTTGGAAGCAGAAGGTTCCTTCTAGAGTCGCGTTTTTTGTTTGGACTGTAGCTTGAGGAACTATCTTGACTTTTGATAATTTACGTAAGAAGAAGGTGTTAATTCTAGATTGGTGTTATATGTGCCAAGGTAATGGAGAATCGGTAGACCATCTTTTACTACATTGTCCTATTGTTTATGAGTTGTGGTCTATGGTTGAGCTCCTTGCATGTTGGCAGGGAAATTTTGGTCATCATCGTAATGGTGTTATTTGGATGGCTGTCCTTCATTGTTTGATGTGGTGCATTTGGTGAGAAAGAAACAACTGGTGTTTTGAAGATTCTGAAGGGACTATAGCTGATTTAAAACTCTATCGGATTGGATGTCTATCATAGGAAGTCATTCTATTTTTTCGGTCTATGATTTGATGGAAGCTTGTAATTTATGTGTTTGATTACAAATTGCTGGGGTGGATACAAATTGCTGTCCCTACTCCCTACAACCATATAATAAATGGATAGGTTTTAAGGAATGAACTTCCTCTGATTTTTTTGAGATGATATCCAGCTTCATGATTCCCTCCCTTCTCCTCGTTTCAAATAATTTTTCCAAGCAGAGCCTATGAAATTTTTTTTCCCATTTTTACTTTGCTTTTTTGTATGAATGTGTGTGCGCCCATGTGTTACAAGTGATCTAAGTGAAACCAATTGAATACATGGGTCTGAAAGAAATGTGACAAACTACATTGCTAATGTGAAGTATTTATACTGCTAGTCTAGTTCGTCTACATGGGCATAAAATGTATATTAATTCCTTTCTATTTAAGTTAAATGATATATTTTGGTGGAATTTTAGCTATTGTTGTTTTCATTGTCCTTCACACTTCTTGTTTTAAGTATTGTGGTTTTCGTTAAATAGGGTTTGTGGCTTCGTCTTCTGAAATTGGGAGCAACTGAAGATCCTCTTGCATCTTTTGAATATGGCACAATTCTTGGTATGCATCTAGTAGAGTTCTACTCTCTCATTGACATTTTTAGGAAAAAATTTACTTCTATCACTCACTAATTCAATCTGCTTTCATCCCATGACAATGTCTATTTGTTGGCTTTTTGTAGCTTTGATTGAATCTGATGCAGAGGGAATTGGTGGTAGCGGGTTTGTTGAATGTATTAGGGAGCATATACATTCAGTACGTAGCTTTAAAATGCATTGTTATTATTATTGCTATTTCAATTACCACTGCCACTACTATTACTATTTTGCAGCATAAGCTAACCTATGCACTGGATTTATGCTCTCAGGGGTGGAATTGTCAGCTGACTGAGGAACAGTTTATTGCAGTGAAAGAATTGGTATGTACCCGAGCAAGCATCATTGGTTTTAAATTTTAAGAGTTAGAAAGCTCCATATTGCATTGATTTTACTTTATGCTTTTATGATGATGTTTCATCATTTAATTTTTTCATTTAGTTTTATGATATCCTCTCAATTATGATTATATCAAGGTTTCAAAGTACAAGCAATCAAATTCCTCCGTTTTTTTTCTTTCATTTAATTTTTGATAATTTGTTTAATTTTGAAAAGGTAAATTATCCAGATGCATCCCCAAATATACATTATGCTTTTGCACCAGTTTTTTCTCTCTTGTTTTCCTTTACTTCTAGTTTCCTTAATACACTTTACATGGAATCTTAATGTTTGTGATAGTAAAATTTTTTCCTAAATTTAATTAATATGTTAATTCAGCTCAAAACGGCAATCAGTCGTGCAACATCTCGAAATGATGTGATGACCATTAGAGATGCCCTTGAAGTCTCTGCGGAAATGTATAAGAAAGATGCTAATAATGTTTCAGATTATATCCAACGCCACCTTATATCTCTGTCAATCTGGGAGGAGTTACGGTAAGTGTCGCAGACCATATTTTTAGAGTAATTTATTCATCATACTTCCCACCTTTTTTGCCTGTTCACAAGTAGGACTTTGACATACTAACAATAACGATGCTATTTGCAAAATCTTATCCACACAGTGTGCAATTTAATTGGAGGTGCGAATTTACTTTTTTCCCCATGTAATATTTTAAAAATTAAATGGAGATGAAATATTTTGCAAATAGCACTGCAAATCAACGAAAATTACAACCACCCAGAAACTCAAGCAAATTAGAGAATGAATGACCACTTATAGCAGCCATCCAATCATAATATTAAGAAATTTTGATGATGTGGATCGAATATATAAAAATAAACAAAGTATATAATAAGTTTGAAGCCTGAGAATGTAGTCTGTTACTGATTAACCAATGCAGTGGAAATTCCTGTTCAGCCTAATATCTTTCTTTTTTTTTTGGGTAAGTAATAAAGTATTATTGATACCCAAAAGGGGTCACCCAAGTATATAGGGATTATACAATTAATCACATAAATTACATAAATCTATTAAGTCAGCAACAGAAACTAAAGAGTGACTCCATCTAGCTGACAACCAATTCAATAGGGTTCTAAAAAGGAATAACTTAAGATCAAGGATAGTTCTTATTGTATCTTCAAAGCTCCCATTATTTCTTTCCCTCCAAAGACACCACATCAAACAATGGGGCACAACCATCCATATGTCACCATTTCTACGGCAACCAAATCAACCCTGCCAACAAGCTAACAACTCAATAACAGACCTCAGCATAACCCAACACACTCCAAACAAACCCGCTACCATGGACCAAAAATCAGTGGCAATAGAGTGATGAAGTAACAATTGATCAACTGATTCCCCATCACATTGGCACTTATAATACCAATCTAAAATCCAAACATTTTTCCTTGAATTATCAATCATCAAATTTTTTCTCAAAGCTGCTGTTCATATAAAAAAAGCAACTCTAGGAGGGACTTTTGGTTTCCGAATGCTTTTCCAAGGGAATGACTGATCACTAGGACCAATCAAAAGACAATAGTAACCACGAACCTGAAATCCCTATTTCTTATTTGGCTTTCAATACATCCTATCCTGCCCGTTCCCCCCCACCAATTCCCCATAGATAGCATCCATGAAGTTTCAAGGACTTCGACTCCCAATCCTGCACTGCCCTTGTAAAATGCAATGTATTCAAAGGCGAGCTGGGTGCTCGCCTTGGCACCCGGGCGAGGCGAGGCGCCACTAAAGTGCCTCAAAGGCTCTAAGGCGAGGCGCCTTTAGAGCCTAGGCGAGTAAGGCGACTGCCTTAAGCCATGAAAAAGGCGCTAAGGCGAGAGCCTCAAGTTTTTTTTTATTTTTATAGAAGTTTGTTGTGAAACCTATTTTTAGACTATTAATTTCAAAAGGCAAGTTATAAAACCTATTGTTAGTAAAATTAATTTGCAAATTTGTTTTGTAAGACATT
The DNA here is from genome assembly GCA_023621385.1 of Quercus gilva. Lineage (NCBI taxonomy): Eukaryota > Viridiplantae > Streptophyta > Magnoliopsida > Fagales > Fagaceae > Quercus > Quercus gilva. The sequence goes on along the minus strand of CM042482.1, from coordinate 24,143,731 downwards.
GTTATATAGAAGCTTATTGTAAAACGTATTGTTAGAACTAACTAATAGAGCCTAAACCATGTTAATCCTATTTTGAAATAATTTGATAGACCTAATTTCTTCATGCTACACATTGAAAGACACTTCATTATAATACTATAATACACTAGTTACATATGATTTAAGTTCTATATGAATAATAAATATATTAAGAATTTGGCGCCTTGCTTTACTCAGGCTAGCACCTATTTGTCGCCTCACGCCTTGGGCAATACAAGGCCTTGGCGCCTTAAGGTCGCCTTTCGCCTTTGACTACCTTGGTAAAATGCACTTCCCAATGAAGAACCCATCATTGAATCTCATAAGATCTGCCACACTCACCTCCTTCTCACTGCTAGTCTGGAATAACTTAGGATAGCATACAGCCAAAGGGCTCTCCCCACACCATCGGTCCTGCCAAAACCTCACACAAGTCCCATCTCCTGTGTCATATTGAATATAACGCAGTAGAGTAGGCCAACCGTGTCTAATAGATTTCCACAAACTCACCCCATAAGTGCCAGAGACTGAATTAGTACACCAGCCTCCCCATTCACAACCATGTATTGTTGCTATTACACAGTGCCAAAGCGCTTCTCTCTCATTACCAAATTGTCACAGCCATTTCCCTAGCTAAACTTCATTAAAACATCTTAAGTTCCTTATAGCCAAAACCCTAGACAGAAAAGTGGCACTAACCGTAGACCATTTTACCAAATGAAATTTGGGCTCATCTCCCAAGCCACCCCATAAAAAATTTCTCTGAAGCTATTTCATTCGATTTGCCACATCAACAGGAATAGGAAATAAGGAGAGAAAATATGTAGGCAAGTTAGATAAAGTACTTTTAATTAAAGTGACTCTACCTTCCTTGGATAAATATTACCTTTTCCATCCAGCCAATCTGCTTTCCATTTTGTCCAAAATTGGATTCCATATCGTCTTCTCCTTAAATTTAGCACCCAAAGGAATGGCCAAATATTTAAATGGAAGCGACCCTGCTTGCAGCCTAGAGCATCAACCAATATCTCTATGTTTGAACCATTCCCACAGGCACCAATTCAGACTGACCTAAATTTACTTTCAAACCTGACAATGTCTTGAACCACCATATGAATTAACAACAGCTGATCAAGGTCAGCATCATATAAAATCAGGGAATAATCCACAAATAGGAGATGAGACACCATCAAATTTCTTCCCACCGTGAAGCCTGTTAAACAGCCCTCATTAACAGCTCTATCCAGACTTCTACTTAGTATATCCATGACTAAAACAAATGACAATGGTGACAAAGGATCTCCTTACCTCAGGCCCCTAAAACTCTCAAAGAAACTACTAGGAGCCCCATTAATTCAGATAGAGAAACGAACTGTAGACAAAAAAAAAATTCCAATGCCTCCATTTTTCTGAAAGACCATAATGTTCTAACAAATGAATAAGAAAGCCCCAATATATATGATCATATGCCTTCTCTACATCCAGTTTACATAACACCCTGGCAATCTAGACTTCAGTCTACTGTTTAGGCATTCGTTAGCAATCTATACCAAATCCAAGATCTGCCTGCCCAAAAAAAAAGCATCCTGAGATGCTGAAATAATATCACCAAGTACCACCCTCAGTCGAAGTGCCAAAACTTTAGCAATGATTTTATAAACCCCTCTAATCAGACTGATAGGACCAAAATCCCTCACTTCCACAGCTTCAGCTTTTTTTGGAATAAGAGAAATGATAGTTACATTCAGACTTTTCTCGAACTGACCTTTATCAAAAAAAGTATTGGAAAACTGCCATAAGATCAGATTTGAGAACATCCCAGGAAGTCTGGAAAAATGCCATAGGAAAACTGTCTGGTCTCGAAGCCTGATCCCCATTAAATTCCTTAATTACGCCATGAACTTATGCTTCCTCAAAAGGTCTCTCCAACCACTCATCCTTTTCCCTGGTTAACCTGGGGAATTCCAATACATCAGGGTGAGGTTATGAACCTGCTGCTCCAAAAATAATTCATATAGAAATTAGTAATATACTCAGCAATCAAATCCTGATCAGTCGACAACACCCCATCAACCATCAGATTCGCAATGCTATTATTTCTTCTATTAGAATTGGCCATGTTTTGGAAAATTTCCGTATTAGTGTCCCCCTCCCTCAAATAAAGTACCCTAGATTTTTATCTCCAACTTATCTCTTCCAACAAAGTGATCTTTTCAATTTCAGCATGAAGACTCTCCTTGTCAAACTTCTCCTCAACTGATAATGGTTGTCGTTCTGCTCAATTATCTAAAGCATTCAGCATGCTCCACAACTTCTGCTTATTGACTGACACATTCCCAAACTCTGTTTCATTCTATTTTTTCAAATCCATTTTCAAAGATTTAAACTTCACGGCCAAACTGTAACTAGGAATTCCCTGAAATTGATGTCTCCCACCATGATTTCACTTTCTCCATAATCCTTCTGCCTGCAACCACATATTCTCGAAGCGAAAGGGAATCTGCCTCTTATGTTGACTCCCACCCTCCAACATTATCAGAAAATGATCAGACAAAACTCTAGACAACCTTCTTTGAGAGATATGAGGGAAACGTTCCTCCCAATGATGAGAAAAAATAAAGCGGTCTGTTCGAGATCCTGAGGAGGAATTAGACCAAGTATAAAGACCACATTTCAAGGGAATATCCATCAAACCATGATTAGAGATAAAATCAGAAAAATTATGCGGACCCTGAGTAAAGCTTTCATCCCCCAACCTCTCTGATGGAAATTGAACAAGATTGAAATCTTCTCCCACACACCAAGGCAAGTTCCACCAATAATTAAGGTCTGCTAGTTCCTCCCACATCAAACATCACTCCCTGTCTGAATTAGGACCAATACACCCATAAAAGCCCATTCAAATTGATCCCCTACATTTTTAAATCTGCAAGATACTGAATACTGACCCACTGCTTCCTCCAGTATTTCTACTAGCCTACAATTCCGCATAATCAACATACCACCAGAAGCACCTTCCGATCCCAAGTACAGCCAATCCACATTAGGACAACCCCATAAACTTCTAGCTACACCTCTTGTAACCCACTCCAGTTTTGTTTCCTACAAACAGACCATATCATCCCTCCATGTATGCAACAAATTTCAAATCTGAAATCTCTTATCCTTCCCATGCAACAAATTTCGAATCTGAAATCTCTTATCCTTCCCATTTAAACCTTGCACGTTCCAAGATAAAATCTTTAAATTCATTGATGAACAATCAAAGCCCGACCCCCTTACTGTTTCCGCAACACCTTGCCAAAGAAAAGTCATAATTAATGGAACTGAATAAACACCGCAATTCCCTTATCTCTCCCTCCTGCTCAGCCTAATATCTTAGCTACTCTATTTTTATCAATGTTGCATGTGGTTGACAGAAAAGGGCGATTAAAGCAATTTTTTTAATTCAGAACACAGTGCCTCCAGTCTCCAATCTAAAAGACAACATAAAGCCTCTCTTCAACCAAATTAATAGGAAAAGAAAAGAAGATTTCCAGAACTGAATCAAATCAAATTGATCCCATATCTGAAAATGACTAAAACAACCCCCCTCCCTTCTCCCCCACACGAACCCCCCCCCCCACCCCCCCCCCCCCCCCCCGGCGGTGCCACCCCCCTTTATAATGGGTAAAGATGGTTGTTAACAAATAATCCTTCTGTTAAGGCTTTTTGCACTGTGTATTGATTATATGATTGTGAATATTTGTTTTTGTGGTGCAGCTACTTTGACTATCTCCTTAACTGTTCATTTTCCTCTTCATTTGTTGTTTGATATTCTGAATATTATTTCTGTCAAGAAGCTTTAGTTACATATTATTTCTTATTAAATTTCTGTGGCTGAATTATTATTTAATTTAACTTTATAAAACTTCTGTTGTGCTTTGTTTTTTGCTAGCTACTGCCTTGAACCTAACTTGGTCACTGTTGATAGTAGAGATCATTGTTTCTTTAGTCACAGATTGTTCTAGATGGTGGGAGTGTTGGGTAGTTTTTTTTTTTTTTTTTTTTTTTTTTTCTGTAAGTAATATGATTTATTAAAAACGAAACTCAAAAAGGTTATATGATTCATAAAAAAAAGGGGGTGCAGCACTAGTACACAAGGGGTATACAAAGGAATGCCCAAAAAAATAAAAAAGAGAAGGCATAATAAATAAAAGTAGTAAAAATAATTAATTGGAGCTTAGGGTGTCCAGGTACTTTAGAATGTTGGAAGTATAAGGAATCGAGTTGCAATCATAAAGTTTTTAGGAATAAGAACTTCAGCTTTGCCAATTCAGGTTGGAGTCTTAGGGAGCTTAAATTTGTAATGAAGTGCTATCTTTGGGACTGTATTAGTTCTTGTGCTTTGACATGGTGAGAATTTTTCATGTTATGGTGGGAAGACTCATTATGCTTAGGAAGTAGGAAAGCCTATGGGTCAATTTTTGTCTATAATTAACTCCTTAAAGTACTCTTGTTTACTAGTTTGTGAATTGAGATGTTGAACTTGTGTGAGAAAAGGAGATAGTGTCCTCTTCTCTTCACCACCCAATGTTTTCCTCCTCTGATTTTCCATAGTCAGGAATTTTTATTATCAGGATTGATCATGGTTAAGAATAGAATTCAACCTCCTTTCACATTAAATAACCTTAAAATGTTTTGGGGTCTAATGAGTTTTGTACTAATTTAAATTTGGAATTTTCATGGCATTTATAATTCTTTTACAGGTTCTGGGAAGGATACTTTGAATATCTAATGGAGCAGTCTTCAAACAAGTAAGGATTTCGTACCACTTTTCTTTTTTCTTTCTTTATTTTATTTATTATTTATTTTTAATAATAAAATTTACTAAATTCTACAATTTTGTATAGTCTACTGATGTTCTAGTATTTCTAGTTTCTTGTCCTTTTACTTGGGATAATACATTTATAAAGCTCTTTTGCTTTTGATTGCATTGAGTGTACACTCATGCCATGCATCAATTTTCTTTGAGTATAAAGATTGAACCTTAGGCATTTCCAATGCATTGCATGTATACCATGAGCATTTGTAACTGGATAGGCACACCCCCATCTCAATGTACGCAACTTAGATGCCCTTTATGATACTGCCTACAATCCACCTCAAACATGCATTTATCAGTTCGTTGTAATTGTACTCGCCTGCTTAGTCTTCTTTTGGGTTCACTATTTTGCACTCAGTTTCACACAAGCATTGGCTTGGTGAAACTCCTTCAGCCGATTCATTCCAGCCTCCAGAATTTGCTTTGGTGGTGTCCTAGGAAGCACCTGCACAGATATGGGTGCAAGTGTGAGTGCGGCGACACTACAATTTTTGAAAAAGTAGGACACGGGTGTGGGTGCGGCATGATACATTTATTAATTAATTATTAAATATATTTTTATTTTTATTTTCTATATATATTTATATTATATATATTGTTACTAATTAACAAAAAATGTTATTACTCATTGCTATTCTTAAGCCAAATTATATAAATTAATGAATGTAATATCATGTGGGGGAGTAAAAAAATTAAATAAGAAATGGTAAATGATACATAAATATGGTCACATGGGGGAGTAAAAAATTATTAAAAAAATTAGAAACTTGTGGTTGGAAACCCAAAACTCAAAATCTAATAAGCCACCCATCCTGCCGTTGGAACTAAAAAAAGCTAGCCCATCATTTATGTTTTTCACGCCTTCCAAGATTTTATTAACTTTTTCTTTGTACATGTCTTCCCACTTCCTACTTCACATTTTCACTCTTCACTTTCTCTAAACACACTCTCTCTCTATATTCAAGCTTTCAACCTCTTTCTCTCTGTGTTCAAGGCTTCAACCCCAGTTTGCAAATGTTGATGAATCAATGGTACCACCACCAACCGAAACTTCTGCCTCACAAAATGAAAAGGTGCGTTTCAGGCTTTTAAAAAAAAAATTCATGTGGGACGCGTGTGCAGCTGCGTCCAGGCAGCACCCCGCGTCCCAGCCGCGTCTGACACGGGTGTGGATACCATTTAGCCGCACCCGTGCTTCCTAGGTGGTGTCTGGATTCCTTCTTAGATATACCTGTTTCAAGCATTTCATAGCAACCACGCTGTTACAGCCGATAACTCACACTCCTCGTTTTAGAGCTGTCTCATCATTGTCTTGGTGAGCAGTAGATAATCCTCCACTGAAACCAGACAGTTTTGTATCTTCCCCCGTACCATAGACTTGACGTCTCAAGCAAAAGGGCATTCCAACAATATACGTGTCACTGCTTTCCCCTCCTTTTCTTTTTCAAAACAAAACAAGCACGTTGGGTCACGAAGTATTCGTCGATTGTACAACTTGATCCTTGTAGGGAAAACATAATTGCATGCTCTCCTTATAAAATGCTTGATTTTACTCCACTTTTAGCATCCATTTGGATACAGATGAAAACTCACGCGTCTGCATTTTTTTTTTTTCTTTAATAGAAGCGAGTAAACTGAGTTTTAGTGGGTCCCGTGCACTGTTCACGGGATCCACAAACCTCTTTTTTCAACAAAACTTTCATTAAAAATGGGTCCCACGGCACTATTTACACATTTTAAAATTATTTTGCTACAGTGTTTTCAATTTTCAGCAAAATAAGCAGTATCCAAACGGATCTTTACTCTCTATATCTTCCTCCAGAGCGTCCTTGCTGTTGCAGCAATAGAGCATTCTTGCTCAGTCTGAAAGCCAGCCAATTTCAGTGTTAAAACATATGCCGTCTTTACTGAGAATGCCCCCAAGGAGGTTTGGACTCCAGGAAAGTTGGTCTCGTGGGCCCAGGTTCCATAATGGTACCTTATCAGGGCCACACTCCTTTCATCAAATACCTCATCAATCAATTTCACATTCGACCACTTCCAGTCCTCATCAATCGGTTCACACACCATGGTGACCTCTACCTAGTTGGCTTACTCTTTGGCGCCTTGGTCAACCACTTGTCATACCATACATTTATGTGCCACCCCTCACCCACCTCCCGTATGAGCCCTCCATTTTGTAGCTGCACATGCAATTAGTCTAACTTTTAGGCAAGGTTTCACCATACAGTGTACAAAGTGTAGTGATGCTTCTCCTTGAGCCTGGCTATGGGGATACTTGTCAAGCTCGTAGGTTGTTAGCTGCAACTGAGTTTGGGTTGGGTTGGTCTGGCATCCAAAAAGGATTAACCAAACTGTGGTTTTTTAATGTATTGATTTTAATGTAAAGTGACAATTTCAACCCAATCTAAACACAACAATTTGACCCAAGGTCCTATACAGAAGCTTTTGCTTTCTTTTTTTGAGGGGGGGGGGGGGGGGGGAGGGGTGTTTGATAGACAAAATGAACATGTTGGGACTATGAATTTGGATTATAGTTGGAAAATTTTGCATACTTGGTTTTGTGTATCATATGCTAGAAAGCATGGGTGTGGCTCCAGGGCCGCTGCACCCGCACTTGATTCGCACTGATGCGGTGTGTGGTGGTTGACGCTGCTGATCGTGCGTTGGTGCTGCATCGCTTTTTTTTTTTTTTTTTTTTTTCCTGTTTGTGGATTTGCACCAAACTGGGCCGAATCGGATCGTATCGTATCGGCTGATGGCCGAAAAGGGCCGAATCTAGCCGAAACCGGCTTTGAATCAAGCAAAATTCTAGTAAAAAAAAAAAATTTTTATGCAAAACTCGCTGTTTTGAACTTAGAAGCTCTCTGCCTACTGCCTCTCTTGTTATCTCATTCTCCGTCTCCCCTCTCTCACTCCCTAACCCATGGCCACTAACTCAAAAGTCAGAATCTCTCCTTTGCCTCACTGCCCAAGCTCACTCTTCATCTCTCGGTCTCAATCTCTCCATCTCTCAGTCTCAATCTCTCCATCATGGAATGTTTTAGTTTCAAGCTTGTGGGTTGTATTCTAATTTATGAACATCATATTTTAGTTATTATCTACTATTGCTCTTAAATTGATATATGTTTATATAATGTGAAAAAGTATGCTTAGCAATATATAGAAAATATAAATAAAAATATTTTTAATAATTTTTTAATCGCCGCACCCGCACCCTACTTTTTCAAAAATTGCCAAGTCCCGCACCTGTGTTCGCACCTGCACCCGTGCTTCATAGATCATATACCCCTGAGATACGACAGTGTGAATCCAGCCAACCATAGAATACTGGTAAGACTAATAGGAGGTGCAATTTGGGTAGATTACCCAAGCCATCAACCTGAACCGATGAGGTCACCTGCATGGCACTGCAATGCAGTTTGGCTAATTTATATTCCCTCATAAAATGATGTGGGCACCTTCATGGCATTGCAATATTTTCTTTGAATCTTCTTTAAAAAAGGTTCCCTAAGTTATCAAAAAAAAAAAAAAAAAAGGAATTTGGATTTCCACCCAGGGAATGTTAATGATGGAACCAATGGGCTGAAAGGGAATCTATTCTTGAGCATGTTAATGAGGGGTGGAGATGAGGCAAGCTTGATCAGGGACAAAGCTATCTTTATGCAAAATGAAGTAGAGCTTGTGAGAGGCCTCTTATGCCAGGATTTCTAAAGAGAGAGGGAGAGAGAGGTAAAGGAGATGAGGTAAGTTTGGTCAGGGATGAATCCATTTTTCCACACAATGAAGTAGAGCTTGTTAGAGGCCTCTTATGGCTGACTTTTTAAAATTAGATGACCCACCCCTGGATGGAGTCTCATCACCCAAGATCAAAGGACATTGGTGGACTATGATACACCAACAGTGCAGGAGTTTCACTTCCAAAGTAGAGGGAATGTCTTTCTTAAAGATGGGAATTCCATTGATTAATTTACTTGGAATGAGGGAATATGTATCTCATATAGCATTGGTTTGGACCCTTACATTAAAATGAATACACACACACACTTATACATAGGTTGTTTTCTGTGTATGATAAAATGGTTAGACTCAGAATATCATCAAAAGAAAAATGAAAACGATCCTAGAAATCCAATGTGCTATGCCTTGTGGGGTAGATACCTTGATTTCTTAATTGAGCCAGCTTCACTTTGACCAAGGCCGAGGTAGATCAGTTTGGATGTGGTTTGGACTGAACTTAATTTGTTTGTGTCATTATTTGGATGGATCGTATATTTATGTTGCTGTACAGAATAATCTTTTTATAAATGTCTACTGTCTTAATCTGGAAGATGGAACATATGAGTCATCTTATACATTCTATGTACCTTGCTACTTAAGATATAGGTGGATTCAAGAATCAAATCCTTTCAAGACAAGGATGGAAATAGTATTACTAAAAATCCAAATACTATCCACTGAGATTCTTTCTTTCTTTCGAATTTGATTTTACCCACAAAATAGTGATTGTGTGAGATGTAATTCCTTGATATTGCTTTTATCTGATTTTATCTCAGGTCAGCGAATTATGCATCTATTGTGGCAGTGCAGCTAATTATGGTGGCATCACACATGGTAGTGCATTCTCTTTATTCACTTCTTTTTTTCTTTTTTACCTTTTTCCATACCCTCACCATATACATATACATCAGTGACTTCTTTTGAGTTCTGAATTTCTTTTATTTCTTTGTAAAGGCTGGGCTGGGACTTCCTGATACTGATGCTTGGTACATGATTGAAACAATAGCAGAGAAGAACAACATTGGATATAAGCAGTTTGTAAGTTACATTTCTTTTGGAGGCTGGGTTACATTTGACTTTTAAATTGTCTGATATATGTGGCATACTGATTTCCCTTTCCCCTTAGCTTATGTGTGTTTGTGATGAGGTATTCATCATGGCCAGACACCTTTATGTACTTGGGATTTCTTGTATTGTGTGATTTTATCTTTGTTTTACTCAATTCTATAAGAATTAAGATGTTTCTGCTGGAAGAATGGATGTGGTGTAGGGAATGTCTCGAGATGCAACATAATGCATTGTATTTTAGTCAAAAATTGAAATGTAGGATGCTAATTGTTAGAATTATGGTTAAATGATTAAATACACCATTTCCTAATAGCTTAAGCTTTTGGGACATTTGGTAATTTATCATGTTACGAAAGTAGGAAGTCCTAAATTTGATCCTTATCTCCACACTACTTCCCATTTAAAATGTTAAAAATCCAACATGTTGGGCCCCCATTATTAAGAGTAAGTTTAGGCTTACAAGTGAGGGGCAGTGTCAGAATTATGGTTAAATAATTAAATTTACCATTTCCTAATAGCTTAAGCTTTTGGGGTATTTGGTAATTTATCACTTATATTCCCATTCTTTATAATAATAACAAAGAGAAGGTGCTGACCTGAACTGTAGAAGTGATCACGAATGTTTCTAAATCCCTGGCATATGCTTGTAGAGAAGAAGATTGGTGGAAATCATTTATGAATGGTTTTCCAATTCTTTTCCTAAAAATGTTTCCATCTTTCGTGGAACTGGATTAGACTTTGTAATCCAATGATTTACTTCACTGACAAAGATACTTTACTAGGAAGGAGGAAACTTTACACATGGAAGGAGGTAACTTTACCTGGTCTAATTCTAGGTAAGTTGAGTCGAAGGCACGATTGGACAGATTTTTGTTCACTGCAGACTGGGGGGCTAAGTTTCCTACCGTGTGTCGGAGAAGAATGTTATCGGACCACTTTCCGATTGTCTTAAGAGGGTGGATCCTTTTAGCATAGGGGTAGGAGGCCGTTTAGATTTGAGAACATGTGGCTTAAGGATGAAGGCTTTGTGGAAAGGGTGCGTTCTTGGTGGGATTCCTATTATTTTCAAGGTGCTCCGAGTTTTGTGTTGGCAAATAAATTGAAGCTGTTGAAAAATGATTTGAAAAAATGGAATGTGGAGGTGTTTGGAAATGTAGAAGAACGAGGAAAAGAGTTGTGGAAAGATCTTAGTAAGTTTGAAACTATTGAGGAGAGTTGTGATTTAATGGAGGAGAAGCTAGACTTGGAGAGAATTCAAGGGGAGCTTGAAAAAGCTTCTCTTTTGGAAGAAATATGTTGGAGGCAAAAATCTAGAGTACTTTGTATTGGAGAAGGAGATAGGAATACTAAATTCTTTCATCGAATAGCCAATTTCCACAGAAGATTTAACTCCATAGATAGGCTTATGGTGGATGGAGAGTTGTCATTAGATCCGGAGGTCATAGCAGAGTGTATTTCTCGCTTCCATAGGCAGCTTTATTCCGAAGATGTGGTTAATAGACTTGTCCTTGATGACGTGGAATTCTCTAGGATTTCTGAGGAGAATGCTATTTGGTTAGATAGGTCATTTGATGAGGATGAGGTGTATGGGGTGATCCATGGTTTTAATGGCGATAAAACTCCTGGCCCGGATGTATTTTCCATGGCTTTTTTTTTTTTCCAGTCTTGTTGGAGTGTGTTGAAAAAAGAAATTATAGAAGTTTTTTTGAACTTTCATACTCAAGCTGTATTTGAGAAGAGTCTTAATATTGCATTTCTTACCCTTATTCCTAAAAAGGTAGATGTTGTGGAGATCAAGGATTTCAGGCCAATTGGTTTAGTTGGTGGGATGTACAAGATTATTTTGAAGGTGATGGCTAATCGGTTTCGAAGGGTGGCACATGGGCTCATTTCAGATTCCCAGAATGCATTTGTTAAAGGTAGACAAGTTTTGGACTCTGTGTTAATTTCTTTTGAATGTATTGATAGTAGATTGAAGATAGGGATTTCAGGGGTGTTGTGTAAGTTGGATGTGGAGAAGGCATATGATCATGTGAATTGGGGCTTTCTAATTTATATGTTGCAGCGTTGTGGGTTTTCAGAAAAGTGGAGGAAATGGATTTTGTGTTGCATTTCTGCTATTAAATTTTCCGTTTTGATTAATGGGAGTCCTTCGGATTTTTTTGGAAGCTCTAAGGGGATTAGGCAAGGGGATCCTCTATCTCCGTTGCTCTTTGATATTGTTATGGATGCTTTGAGTCGTATGTTGGATATGGCGGCAGTTGCTGGATAGTTTTCGGGCTTCTCTATAGATTCTACACCTAGTACTTCGATGATGGTGTCTCATCTTTTATTTGCAGATGATACCCTTATTTTTTGTAATGCAGACCCTAATCAATTGGTTGCTTTGAGGAAGATTCTGAATAGATTTGAGGAGGTTTCAAGGTTAAGAATTAATTTGGGGAAATCAGAGTTGGTACTAGTTGGTGAGGTACGTAATCTGGATGTGTTGGTGGGGCTGTTGGGTGGTAGGCGTTCTTCGCTTCCTTTGAAATATTTGGGACTTCCTTTGAGAAATAAATTCAAAGAGTCATCAATCTGGAATCCAATATTAGAAAAGATGGAACGAAGACTAGCAGGGTGGAAGAGGCTTTATTTATCTAAAGGGGGGAAGGTAAGTCTTATTAAAAATACTTTTTCCTCCTTACCTACTTATTTCCTCTCCATTCTTCCTATACCTGGGAAGGTTGCTAATTGTATGGAGAAATTACAAAGAGATTTTCTTTGGAGTGGTATTAGTGGTGATTCTAAGTTACACCTAGTGAAATGGGCTAAAGTTTGTAAGAAAGTTGGAGGGCTAGGCATAAGACGGTTGAAAAGCTCTAACTCTGCCTTGTTGGGCAAGTGGTTGTGGAGATATGGGTTAGAGACAGACGCGTTATGGAGGAGGGTTATAAAGGCGAAATATGGGAATGAATGGGGTGGTTGGTGCACAAAAAATGTGAAAAGTGCGTATGGTGTAAGCCTTTGGAGGTTTATTAGAAGTGGCTGGCCGAACTTCTCTAAACTCCTATGGTTTGATGTAGGGGATGGTACTAGAGTAAAGTTTTGGAAGCATGTGTGGTGTGGGGATTGTACCCTTAAAGAGGCTTTTCCAGATTTTTACTGCCTTAGTAGGGCAAAGGGATTCTTTAGTGGCAGAGGTTATGTGTTAGACTGTTGGGAGAATTCATTGGAATTTTCAATGTCGTTGTTTGCCTCAGGATTGGGAGAAAGTCTCTTTTGATCAGTTTATGGCAATTGGAAGCCAATAAGGAGTAGAGGTTTTGAGGTTAGAAGTTTCTTTCTTTCTACCCCCTTACTATCTCCTTCCCTTGGAGGTTGGTGTGGCAATCGAAGGTCCTTCCAAGGGTGGCTTTCTTTTCATGGTCAACCTAATTAGGTAAGATTCTTACAACTGATAGTCTTCACAAAAGGAGTATTATTGTTCTTGACTATTGCTATATGTGTAAGAGGTGTGGAGAGTCGGTAGATCATCTTCTACTTCATTGCCCCATAGCTTCTGAGTTGTGGTCTTTGGTGTTTTGTTTGTTTGGACTCCATTGTGTTATGCCACTTAAGGTACTTGAGGTGTTTTGAGTCTTGACAAGGTAAATTCGGACAACATCGCAATATAGTTTTTTGGAGACTTGTGCCGCATTGCTTGATGTGGTGTATTTGGAGAGAAATGAATGCTAGATGCTTTGAGGGATGTAAGTTCTCCTTACTTGAGATCAAGTCTTTCTTCTTGCATACTCTCCCTGTTTGGAGTGTGGCTTTGTCGCATTGTTCTTGTTTTTCTCTTCTTGCTTTATTTGATCATTGTAATTTTGGTTCTTGCTTTTTGCCCCCACAGTATATCCCCAATATATTCGGGTTGGCTATTTTTTTTCTTGATAAAATTTTTTCGTTACGTATCAAAAAAAAAAAAAAAAAATTTTATTTTGCAGTCTTCATGTACTTATTTTTGTCATGCCCCAAATCCCGGTAAAGGTCTAGTGCATGAGAAATCCACAACATAAAAGCACCTATAATTTTTTTTTTCTTTGACAATTCCTTTCAATGATTCCTAAACATCAAGTGTATAACATTGATCGACAAAGTTTGTACATTAAACTCCCCATATGCTCCCAAAGTAAGTCAGAGCTCTATAAATAATTACACGGACCACTGGCCACAAAAGAATGGAAGTCTGAATAATAATTATATACCAGGACACATAATTGGGAATTTTATGATAAAATTCCTCTCTCTCTCTCTCTAGCCATGTCAAGAAAATCTTCAGTATGATCCTTTAGAGAGGCCCGACTACCTCAAATTAGTCAGAAATATTGTTCCTGGTTAATTTTTACTTCTGTTATAGATCGATATGGGTGGATTTCGTAGTTTTTTTATTGAATCGAAGTTGTTTCAATTGGTGGTTAAGGAAGGGGGGGAACTTTTTCTCCCTTAAGATTTTTGAACGAGGGAAGTATTTCATGCAATTAGTTTTTATGGGTAGGAATGCAGCACATTGGTTAATGCAAAGCTTGGAACACACGGTGATTGGGGTCAACCCTAAACACTTCTTCACACTCAGGGAAGGAGACACCGCATACACAATGCAACAGGGTTCTAACTCGTTTGGGCAATATTTGTTAGTAACAGAGTTAAAAGTTGGCAGGATGAGAAGATCGATCATTATTCCTGTAGGTAAGGCACAACAAGGTTGGAGGGCCTTTGGAATTGAATTAAGGAGAATGTTGGAACCTTCTTGTTATGCGTTGGGTGGTCCAAAAGCTTTACCGTACAAGTCTAAGTTGGGTTCAGAGATTCACCCTTCTCGGTCCTTTGTTGAAACGGTAAAAGCGTCTGTGCAAGTAAGGAAGCATTCGCACCAGCCCTCCATTAGAGAGACAGAGAAGATTCAAGTAGTGGAGAACACAACGCCGCCTCCGAGAGACATAGTTGGGACTCAGGTGCTGGCTTTTGAAGTTTTGGCTGATAATGCTATACCGATTGCCGTGGGTGGTGTGGAGGGGAGTCATCGTGGTATTAATGGAGATGCTAAGTTTAAGGAGAAAATCCCGAAATAAAATAAATTCAGATTGAATAATTTGAATTTGAAAGATGTTGATTTTGGTAGGGAGCGTCAAATTAGGAGGTCTAGCTGGTTAGGGAAAGGTTTGATTGTGGAAGTAAATGAATTTGGTAAGAGGCGGGTGTCTTGGCAACATTATAGGGGTGATAAGCAGGCTATAAAGTGGGTGGCATGTTAGGACAATTCTGCCCAGGGTGTTATTAGGGGAATGGACAATGGGCCTTCTGAAGCCCATGCACCTTGGTTGGGTAATGTGAAGAGTTGCTCAGGCCCACTGTTGACTAGCCCTTTTAGCTTTGAGGTAGGGGCTTGCTCCAAGCATTCCCGAAAAAAACCCAGCCCAGGTATGACGGGCCTAATTGTTGAGGATGGTAAGTTAGAGTCAAGCACCTCAGGCCTGAGCTCAATCTCGAATGGTGCGAGTGCTATGGTGTTCCATGCGAGCTCGATGGTTGACTCTCTACCACCAAGGAGGACGACGATGGCTCCGATGGTCACCTTGGGCTCGATTTCTTCCATATCGGCACCGGAAGTTCCTGGCGAGAGTGGGTATGGCGACCAGGTGAGCCCGAGCTTGCTTACCCGTCCCCCACCTTGCCGATATTGACAGCGGGAGTGGTCCAGGCTACATGCAAGTTGGGTTCATCACCCTTAGCTCCGATATGTCCTTCGTTGGAGCCGGCGGAGACGAAGGATGAGGATGATGAATTATTGGGTCCGGAGGTAAGGGCGACGGTGCATGAGGCTTCTGATTGTGAGGTGGTATTTAATTCTTCTCCCACTATTAGGGAATTGGTCAGTGATTTGGACAAATCATGGGGTAATTCCAAAGAGTGGATGCTACAATTGTGGGATGGTCGACAAATAGTGATTTTGCTATCTCTATATCGATCTCCAAAGAGTGTGTCGGATTGCTCAGTTACTGATGTAGAGACTATAACAGTTAATGATTCTTTTATCAATGACGGTCAGATGGATAGCTGGGCAGAGGACTGTGATGGGTTAGTTGATTCTTTGTCTATTGTTAATGAGGCAGAGGAGGAGATGTGGGATTTTGATGAGAGGTCAATGACTTGGGAGTGTAGTGGCAAGCCCTTAGTTGTGGTACCTTTGGCCATAGAAGTTCCTTTGGAGTTAGAGTGTAGTTCTGAGCTGGCGGTTGGGTATAAGGAGTCGGTTGATGGTAATAATTTATCACAATGGGTAACAAATCGGATTAAGGCTTTTAGAAAATCAGTGGGCACTTCTTTGGAAGGTTTCGAGGAGCAGATTACGGGATTGCTGCTAGCTTTAGAGGCCAGGAAAAAGAATAAAAAGCTTAAGGCAGTAGATGATCAAATGAAGCACGGCAAGTCGGGGCAAAAAGGTCAGCGGGAGTTGAAAAATTTATTGACCTCTATGAATGTCGAGGTTGGTTCAACGAAATCAAGGAATGTAAGTAGGGAGCGGGCTGTGGTGGTTCATCAATGAATTTGAAGATTATTTCTTGGAATGTTAGAGGGTTGAATGATAGGGAAAAAAGGCTTCGGGTTCGTAATATAGTCAGGAGATGGGGGCTAGATGTTATTTGTCTTCAAGAAACTAAAATGGAGTTGATAACTAGAGCTGTGATTCGCAATTTGTGGAGGGGTCAACATGTTGATTGGTCTTATCTAGGCTCTTGTGGAGCTTCTAGAGGAGTGCTACTGATGTGGGATACACGGGTTTAAATAAAGTGGAGGAAGCTGTGGGGCGATTTTTGGTTTCTTGTAGATTTACAAGTTTTTCTGGGTGTTTATTGGCGTTTATGGTCCTAATTTTGTGAGAGACAAAAGGTTCTTATGGGAGGAATTATTTGGTTTGAACAGTTGGTGGAATGTTCCATGGTGTGTGGGTGGTGACTTTAATGTGATAAGGTTTCCCTCCGAGCGTTTTGGTTCTACCTTCTTTACTGCTGCTATGCGGGAGTTTTCCAATTCTATTTCTGAGCAAGGCCTCATTGATATTCCGCTTTAAGGGGGATCTTTCACTTGGTCTAATACTCATGAAGTTGCTTTGAAGGCTAGGTTGGATAGATTTTTGTTTTCTGTAGATTGGGAGGGATAAGTTTCCATCGGTTTCTCAACAACGCTTGCCTAGGCTGTTATCTGATCGTTTCCCGATTGTTCTTGAGGGTGGTTCCTTTCAGAGAGGTAGGAGGCCGTTTAGATTTGAGAATATGTGGCTTAAAGGTGAGGGTTTCGTGGAGAGGGTGCGATCTTGGTGGGAATCTTATAATGTCCTAGGAGCTCCAAGTTTTGTTTTGGCCAATAAATTAAAGCTCTTGAAAAATGATTTGAAGAAATAGAATGTGGAGGTTTTTGGAAATGTTGAAGATCGGGTGAGAAAATTGTGGCAAGAGCTTAGTGATTTAGAGATGATTGAGGATAGTCGTGCTTTATTGGAGGAGGAGAGGCTGGAGTTGGAGAGAGTTCGAGGTGAATTAGAAAAAGTTACTTTGATGGAGGAAATCTGTTGGAGGCAGAAGTCTAGAGTCCTTTGTATTAGAGAACGAGACAAGAATACTAGATTCTTTCATCATATAGCTAACTCTCACAGAAGATTTAATTCCATTGATAGGCTTATGGTGGATGGAGAATTGTCTTCAGATCCGGAGGCTATAGCAGGTTGAATTTATCATTTTTATAGACAGCTATATGCTGAAACTGTGGCTCATAGAAATTAGATGATGTGGAGTTCTCTTGTATCTCGGAGGAAGATGCACTTTGGCTAGATAGGCCATTTGATGAGAAAGAGGTGTTTGGGGTGATTAGTGATTTTAAGGGTGATAAGGCTCCTGGCCCGGATGGCTTTTCTATGGCATTCTTTCAGTCTTGCTGGTGTATTTTGAAGGCTGAAATTATGGCAGTGTTTCAAAATTTTCATACTTAGGCTGTGTTTGAGAAGAGTCTTAATGCTTCTTTCCTTGCTCTTATTCCCAAAAAGGTGGATGCTGTGGAGATCAAGGACTTTCGGTCTATTAGCTTGGTTGGTGGGATTTATAAGATTATTTCTAAAGTGTTGGCCAATTGTCTTAGAAGGGTGGCACATGGGCTTATTTTAGATTCTCAGAATGCATTTGTGAAAGGTAGATAGATATTGGACTCTTTTTTAATTGCTTCAGAATGTATTGATAGTAGATTGAAGTCAAGTGTTCCAGGAGTGTTGTGTAAGTTGGATGTGGAGAAGGCACATGATCATGTGAGTTGGGGTTTTTTATTGTATATGCTTTAGCGCTGTGGGTTTTCAGAGAAATGGAGAAAATGGACAATGTGTTGCATCTCTATTGTTAAATTCTCAATTTTGATCAATGGTAGTCCTTCTGATTTTTTTGGTAGTTCTAGAGGGATTCGACAAGGGGACGTCTTCGTTGCTATTTGATATTGTTATGGAGGGTTTGAGTCGTATGTTGGATGTAGCTGCTACTACTAGTCAGTTCTCAGGCTTTTCTGTAGGTGATATGGCTGGTAATTCGGTGATGGTGTCTCATCTTTTATTTGCTGATGACACTCTTATTTTTTGTGATGCTGATCCTACGCAAATAGCTAGTTTGAGAGCAATTCTGGCTAGATTTGAGGAGGTCTCAGGTTTAAGGATTAACTTGGGAAAATCTGAGTTGGTTCCTATAGGGATGGTGTACAATATGGATGTTTTGGTGGGGATGTTGGGTTATAGGCAATCCTCTCTTCCATTGAGATATTGGGGGCTACCGTTAGGAGCTAAATTTAAGGAGTTGTCAATTTGGAATCCTATTTTGGAGAAGATGGAAAGGAGATTAGCAGGGTGGAAGAGGTTGTATCTATCTAAGGGGGGTAATGTAACTCTTATCAAAAGTACTCTTTCCTCCTTACCTACATACTTCCTTTCCCTTCTACCTTTACTTGGGAAGGTGGCAAATTGTATGGAGAAGTTACAACGAGATTTTCTGTGGAGTGGTATTAATGGTGACTCTAAATTACACTTAGTCAGTTGGGCTTAGGTTTGTAAGCCACTGCAGGTTGGAGGGTTGGGTATTAGACGATTGAGGAGTTTTAATTCTGCCTTGTTAGGAAAATGGTTATAGAGGTATGGCATGGAGGCCGATGCTCTATGGAGGAGGGTTATTGAGGTGAAATATGGGAATGATTGGGGTGGTTAGTGCATGAAAAAGGTGACCAGTGCTTATGGTGTTAGTTTGTGGAGACATATTAGGAGTGGTTGGATGAGTTTTTCTAAGTTACTTCTGTATGATGTGGGGGATGGTACTAGAGTGAAGTTTTGGAAGCATGTATGGTGTGGAGATCATACTCTCCAAGAGGCTTTTCCGGAACTTTATTGTATTAGTAGAACAAAGGATTCTTCAGTAGCGGAGGTTATGTGTTGGTCTGGTGGGAGGATTCATTGGGATGCTAAATTTCGTCGTCCTCCACAAGATTAGCAGGGTGGAAGAGGTTGTATCTATCTAAGGGGGGTAATGTAACTCTTATCAAAAGTACTCTTTCCTCCTTACCTACATACTTCCTTTCCCTTCTACCTTTACTTGGGAAGGTGGCAAATTGTATGAAGAAGTTACAACGAGATTTTCTATGGAGTGGTATTAATGGTGACTCTAAATTACACTTAGTCAGTTGGGCTTAGGTTTGTAAGCCACTGCAGGTTGGAGGGTTGGGTATTAGACGATTGAGGAGTTTTAATTCTGCCTTGTTAGGAAAATGGTTATAGAGGTATGGCATGGAGGCCGATGCTCTATGGAGGAGGGTTATTGAGGTGAAATATGGGAATGATTGGGGTGGTTAGTGCATGAAAAAGGTGACCAGTGCTTATGGTGTTAGTTTGTGGAGACATATTAGGAGTGGTTGGATGAGTTTTTCTAAGTTACTTCTGTATGATGTGGGGGATGGTACTAGAGTGAAGTTTTGGAAGCATGTATGGTGTGGAGATCATACTCTCCAAGAGGCTTTTCCGGAACTTTATTGTATTAGTAGAACAAAGGATTCTTCAGTAGCGGAGGTTATGTGTTGGTCTGGTGGGAGGATTCATTGGGATGCTAAATTTCGTCGTCCTCCACAAGATTGGGAACAAGAATCCTTTGATCTGTTTATGGATATGGTCTACTCTTCGACGGTACGGGGATTGGGTCCGGATCGGGTGTGTTGGAAGCCAGCAAGGAGTAGAGGTTTTGAGGTTAGAGGATTCTATCTTTCTTTCTACCCTCCTACCATCTTATCCTTCCCTTGGAAGATGATTTGGAAATCAAAGGTTCCTCTAAGGGTAGCTTTCTTTTCATGGTCTGCTTCCTTAGGTAAGATTTTAACAACAGATAACCTTCAAAATCGACGTGTGCTAGTTCTTGATTGGTGCTATATGTGTAAGAATTGTAGAGAGTCAGTGGATCATCTTCTTCTTTATTGCCCCATTGCTTGTGAGTCGTGGTCGTTGGTGTTTTGTTTGTTTGGAATTCATTGGGTTATGTCTTAGAAGGTTATTGAGTTGTTTGAGTCTTGTCAGGGTAAGTTTGGATGACATAGAAATATAGAGTTGTGGAGAATTGTGCCTCATTGCTTGTTATGGTGTATTTGGCGCGAAAGAAATGCTAGAAGCTTTGAGGGATATGAACGCTCTATGTTAGAGATTAAGTCTTTTTTTTAACACACTCTCCTCGATTGGAGTGTGGTCTTTTGTCATTTTTCTTCTTCTTCCCTTCCTGTTTTACTTGATCGTTGTAATCTTGGTTTTTGATTTATGCCCCCATAGTACATTCCCAATGTACTCAGGTTGGCTGTTTGTCGTTTTTTAATAAAATTTTCGTTACTTATCAAAAAAAAAAAAAATTATATACCAATAACTTGCCCAATGGGGATAAATGTCATCAACATTGTTAGATATAAAATAAATGAGTCAAGTCTCCTCTAGGATGTACAACGCCAACGGAAATTCTTGGGTCCCACCTCAAAAGTCTAGCCTCCAATTGTAGTTGCCTAACTATTGCTAGTCACAAAACCTGCTTCAAAAATAATGGAATGAGACAAAGCCCAGTTAGGAGCATAATTAATTGGTGAGGAAAATGCAAGTTTCATAATGATGATCATATTACAAAACATGTTATAATATGGGAATTTCCATTTGAATTCTGCAAAATCATTTTCAGTAATAATATAACAAGAATGATTGAAATAATGCAACACAAAGTTTCTCAAAATAACCACCATGAAACTACATAAAACTACATAATATCACTGAGTTATAACAATGTCCAATATCATTTCAAAACTAGAAAACCTCACCCAATGCTACATTACGAGTCATCACAAAAACGTTGTCACAAAGGCAATGTCACGCAACAAGGGAAAAACAACATAAAGAGCTCACAGATTACATGTACTCAAAATACATAGTTTATTTCCAAGTAGTTTCATAAAATCTTTAAATGCCCACGATATCCACAAAGTTCTTGAAGTCTTCAAAATCTTTCCCTTTCAAAAGTGTTTGCATTAATTTCCCAAATAACACAAGTCAAGATAAGCATCATTACTCATTAGAATTTCCAAATAATACCATAAATTCATAAAATCCATAATCAAAGGATTAAATCAAAGATGCTCATATTATTTTCTATGCCAACAATTCATGCATTTCCCCATATGCAATATCAAATATGATGCACTTTTCATATATAATCGTGTGTGTGTGTATATATATATATATATATATTGAGGGTTACAAAACAACACTTTCTAGGAAAATATAGTTCCACAATCAATTTTCCAAAAATGTGTAAAATTTCATGCAATATGATTATTTTTCTAAAATCTTATTAAGAAGCTACTTACCTTGCAACCTACAAAAAGCCTAATTTCTAAAGCTCCAAAGGTGATTAGCTAGAACCTAAAGAATGCCAAGCAAACCTGCCAAGATACATATAAAGCTTGAAATTGCATCTACCTATGAAATAGAAAATTGCTAAACAAGTGACTAATTTAGGCAAACTTAAATATTTTAGAATTTGGGTGTCATCCTACCCACCTCATTTTAAGACAACACTCTTATTGGCATGGATAAATCAGCTATACCCCAACTCTTCCAAAAATCCTCAGTAGACATCATTCTACCCAGTTAGCTATAAGTCTTCCATCAAGTTGGCAAGACCTAGCTTAAAAAAATCCCATCAAAATGAGTCTAAAGTCATTAGGTCCACACGATAATTTAAGTTGAAAAGATTAAGCCCCTAAAGTAAATTCTCTCACATTCATAGAATTCCCTTTAGTCATGCCCAAAGATCTTAATCTCACATGTATTTGACTTACAAAGCCACTAAACAATATATTTGCAAGTTATAAACTCCAACTTATGGTTATAAGCCTTTCAAAGCCTTTCCTATTTGTTTTTGTTTAAATTCCTTTTTGGCCTTAAGATCCTAAACTTTATAAGTTGTTTCCACAAGATTTACACAACATTTTCAAGAGAGACTCATGAAACAAGATATATCACAATATCCACCAAGACAATAACCAATCTAAACCCTTAACTAGCTCCAAATAAACTCAATAGCAATGAAAAATTAGATTTACCAACTATTTCATATTAGAAACCCAAAACCTCCAAATTTTAGCTAAGCAGAAACTTCAAATGGCCATCATTTGCATAAAAACCATAAACCATTAATCAAACAAGTCCACCAAATCAAAAAGCATATACTTACTTACATGAATATCACTCAAAAAGTTTTAGATTAGAAGGAAGTCTAGCAATAACTTGAAAATCTACCAAAAGTTAAGAGTTTTACCTTAAAATTTTGAGATGAAAGAGTCAAAAGCCCATTTACGAACACGACTAAAAGAGTTTGTTCTGGTTGCTGTATCCCTGTTACTTATCAAAAAAAAAAAAAATTTTGAGATGAAAGAGCCCAAGAAGTTCTAATGGATTTTTCCAGTGCATCCCGCTGGAAAAATGATGTTGGAGGTGGTGGTGGAGTGGTGCACTGGTGGGAGTGTGAGAGAGATTGGTGTGTGCATTTTTTTTGTTTGTGTGAAACAAAAGAAAAGAGAGAGGGAGCCTATGGCCAGCCAAGAGAAAAAGGGGGGGGGGGGGGGGGGGGCGCGCCAAGGGGAAGAGAGATATTGAGTTTGAGTGGTTGAGGGGAGTGGGGTAGGTGGGGGTCTTCTAAAAAAAACTGTTACTCTTGTTTTGGTTAATGCATTGTCTAATGATGCTTCCCTTTTCTGCAATCCAATGTTAGTCTTAATGATTTTTTGTTTTTTTTCATTTTACCAGTTCTTGGGTTGATGGTCATTAAATCAAATTCATAAGGAGTTATTAATTTTTTTCACATTTTCATCTCATTGGTCATTGTGTGTTGAGCTACAAGGTTAATATTTGTTTTTCCGCTTTCTTTTCATCTCATTGTTTATTTTGTGTTTTGATTTTTTCTTCCCCTTTCCTGTTGATTTTATTAAACTGAAGTTTTGCTCTGATTATGGGTACTGTTGCTAAAAGTTTTCTATCGCCTGTTTGTTGCAGATAAAACTCAGAGGATTCTTATCACATATTCAGCAACTCCGTGTTGGTTACTGGGGAATCACTTCTATTAAGGCCCAATCCATGTCGTCTCCTGGATTGCCATCCCCACGTTCAAAAGATGCCACAGATGAGTATCAGCAGCCTGCCGAGGCTTCTGGTGTTGGAAGGAACTGGGTTCAGAGCATGTTCAGCAGGGATACAGCAACCAGAACAAACTCTTTTAGTCGTGTTCGTAAATGGGCTTCTGACGGTGGCAGTTCAGGTAGCCCTTTTATTAATATTACACACTTGTATTATTATTTGTTATTTTCAGTTAATGTATCACCATATCAACGTGATTTGCTGTCTTCTGAGTTCAGCCACAACTGAGAATGGGACTCCTCGCAAACAAGATGTATCTACTGCTGGTCAGAAAAAAATTCAAACCAATGTTCGCATACTTAGGGGTCATAGCGGTGCCATTACTGCTCTACATTGTGTGACAAGAAGAGAAGTTTGGGATTTGGTGGGTGACCGTGAAGATGCAGGTTTCTTTATCAGTGGAAGCACAGACTGCTGTGTAAGTGTTCATATTTAGGTGTTTTCTTCTATCTTACAGTTTCTTCACTTGAGTGGCTTTGAATTATGTTGTGAAGGTTTTAAAGATGCAATGTATATTCTATTTCTACAATCATGCAGGTTAAGATCTGGGATCCTAGTCTTCGTGGTTCTGAACTGCGGGCAACTCTGAAAGGACATACCAGGTTTTCTTTTCCCTTTTTCTTTTTTTGTTGGATTCGTTGAAGCCAATCTGCAGTACTCCCTTTGTCTCTTTGATTCACCTTAAATTAATGTCTTTCCTTTCTTGCTTCATATGAAGGACTGTCCGTGCAATAAGTTCTGATCGAGGAAAGGTGGTATCAGGATCAGATGATCAGTCTGTTTTAGTATGGGACAAGCAAACAACTCAGCTTCTAGAAGAGCTAAAAGGCCATGATGGACAGGTTTGTGTGCTTGACACTTCTTTTCTTTGATAAATGACTGGTTATGGAACCAGAAAGGTGTGTGCTGAGCGTATAAGTGGAAGAACAACCAATGCAATGTAACAGTAATAGAGTTTTACTTGGTGTAACTTGAATCTGACCCATACATGTGTATAAATATATGATAACTTATATGCAAAATTGCTAGCTTCTTTTTCTTCCTTTTCTTTCCTGCTAAGCAATGAAGACATTATGGAGAGCAGTAGTGACGATATATGTAGTTGATGATTGTAACTGAATTAATTTGTATGTCTGTCTTTGTAGGTTAGCTGTGTGCGCATGCTGTCTGGTGAACGTGTCCTCACTGCAGCCCATGATGGTACTGTAAAGATGTGGGATGTTAGAACAGATATGTGTGTGGCAACGGTAGGTCGTTGTTCTAGTGCAGTTCTATGCATGGAGTATGATGACTCAACAGGAATCCTTGCTGCTGCTGGCAGAGATGCGTATGTTTATTGAAAGTCACAATTATTATCAAATTTGGATATTCATATCTGGCTTGTTACCTGAAAGGCAACTTGGTAATACATGCGTTACAGGGTTGCCAATATTTGGGACATCCGTGCAGGTAGGCAGATGCACAAGCTGTTAGGGCATACAAAATGGATTCGGTGAGAGAAAGGATCATATAATATTTTTTTTGTTCCTTTTATATTTTTTAGGGATGGGTTTAAAGACTCCATGATTTTGTGTGTAAAATATGCAGGTCAATTAGAATGGTTGAAGATACTTTAATTACTGGTAGTGATGATTGGACAGCAAGAACATGGTCTGTTTCACGGGGAACTTGTGATGCTGTTTTGGCATGCCATGCTGGTCCAATATTATGTGTTGAGTATTCCCCATTGGACAAAGGAATAATAACAGGTTGAACCTCATCACCCATTCTGTATGCTGTGTTCTTTCCTTGTCTTGGTTACTCCAAAAATTTTAGGGTAGCAATGCTTTTGTGAAATTAAATATGATGTTTTTTTTCAGGTTCAACTGATGGACTGTTGCGGTTTTGGGAAAATGAGGAGGGTAAGAGCATTGATGATCTCTTTATTAGTGAAAATTCTTTCTTTCCATTCCTTGGATGTTCAGCTTCTTTTAGTGCTTGGCTTTATCTAAACAGATGCATGACACTGTTCATTATAGTACTTTTTTAGTGCTTGACTTTATCTAGCCAATATTTGAATCTACATTCGAAATGAACAGTATCATGCATCACAAGATGAGGGTAAGAGCCAAGATTTAGATGTTTCTTCTTTCATTAAGATTAACTTTGCAATGTGTGCAGGTGGTATAAGGTGCATGAAGAATGTTACCATTCATAATGCTGCTATATTATCTATCAGTGCTGGGGAACACTGGTTAGGTATTGGAGCAGCTGATAATTCTATGTCTCTCTTTCAACGGCCTCAAGAGAGACTTGGTGGCTTCTCTAGCACAGGTTCAAAAATGGCTGGTTGGCAACTCTATCGAACACCACCAAGGACAGTTGCCGTGGTATGTGTTGTATGTCTTTACTTTCTGCTTGTATTATGGCTATTTGATCCCTCATTCAGGGGTGGAGCCACACTAAAGTTGTGTCATAATATTTTGAGATTTCATTACTCACAAATTTTAGTATTTCAAAGTTTCAAAAAGATATTTTTATCAAGAAATGGATGAATTTGTGTTGTTTTATATACACAATCAATAAATGCGAAGCTTCTTTTATCTACTTAAAAATGCGAAAAGACAACTGAATATATTATATATGTTTTATTAGAGTACATCTAGTGATGCATGATACTGTTCATGTGGCACATAGATTCTAATCTTGGCTCTGCCCTTATCCAAAATTGTGTTGTATGCTGTTGTTATCACACATAGCTTATCTCATCTTTCTCAGCCATTCTGTTAGACTCTCCCCCCGCCCTTTTCTATGCTTAGATTTTCTTCTTCTTCTTTTTTTTTTTTTTTTTTTTCCTTTTTTTTTGGGTGGGATAAGATTTGGCCCCGAGTGGAGGGGGAAGGGGAATTAATGTTTGGATTGTCCTTGTAAATTCAAGTTTTCCTTTATTCCCTCTATGTATATGAATATTTAATATATGTGTGCAACGTTTGAGAAACTTATTAAACCTAGAGCACATATTTATCTCAGGAAGTTCATTAATTCTGTTGTGGGATCATATTGCTCCAATTACAATTTTTTTTTTTTTTTAATTTTATTATTGTAATTTGTGTATTTATCTTATTCATCTAGTTGTGTATATGCTGCGAATCCAACAACTCAAACCCTCACCCCCCCTGCTTACCAACTCACCCAACTGGTGGAGGTTATTCATCTAGTTATTGAGAATTAACTCAATTAGAACAAAAATCAAACTAACATAAATGGAGCTTGCTTGATGACAAGTCATTTTGTAAGCTATTTGCTAAATAAAGCATAGAGCGAGAATATGCATGGGCATAAACAAGGGATGCAGATTTAATATGATCACAGTGATTGGTTTCTCTTAATTCATGGTTTATGCATGACACAAAAGATAACAAATGTTAAAACCAAAGCAATAAATGTCACAACTTGAAATCTTAAAATGTGTGATGCCTTACATACAGATTCATGGTTACTTGATTCACTGTTTGACTTTGGCCTCTTCTGTGGTATCCAGGTAAGATGTGTAGCTTCAGACCTTGAGAGGAAAAGGATATGCAGTGGTGGTCGTAATGGACTTCTTAGACTATGGGAAGCCACTATCAACATCTAAGTTATTATTGTATTTTATGTACATTTTCTGCCTTGTAGTTCAAAAGGTCAAGGGGTAAGGGTTGCGATGGCAATTGCCTATTTTTTGCCTGGTGTTTGGGTGTAGTATGTAGGATGGCTAAATCCTAATTTTGCTTGCTGGCTGTGCTTTCACCCTACTGTTTTTATTTGCATGGTTCATCAATGTATACAAGTGTTTGTATTGTAATATACAAACTTCAGGAAGTGAAATAAAATATGATGTAGTCGAGTTTATCATTTAATAAGAGATTGTCTTCTTCAAATTTTTTTATACTTCCATGGCCTGAATGGACAATTCACTTAATACAGGGATAACTTAAACATGATATGTGGTTCAGTACAAGTCAAAAGTGAGGATAGCAACGTGGTGGTTTGTGGCTATTGGTGGGGTTATTTCTAGTTAGCCCTCATTAAGCTATTGTCCTTTAAAAATAAATAAACAAACAAAATCCCATGAAGCCAAGTGGAATTGTTGCTGCTAGCTATACAGAGGACTAACGGCCTGTTTGGAATTTTGTTGTAAGAAATAAAGAAAAACTAGTATGAGTTATAATTTAAATAAAGATGCTTAGATTGTTTATTTTTGTTCTTATTTAGTGCCTAAACATTTATTAAAGATAAGTTAAAAATATCAAATATTTTTGTTCATATCAGGACAATTTGACAAAATAAACATATGTTTTGCGGTACATTATAAAATACTTTACATTTTAAGTTTTTTTATAGTAATTTCTTATATTGTTATATATAGTTAGCTTGTAACCATATACATATGCATGAATATACTTAAAGATATATAATAAGATGCATAATATAATTCCTATATATATAATTTAAATATTATTGATAGTTATTTTTATATTTTGTTAACTTTTTAAAAAAAATTGTCAGGATGTTATTAAGTATAAAATGTAAATTATCCATGCTTATTTATTATTGTGAAATAATTTTTTTTTTTTTTTACAATTCATTTATTTTAGACTTTTTGATTTTTGTACTTAATAATTCATTTGGATGAATATTTATAATGTGGTCTTACATTTGATTCTAAAATTAAGAAATAAAACTTTTTAAGAATAAATATTTAGGACACATGGTGCAAAATTGAAACTTTAATTTAGAATTCTAATTTGAGTTTCTCTCAACTTCAATTATTATTATTATTATTATTATTATTATGAGAATAGTATATACAACGTAAAAAAGAAGCTATTTTACCAACAACAAAAAAAATGCTTAATTGTCATATTTTTATTTCGTTTCGTCCCAAAGACATATTCCTAACGTTGTCACTACATTAATATTATATATATATATATATATTATATTATTTGATAAAATGAGATTTTAAAGACATCTTATCATGTATACGGTATACCATTATAAATCTCCACCGTGTCTGTTGATCTTAAAAGCGAATAGTGAAGTTTCTTATCTTCATCAACATATCCCATATGTAATACAAAATCACATTTACTTGGCATACCTCGTGAATTAAGCTAAATATCTATCTCTAATGCAGACCACCCTTCAAGAAACGAAACATTAAGCAGCACAATAAATTCTAGTTTGATTCATTGGATGCATCAGATCAACTTGCTACTCCTGGAAAGTTGGATTCGAGGTCACATTTCCCATCCATCCTATAAAAAAGTGTAACCCAAAGAACCTATGAACTTTGTTAACAAGATGATGGGAATTTTAACAGAATCATATACTATATTAAAAAAAAATTTTTTTTGCAAAATAACTATATAATAAAAGTAAAGTTTGGGCAAAATCATTTTAAAAATATTGTAAAGTTGGAGATTACACTTATTATGTGTCCGCATACTTTCTTCATCAATTGTAATCCTCTTTATTGTTTTTCACATATGTAATACAATATCACTTGTACTTGCCAATTGCCATCCCTCGTGAAGGAAGCTAATTATCAACTCTAATGCACTTTCACTCTTCAAGAATGAAAGTGCATTAGAGTTGAAGGTATGGGCTAAAATTCATGATTTATGTACTCTTACTCAAGCTGAAGCAGCGGTAATTCTGTGGGCTCTAAGGTTGGCTACTGCTGAAAATTGGTGCAACATCATTGTGGAGGGGGATTCAAAAATATGTTTTGATACCTTGTCCAAAGCAGAAGAACCTTCTGATTGGTCCATCTCCTCCATCATTCGTGATGCTACTGATATGAGTGTATCTTTTGATAAGTGTGAGTTTTGCTGGGTTAAGAGATCTCTAAACTCAGCAGTCCATTCAGTTGCTAAATATGCTATTACTCTTAAAGTAGGTTTCTTGTGTAATAACTGTAATTTGCCTTCCCCTATCTTGAACGCTTGTAGGCAAAATGTTTGTACCTCCTCTTGTTCCAATTAATCTAATGAAATGGCAGATTATCAAAAAAAAAAAAAAAATCATTAGGCAGCATAATTTATTCTTTTCACTATTGATATCATTTCTTGAGGAACAAATTACATGAGCACATCTGCACCTCAGCAAATGAAAATACTTGAAATTTAATGTCATAAAAATAAAAAACAGTTTAGCTTATTATTTTATCTTTCAATAGGCATTGGAGATGAACAAAAATGTAAAAAGTTCACAGTCACACACCACAATTCACAACCATTCGTATGAGTTGATTTCTAATCAACTCCTCATTTTTTGATTCATTGGATGCATCATGTATAGCAACTTGCTGCTGCGGCTGCAAAGTTGGATCCAATGTCACGTTTCCCATCCATCCTATAAAAAAGAGTAAACCAAAGAACCGATCAACTTTGTTAACAATATGGGAATTTTTACAAAATATGATGTTAATGTTTTGCTTCTTTTGACATGTAGTCTTGCAAAAGTATCACACAGTACTTCTGTATAAAATCTCCTTTCTTATCTAATCAAAATTGTCAAAATTATACTTTAGTATCAAAATTAATTTTAGATATAAGAGATCACATTCACATGCATAATGTTTTGTGCAAATAACATTATTCCTTTTGTTACTCGCAAAGTCATTTCCTAGTGCAACCAAAACTAACATGGCTGCATGGGATTAGCTATTATATTGTAGAAAAAATAACTTTTTTAATGGACGTAAAACTGAAATTTCAACATTCCTTTCATTATGGAAATGGCTTCATCATTAACCCAAAACATCTCAAAAGATGGCAAAATGACTGTTGAAGTAAAGATCACTAAATTTTTAAAATCAAAAGGAGATTTTTACGTTTTTAGACCCCCTTAAAACACAAGTTGTTTAACCTAGTGTTGAGGACCGTTTTTTCGGCCCACATGGCATTACTTCATTGGCAACCCATGCCACATCGATATATTATTGATTTTTTTGGGTAAATCTATTTAAAACCCAAAATAAGCTCATATCTCATTCAACTACATGGATTGGGCTCACATAGCCCACGAGATCCTTACTTCAAGAGGCGGATTCATGATCCACATTTCCTCTTCATCAATTGGGATCATAACCCTAGACATCATCAACATCAACATATGGATCGGGCTTAAGCAATGAATCAAAGCTCGCAGCCCATATTACCTCTCTTACACTCATGGCAAGCGGCTTCTTCGACGAGAGCCCATATTTACACAAAATGACAACAAAACCCGAGGTACATCATCTCACCTTTGGCTTATGATCCAAGCTCATAAGTCTCTTTGGGGAAACTTTGGGAGTCGTGGTTTTGAGGGCCAAGAGGTATGTTTAGTAAAGCTCCAACGGTTTAAAGTTGATAAAAGAAATATGTTGCTTGGCGTGTCTTCTTCAACTCCCTAAACTCTGATGAGTTTGTGTGTAATGGGTAACATATGGTAAGCATCTCTTATCATGTAGCACTTAAAATGATAAAATTCCTCATTGCTCTTTTCCTAAAGCTTGATGTTCATCATGTGACAAATGCTTGATATCCCCAGCCATCTAACTGCTGGGAAAATAACTGTTCATTCAATCCCCAGCTGTTGCTATACAAATTTAGAAACTTCATTATATTATTCTACATAAATCTTATTACTTCTTTTAGCTAAAATCCAACTCAAACACATGACCTAATCTGATTGGCTATCTTTTATCTCTCTCTATACAAAATATTCATGATATCTTAGATACCCAACTGCTGTCTGCCATAATCTGACCATATATTTCTCTGCCAGCTGCCAGGGCAGAGCATTAAATACTCTTCTTGCTTATGTCACAACCCAATGAGACCCTCACTAAATCTCCAAAGCTTTTTTGACTATCAACCTACCCTTCTATTACTTGCTAGAAATATGTTGTAATGGAACCTTGCACCAAAAATACAAACATCCAAAAAGGAAACATTTCCAGCTAAACCCCAGCAGTGCATTCAACACTTGACACTTGGCTGGAAGTGATGTCATCAGCCATTTAATGCTGAAATCCCAGTAGCCAGCTGTTATACCCAAAATAGCAAGATACCCTCCAAAGAGATCTTACCATTTTTCAGCCAAATCCTTGAAATGATCTCCCCAGCAGTCTGAAATGACCCATCTGACCTTATTGGTTCTGCCCAAAGCAAACAACTTTTTCATGATAGCTGTCACAGCTTTTGCTGACAGCTGGGACAGCTTTTTCATGATAGCTGTCACAGCTTTTCCTGACAGCTGGGACAGCCTTTTCAGAACAACTGTGACAGCTGACCCAGCAGCTTGAGCATTACTGATTTTTCCACTTTTGGCTAAAACCAAAACTAACTATTGAAATTACATTTCTCTTGCCAAAATACCTTCCTTTTCTGTTACTTTTTCCCCAACAGCCTTTACCCGAAACAGTAAAGAATACCTTAAAGCTAAACTACCATTTTTGGCCAAATCTTGAGATAGATTCTCTTAAAATTCATTGCTATTTGGGTCAGATTTTGGCTGATATTACTTGCTAAAATATCCCCCTAAACTCAGCTAAAAAGGATCCTTTTTCAACACCTCAAAGGGGGGACACCAATGGAGGAACTCTCTCAGAAGCTTCCCTATTCTTTCTCCCTTGAATTATCTTCCTAAGCCATGAATGAAGTGCTGAACTTCTGAGTTATTTTTAGTTTCTAAATGAGAAACTAAACTCTTCAACCCTTAGCTCACAAATGCCTTTTATAAGCCTTCATACAATCCCAACAGTAAATCCCAGCAGCTTGGTTAAACACACTACTATGCTATTACTTTCTTATACTTGTCATCTCACTCTCCATATTATGAAAATACGTATATCTTGCTGCCCATATCTCTAAACATCTCTTTCTTCACTTCCCTTACATAATCTCATACACACTTACTACGCCATTACATATTACACACCACAATTCTTCTAGGCTCTACTCTCATACTTTCTCACTCTAAAATTCTATTGTTTTGCTGCTCATAAACATATCTCCGTACTCTTCTCTTACAAAACCTCTCATCTTGGAAAGCAATCTCTACTACTCCTCAGCAGAAGATCCCAGCAGTAAATCCTAGCAACATTGTTAACACACTACAATACTATTACTCCTCTTATACTTATTCTCTCATTCTCCATATTCAGAAAATACACCTATCTCACTGCTCCTATCTCCAAATACCTAAACACATCTCCACACTTCTCAAGAGATATCAATCACTCATACTAAAGCCCTTCTCCTAGAAGGCACCAAGATATCATATCAAAGCCCTTCTCTTAGAAGGCACAATTACTTCTTACAAAAGCCCTTCTATTAGAAGCCACAAGTACTCCATACAAAAGCCCTTCTCATGAAAGGCAACACTATTCATAACTCCATAACAACTAAAAGAGCATTGTCAAGGGGAAAACTCATTTAAGTGCATGATAAGAGGGGCAAACTTAACCAACCCCTACACACAGCTGAGCATACTCTCTCTCCCTCCAGTTGCACCCATTTTTTTCCCTCAATCTTGAAGTTATCATGGAAAACTATCTCTCTACCGTTGGGGTCACTCTATTGGGACATTATTAGCTCACAGAAGCTGTACAGTTGGGGCTACAAATCATACAAAGATAAGTGACTTTTCTTCCTTATCTTTAAATTTACATCATTAAGTATATGATTGCTTCACATTTAAATATATATTACTTTACTCCAACTACTATTACAACTATTGACTAAGGCTTAAACTCATTTAAATGCATGATAAGAAGAGCAAGCTTAACTAGTCTCTACCGCTAGCATTCTGCTGGAACCCTATTAGCTCACTGATGCTACACAGCTGGGCTACAAACCATACAAAGATAAGTGACTTTGCTTGCATATCTTTAAGTTTACATCCTTGAGTACATGATTACTTTACCTCTAGATAAATACAACTTTATTTCAACTATCATTACAACTACTAATCAAAACTATCATATCAAACACACATTACATATTTATTCAATCCTTATCTTTATTCAACCATTATCGTGATTCTTAGACTTTGGCCTTAATGATTTTGTAGGCTTAAAAATACGCCGGTAGCCGTTGAACCATGTGGCCCAATGTTGAGTTCCGGACTCAACT
This sequence comes from Quercus gilva, assembly GCA_023621385.1. NCBI lineage: Eukaryota > Viridiplantae > Streptophyta > Magnoliopsida > Fagales > Fagaceae > Quercus > Quercus gilva. Next base: position 24,110,100 of record CM042482.1, on the reverse strand, counting down.
CCCCAAAAAGAACTCGGGCCTAGTAAGGTCATCCCTACAGCGGACCATACGTGGTCGAGGAATCGAAAAATGGCCTCGAACACCTAGTTATTTAGCTAAGTGATTACTTAGATAAATTATTCAGATCTAGGTTAACACAATCAAATCATATCATGTAAATAATGCGGAAAAGTAAACAACATAACGATATGATAACCCAGGAAAACCAAACTGATAAAAAACCTGGGAAGGATTTAACCTAGCTATCCTCAAGGTAAAACAGATCCACTATGAAAGAATTGAGGTTTTTGCAATAAGACTTAGACCACTAACATCCTATTGCTACATGGTGTAGAAAACTTACTACCACGACCACATGACAGCTCCGAGTTTACGGACTACTTCTTTCCTTGATCCACTGCAACCACAAGTACTCCCACTTGTGACTTTGGGACTCCACTCAAAGGTTTCAGATCTCCTTTAATTTCTTTATGCGGTAACTGAAGCGATCACCAAGTTCTTGACATGAATCTTGATAACCCTAAGTGTGTATGAAGGTAAACACCTCTAAATCTCACAAGAGATTCAACACACAGCATATCAACAACCTCTAAAACATAGCTAGTGTTTTTCCTTTTATACTTGGAGTCGTGCACATCAAATAAGGCTTGGGCTGAGTTGGAAATTCTACAGAAGAAATAATCTGCACGAGGTTCGATCAATCAAGCCTTGCAGATTTAGCCAATAAATCCTGCAATTTACTCGATTCCAACTTTGAAAATAAACACACTTTGAGTAGCCTAAATCTAGACTCTAAGTTTTGATCATGGTCTACCAACACATTATAAATTAAAGTTCTAATACATTTAGTTCCTAAAGTCTTAGAACCTAACAAGATTACTTTTCCATTAAGTAAAGATCCATATTGATGCAGTTTCAAATACTTAAGAATTTGGATTTTCCTTATATTTTAGGTACTTTAAAGTGCTAACTTTCCTATCTGATAAGAGTCATTTGATGTAGTTTATTAAATAGAAAGTATTTAGAATTTATTTATTTATTTGGTATTTGGTTTTATGGAGCTTGTCAATTATCCTCCTAGCCTCTAAATGAAAACAACATCCATCAATTAAATTCCTTTGAGAATTTCAAATTCTCTATTCCTAGTAGATTTCAGAAAAAAAAAAAAAAAAAAATTCATGAATTTAAAGAATTTGTATCTGATTAGAACAAGATAGTGCACTATATATGCATGATCATATAATGTAAGTATAAAGATGGTTCCAAGAAGAGTCAAAATCATGCTTTGAGTTCTTTAAACTGTAACACATCAAGAAGTGATCTATTTTATATTGCATTTATGTGCATGCATGGTTACTAGAGAAGGGTCTATGCCTCTGGCTTGGAGTTCCCTGTACTCTTGGCATAGTGCACAAGGCTCGCAGAAGAAGCGGGTGATCCAGTCCGGTGCTGGGGACTCAGTAAGGCCAAACCTGCCCTTAACTTTGTATGATATGTGCCTGACATAATGCAGGCCATTCTAATGATGATGGAGATCAACCCATACAACAGTCCGCTGACATAATGCAGTCCATGCTCTGAATTAGATTTCTTAGAGCATTCACAGCAAACTCACTACAATTTTTGTTACTTTAACTAATCTACTATTTACACACAACTACATCAGTTTTAATAATCTATCTATAATCCATTCATTAATTATTTTATTTCTTTCTTGTCTCCCTCTTTCCCAAATAAACTAAAAAAAAATCAATATCAAAATCAAAATCTACAGTGGTCCGAGCTCTACCACAAAAACTCACAAGCACCAAAAGAACCAAGTCAACCCACGAGCTCCACCATCCACAAATTTGTCATCTCCAACTCAACCCAGTACCCACCTGCTAGGTTCTAAGGGATTAAGAACTAATGTATTAGAACTTCATTTTGTAATGTTGGTAAACCATGATCAAAACGTTTTAGTTGTATTTAAACTTGCTCAAAGTATGTGTTTTTATGTAAAGTTGAAATCGAGTTACTACAGGATTTACTGTGTAAATCTGTCTAGCTCGATCGATTGACAATTAGACTCGATCGATTGAAAGTTGTGTAGATTGTTTTTTCTGCAGAATTTCCAACTCAGTCCAAGCCTGTTTGACGTGTAGGGTTTTATGTTTTGCCCTAGGTATAAAAGGGAAAACTCTAGCCACGTTTTATGGTTGCTCTTTATGTTGTGTGTGTGAATCTTTTGTGAGATCTAGAGGTGTTTGCCTTCACACATATTTAGGGTTATCAAGGATCAAGACTATGTCAAGAACTTGGTGATCATTTCAATTGTAGATTCAAGAGCTTAAAGATATATAAATGGGAGTACTTGTACTTGCTGGGAATTCAAGAAAGAAGTAGTCCGTTGACTTGGAGCTGTCACGTAGTCATGGTAGTAAGTTTCCTACTCGAGGTAGCAATAGGATGTTAGTGGTCTAAGTCGCTATCATGTAAACTTCAATTCTTTCATAGTGGATTCAGTTTTACCTTGAGGATAACTAGGTTAAATCCTCCCCAGACTTTTTTACCGGATTGGTTTTCCTGAGTTGTCATATCTTTGTGTTCTTAATTTTTCGCACTTTACATTGATATAATATATTAGTGTTAATCTAGATTTGATAATTTGACTAAGTTAATCATTTGGCTAATTAACTAGGTTAATCTAGTTGTGTTTAAGGGGTCTAAAAACGTACAAATGGTATCAAAGCAAGTAGCTCTCTTGTTGTAGATCCTTTGATTTAAGAGCTGATCCTTGACCTCGGTTGTCATAGAACACAGGCACTCTCTTGTTATTCCACCTCACTTTGATGGGAATAACTATGCTTATTGGAAAGTAAGGATGAAAGTATTCCTGAAATCTATTGATGAGAGAGTCTGGAACTCCATTAAATACGGATGGGAGAAGCCCACTACTCCTGTGAGTGAGTGGCAAACTTCTCAGAAAGAAGCAGCCGCTGTCAATAGCAAAGTTATGAATGCTATCTTTAATGCTGTTTCTATGGAGGAATTTAAGAGAATATCTAATGTTGAGGTTGCTCATACTGCTTGGAATATCCTCCAAACTATGCATGAAGGCACAAAGGCAGTTAAAATCAATAAGTTGCAGCAATTAATTATTAGATTTGAAAGCATTAGGATGTCTGATGATGAATCTTTTGATGAATTCTATGCTAAGCTTAATGATATTGTTAATTCTGCATATAATTTGTGTGAAATCTATGATCAACCTAAAATTGTTAGGAAGATTCTTAGATCTTTGACTGAGGATTTTAGACCCAAAGTGACTGCCATCACTGAAAACAAAGATGTGGACTCCATCCCTGTTGATGAACTTGTAGGATCTCTTCAGTCCTATGAGTTGGACCTACCAAAGACTAGCAAATCTAAATCAATGGCTCTTAAGTCTGTGATAATGTGGATGTGAATGGATTTGATGATAAGCTCTCTGCTACAGAGATTGCCTATCTTACCAAGAACTTTAGAAACTTTCTTAGGAACAACAACAAAAGGGCAAGGGGTAAGAACAATGCTGAACCTAGAAACTTTAGGAGGAATGATCCCATTAAGATAAACAACACTAAAAAACCTAAAGAGAGAAGAGATCAACCTTCTAATAATTCTATGGGTCAACAATGTTTTGGGTGTCAAGGGTATGGTCATGTAAAATCTAAATGTCCAACATTCTTGAAGTCTAAGGATAAAGCTATGGCAGTAACCCTCAGTGATGATGAAGTTTATGACAATGAGTCTAGTAGTGATGAGGATGGAAACTTCATTGTTTTCACTGCTACTGTTGTAGTTGATGAAAGTGTTGCTGTTGAAGAGAACCCTTCTGATGGGGAACTCTCTGAGGATGCAAACTTACAAGAAGCCTATAATAAACTTTACAAAGTTGCTGCAAAGGATGCTATGAGTGTTGATTTAGGCTTAAAGAAAATTGCATTTCTTGAACTTGAAAAGAAAATTTTGCTTGTGAAACTGTTTGATGCTAATGAATTGTTGAATAATGTGAAGACTGAGAACATGCTTTTACTTGAAAAAGTTAAGAATTTAGAACTTGAATTATCTGGTGCTAGAGAACAAACTAATAGGTCTGCAAGATCCAAACTTGATCATATGCTGAGTGTTCAAAAGTCTCCCTCTAACAAAACTGGTTTAAGTTTTGAAGAAAGCATTTCTATGCCTGAACCCTATTTCACAAACTTTGTTCCTTCTTCTGAGCCCCCGGTGAGTGAGATTGTCAAACGTGTTGAAGTTACACCTCTTAGGAAGATTAGGGTTGATCTTCAAGAGTCTAAACCTAAGTCTCCTAATCCTCTTAAGGGCAAGTTGCATGATAAGCCTGCATGAGTTTGTCATTTTTGTGGAAAGTCTGGGCACATTTGTCCAAACTGTTTCAAGTTGCAAGCTGCTAAGCGAGAAAATAAGCCAAAAGTACCTATGCCTCAAGCATAAGATCCTATGATACTTAATGGTGAATTGGTAAAGGCTCTAAACCTTTGTTCCAATCCTGGAGTTGGTCATCATTCTAATGTGAATAATAACTCCAATGCTAGAGTTGCATCTAAAAAGCTTTGGATGCAAAAAACTCAATCTAATTAAGTCTTTCTGACATGGTCCTTGTGCTTTATCGCTCTACTCTTTGTGACAATTTTTTTCTTACTGTTTTGTTTTCTTTGTTTTCTTTGCATTGCATAACATTCATGCATTTCATTCTAGGATTGTTTTTGTTTTTTTTTTTTTGTTTTTTTTTTTGTTTTAAAATTAAAAATAAATAAAAAAAAGAGGGAAAAAGGAAGCAAAATGTGTTTTGCATTATTTTTCTTGGATTTGAGATCAAGGTTGGCCAATTTATTTTTGCATAACAAGTCTATGTACCTTATTTAGCTTTGATGAGTTTATTTCTTACACTTTACTAGTTTGAGCTTTGTAGTGCATGTTGTGTGGGAGTTGTTTATAGTTTTTGATCACATGATCTTAATCTTGATCTTGAAGTTACATGCCTTTGATTGTCAGAATTGAAGTTATTGAGAAAGGCATAAATAACCTTCTTACCACTGTTTACTAGCCAATCATGAACAAGGATTTGAAACCCGGACCGGACCGTACTGTCTGACCGAAAAAACCTCGAACCGTTCAACTTTACGGTTCTTTTAGCCTAAAAAACCGCTCTATGTGAAAAAAATAGAGACCCGTAAAAATCGTGGTCGGACCTCACAGTTCTGAGAATCGTAATCAGACCGCTTCTCATGGTTTTGAATCTGAACCTTAAAAAAAAAAAACAGAAAAGGAGAAAAGGAAGAAGACGACGTCGAAGCAGGTGTGGCGCCATGAAGCAACTGCTGCTTCTTCTTCTTCTTCTTCTTCTGCTTCTTCTTCTTCTTCTTCTTCTTCTTCTTCTTTCTTTTTTTTCTTCTTCTTCTTCTCTGTCCGTCTCCCTCTCTCTTTTGTTTGCTGAACTTTGTTAGGCATGTGGTCTGTTATCTCACTTTCTCTTTCTTTGTATTTGTTATGACTACTCTGACTAATATTAGTTGCCTAGCATTGGAAATATAGAAAGTTTCCGGAGCTCTCCACGTGTCTACAGTACTGACATTAGCTGTTGGGCATTGGAAATAATAAAAGATTTTAAATTTTGAATAAAAGAAAGCTCTCCACGTATAATGCTTTACAGCTTTAGTGCATATAGTGCTTGATTGCTGTCAAGCATTTCCTTTAGTATTTGAATAAGCTTTAGTACATAAAAATATATAATGCTCTCCAGGTATAATGCTTTAGTACATATAGTGGTGTACATTGACTAATTGACTATTTAAATGGGCTTGGGAAAAAAAAAAAAAAAAAGGATTGGTAGTCAAATGGGCTTGGGCATGAGCAAATAAATTTATTTGTCTCTTAATTATTATATTGGGTTTCATAAAATAAAAATTATTGGGTACTAAAGTGTATTTTGTCATGACTTAAAAATAATTTAGAAACTTAATAGCTATTGTTTTTTTAGAATTTAATAATTTTTATTTGTATTATGAAAGTTACGTTATAAAAAATACTATCTATATTTGTTTTGGACTATTTTAGTTAATTTTTCTATTTTTTATTAATTTAATGTTTTTATATATATTTAAAATAATTATTAAATTAATTATGACGTCATTACGGTTCGACCCAGTTTGACCTCAAAAACCTTGAACCTCTCCCTTTTACGGTTCAATGAACGGTCCGGATTTGAAAACCTTGATCATGAATACCTTAGTGCATATCATAAGATTTTGTGCTTACGAAAGTGTAGCACATGCACAAAAAGAATATAAGGTGTAGCCTCAATTTAAATGCTAAAATTGGTGTGTACATTATTAGGCTATAATAACTTTAAATCAAATAAAATTGGTGTGTACATTATTCCGGCTATTATTAATAAGTTTCTGATCAAATAAAATTGGTGTGTACAATATGAGGTAAATCAAGAAACTTACATGATTGCAAGCTTTTATTCTAGGAGATGTGAGAGTTATATGATGTAACTCTTTAGGTGGTAGTTTCTTTCAAATTTATGAGATGAATTTTGTAGAAATTGTGGTTGATTTCTATTCACATATCACCTCACATGTATCTCAAGCTTTTGCTAGTTGCACACACTACACAAGTTACTCTTTGCTAAACTTTGTATATGTTATTGTGTGTGATTTTGGTTTGACCAACCAAGGTTGAAGAATTCCTTGATTTTTATGCAAAATGTGTTTGAAGGTTGAGAATTTAAAAAGTATTGATTGAAAATCGTATTTTTGGGAAAACTGGGTTCTAAACAAGTGTTTTTGAAAAGCATTACATCTTATACTTATGCATTTTTTTTCATGAAATACTATGCTTTGAGGAGTTTCTGCATAAAATTGCTTTGTTTTTCAAAAAACTGATCTTTCAAGATTTTCAATCGATTGAACCTGATTTTCAACCGATCAAAATTGCGATTAAAAATTAGGTTTGGTCTGTCTATTTCGATTGATGCTCGATTGATGTTGGATCAATCGAAGCATTTTCAATCGATCGAACCTAAATTTTGATCTATTGAAAGTCGTATAGAGAGTTTTTTTTAAAACCTTTGTTTTTTCACGTGTTCAAACACTTTTCAAACTTTTCAAAACTTTTTCTCTCTCTATTTGATTGGTCAAGGCATCCAACCAATTTTTTTTGTCATTTTCCTCCGATCTTTTTGCAAGGTTTTTTTTTCTCCCAAGGCTGGTAAGACCATATTACCTTTCCTTTTTCATTTATTTTCTAGTTTCATGCATTTTGGGAAATTTTCGAACCTATGCAAATTTGGGGTTTTAGTTGATTTAAGCCTTTTCTTTCAAAATTGATTAATGGGTTTTTGTTGTGGGATGCTATAAACATGATCCTTGTGGTTAAATTTGATCAATTTGTTGGATTGGGAAAATTTGGATTTTCTAGGGCTTGAAACTACCCAAATTGGGGATTTTGCTCAATTAGGTTTAATTTGATGAAATTGGCTTGGTGGATTGATTCATATGATCATTATATTGTGTTATCTATCTTGTTTAATGATCAATTGGTCAATTTCTTGAAAATTGTACAAGTGGTTTTTAAAAATTTTGGGGTTTTTGATATAAACTCTTTGCTCAAGCCAATTTTGTGAATTTAAAATTAAATTGAACTTATTCTCACTACATTAAAGCATGCATCATTTGCTTATACTATTCATGCATCATATAGAATTGTTATTTTCTATATTTTTTTGTGCTAACTTGCAGTCTGCCCTTGGTTTTTGTTTTGTTTCTTTTTGGTTCTTTTCTGTGTATCTTGTCTTTTCCTTAGCACTATGTCTAGGAAGACTAGAGCCAATAGGAAAGCCTCCTCCTTTTCTGTCCCTTCTTTTGAGAGTGAGAGGTTTCTGAGTGAGAAAAATCAAGAGACATATGAGAAGCTTAACCTTAAGAGGAACATTTGGGCTGAGAGAAAGGTTTTGTTAGATAAGCTTGATCCTAAGATTAGGCGTAACTTTGAGAGTAGGGGCTGGTTGCCATTGTTGGATATTTCTCATCCACCTCCGACTACCCTGATTAGAGAGTTCTACTTAAACCTCTCTATTCACGTCTATGATTCTAACACTCTAGTTAAGAGTTAGATACGAGGTGAAAAGTACACCATTACTCCTTCGGTAATGGCTGATGCTCATGGGGTACCTGTGGTCCAGCATCCTGTCTACCCTTATGTTGAGTCTCCTTCCCTAGAAGACATCATGTCTTACATCACTAGTTCTTCTATCCAATGGGGGTTCTGATCCTCGGATCACTACTGCTGAGCTCACTGAGATTCACTATCTTTTCTTTAGGATTGCTTGTCATTCCTTGTGGCCTATCTCTCACTTGCACACCATTCCTTTGGAGCGTTGTGCGTTTTTGTATGCCCTTATTACTAATGCTCCTATAAGCTTTTCTCATCTTTTCATTTGTTCTTTGACTAAGGTTCATAGAAGTAGTTATGTTGCTCATGCTCTTTTCTTCCCTGTTTTTATTCATTGGATTTTGTTACATCTAGGTTTAGATGAGTTTCTGGCGTCTGAGCCTGTTCATATTATTGCTCCCATAGGTGCCACCTTTCTTAGGTAGAGGGCTGCTCAGATAAGAGTAAGCTCTAAACGTCCTAAGGTTGAGACGTCTGGTGTCGCACCTCCTCCTCCCTCTTCTACATGTGATACTACAACTGAAGAGGCTGTTGAACTTACTGCTGCTGCTGCTGTTGCTGCTACTCCTCCACCTTCTACCTCAGATAATTCAGACATTTGACGTATGTTGGAGACTATCATGACTGTTTAGGCGGCTCATGGTCAGATTTTGGTGGACATGCTTGATGAGCTTTGTGCTTTACGAGTGGATTTAGAGCATCTTAGACGGTCGCCTCTGCCACCTCCTTTTGATGATGAGTGATTGCCCTTTGGCAATTCGTCACAAAAAGGGGGAGTACATTTGTAGAGGGTTTTTGTTGTTAGGGGGAGATTTTTGTGTTTTGGAGCTATGTAGTTTTTAGGTTGTATCTAGGTGCTTCATTATGTATCTACATTTTTGGCTCATGATGTATTTTTGTTTGGGTTGTCCATGATAGGGGGAGATACATTGATTGTATATGTTTCTTGTTTCACATTACTTATTGATTTATATTTATGAGGTTATTCATGATATATGTCTTTATTTTGTGTTATGTGAAGTCAAGAAGCTATTTTGTTTTACTTGTATTTTCCACACATACGTTTATGCGTTTGTTGAGTGTTTCAGGTAATATACAGGTTGATTCAGTTGTGCTGCTGTCTACATTTGCTACTGATAGATGATAGTTAGGTTGAATTTATTGTGTTGGGCAATATTTTTGTATTGGGCTGTTTTTATGTAACTTTGAGCACTTTGTTTAGTTTGTGTTTTGTCACAGATTGCCAAAGGGGGAGTTTGTTAGGTTCTAAGGAATTAGGAACTAATATATTAAAACGTCATTTTGTAATGTTGGCAAACCATGATTAAAACGTTTTAGTCGTGTTTAGACTTGCTCAAAGTATGTGTTTTTATGTAAAGTTGTAATCGAGTTACTGTAGGATTTACTGTGTAAATCTGCCTGGCTCGATCGATCGAAAGTCGTGCAGATTTTTTTTTCTGTAAAATTTCTAACTCAGCCTAAGCCCGTTTGACGTGTAGGGTTTTATGTTTTGCCCTAGTTATAAAAGGGAAAACCCTAGCAACGTTTTGTGGTTGCTCTTTATACTGTGTGTGTGAATCTTTTGTGAGATTTAGAGGTGTTTGCCTTCACACATACTTAGGATTATCAAGGATCAAGACTATGTTAAGAACTTAGTGATCATTTCAGTTGCAGATTCAAGAACTTAAAGATACACAAGCGGGAGTGCTTCTACTTGCTGAGAATCCAAAAAAGAAGTAATCCGTGGACTCAGAGCTGTCACGTGGTCGTGGTAGCAAGTTTCCTACTCAAGGTAGCAATAGGATGTTAGTGGTCTAAATCGCTATTGTGTAAACTTCAATTCTTTCATAGTGGATTCAGTTTTACCTTAAGGATAGTTAGGTTAAATCCTCCCTAGGTTTTTTACCGAATTGGTTTTCCTAAGTCTTCATATCTTTGTGTTCTTTATTTTTCGCACTTTACATTGATATGATATATTTTTGTTAACCTAAATTTGATAATTTGACTAAGTTAATCACTTGACTAATTAACTAGGTTAATCTGGTTATGTTTAAGGGGTCTAAAAACGTACACCACGAACTACTTAAATTTTTTTTAAGGTAAAATTATAAGTGTCCATTTGGCTTGAGCTTATAATCTCGACTTTTAACTTCTATATACAATTTTTTAAATCCTTACTTTTTCTCATATTTTCTTACTTTATCAAAGTAAAAGTATATTTTTTTAGCAAAAAGCTAAATACGTTGCTCCCAAATAAACACTAAGTCTCATTTCTTTTACCTGTAGCTATACTTTTACCCTATAAACATTTTAAACAAAATAGACTAAAGAAAAACAAATTTGTACCAAACATTTTAAAAACTTCTTACTCTAGTATCCACCAGTGTGTGAATGTGATGTGAGTAAGCTTAGTAGAAAAATTAAATGCCTAGGTGTTGTGAGTGTATCCAATGATATTTGTTAGGAAATTTAGACCCAGGTTGATAAAATTAACAACTTTTAAACCCAAGTTGTTGATTAGATTTATTATGAATAAAACTTGTTAAAACAAACAAACATCAATATCATGTCAAAATCATGCAGCGGAAAAAATAAATAAGACAAGATATGATGACCCAGGAAAACTAATGAAACCAACCAGTTTCAGAGTAAAAAACCTAGGGGGAAACCATCCTGAAAAGCAATCCACTATAGTCAAGAAAAGTTTCAGATCTAGTACAAAACTTTTGTCCCTAGACTCTACAATCCCCGTAGATAAGCTCACAGTAGAAACCTTCTACCGCTTCAGAACCTCTGAACTCTTCAATATATGAACGTCACCCTTTTTGTTGATGCATAAATCACAGTACATGACTAACCAATTGCGCGGATTCTAGTACGTGACTTAATCACCAACTAGAAGAAGATTGTTGGCTGCAAAGTTCTTCACTTCATCAAGAATGAAGATCAAGAAGTACTTGGTTACAAAACCCTAAGGTGTAAAGACACAGTAGCTTCTTTTAGAGAGAATAAGGCATCGGTCACCTTTTGCTTATGTTCTCCTTGTATTCTTTTATGTGACAATTTCTAAAATAAGCCTTATATAGGTCTAGGGTTGTAAGAAAAGAAACCCTACACAAACATATAAGTCTGGCCCAAAAATCATATCTAAAAATCTGAATTCCCATAACCTCGATAGATAGCAGGTGTCGAGGAGGTGTCGAGCTTTAAACCTTGATAGATAGCTAGGTGTCAAGGAGGTGTCGAAGAGACAGAAGATTTCTCGATCGATCTACCAGCTGTCGAGAAGGTGTCGAGATTGCGATAAGAAACACCTTAAGAGCTCGATAGATAGTCAGCTGTCGAGAAGGTGTCGAGAAGCTTTCGAGCTATCTATCCCAGGTGTCGAGCTATCTATCCAGCTTTATTGAACACCTTTTCTTCACTTGTTTCTTGGTCCAATCTTCATAGCTTTAATACTAGACTTGAACAACATGTTCCTTGAAGTATTAAACACATCCTAGATCTACCCAATTACAAGTAAAGTGCGTTTTGTCAAAGGATTTGCCAACTACATAAAATTTGTCCTTAACAATCTCCCCTTTTGGCAATCCGTGACAAAACCACAACAAACAAATGAACATATGAGAAAAGTCATAAATCACTCAACTCATACTCACTTGTTACATACAATAAAATCTATCATAACACAAACTCTTGAAAAACTTTGCAAGAAGAGAGTTCATGGCAAGTAGACTTTGACAACCTGTATTTTTGAAACACTTTAAACAAAACTCATCAAGGCATCTTAGTGTGAGATAGAAATTATAGATTGCATGCAAATAATAAGAAATATATGTATAAAGATAGAAAAGAAACAACACATGTAGAGATAGGTGAAAAAAACATACATAAGCATATCAAAGATAAGCACAATGTATGTAAACATGGTCACAAGACCCAAGGTACAAGAAGAAGAAGCTAAAAGAAGCTCCTACAACAACAAGGAGGTAAACACTCCCCCTAATAAGATGAAACACAACTCCCCCTTACAGAGGCATGTATTTCTCCCCCTAACATGTAGAATCTCAAACTCCACAAATTCTTCCCATTTTTGCCATGATTGACAAAAGGTACAAGAAGCTAGAAAGCTTCACCCGAGAGACATAAAGATGATCATGGATGATCATGGGGGCACAAGAAATCCATATAAATGCATGAATGTATTGAAACAAGATGCTATGAATGACAAAAGAAAGATGCAAAACACACATACACACTAAACAAGTCTAACCAATTTTATATTTCAAAAACAAGTCAAGACAGTTTAGTAAGCATACATAAGCACATGTAAAACCTAGTGATGGCCAAATCACATTGTACCTGCACATGTATCAAGAGTAGCAAAGAATATTGTGTGTCGTGTGTGAAAAATATCGCAAGATTGCATAAGTGTATACATGTTATGACGATTTAAGATATGAGAAAATCACTTTAACTCACACACAATCATAATTGTTTGATGGGTACTATCACCTTCGAGGTATATCCTATAACTCCCACATCTCCTAGAATACACACTTGCAATCATATTTAAAGCATTTTTAATCTTTTTGCTTTTTCTTTTCTTTGCATATTTTGTTTTTATTTAGCATATCATGCATGGGCATATAAGTGAGAGAAAAGAAATACTCATTGATACTTGACATTCCAATTTTGCTATGCCGAAGCACACAAATGTTATTGACACTGCACTTTTGTTATGCCGAAGCATACATGTGTCATTCATGATTGGCGGGCAATAGTGGTGAAATGGTTATTTATACCTTTCTCTTAGGATTTTCTAGTCCTACCCGTCAAAAAGAGTGATATGAGTGTTAAGTCTAAGAGATAACTTAATCTTACTCATCACAAACAAGGGCCACAAAGCTCACTTGCTTAGTTGTGCATAGAGATGCTCATCTAAGTTACAAAAGATACAAAGTTTAGAAAATTTTGTTTCATTGGCCATCCAAGGTACACAAGTACCAATGTACACAAAATACACACTGTTTTTGTATTTTTCTGATTTTTCTATTCTTTTATTTTGAAAATAAAACAAAATAAAAACTAAACAACCAAACAAAAACAAAAAAACAACATGAAAGCATGAAAGAAAGATGCATATACATGAAAGCATGATTCCAAAAACAAATAAGAAATCAAGCAAAAAGAGTCCTACTTTAGATAGAAAGAATTAAAGCAGAGGACAAACAGAAAAGACAATCAGGTCTTAGGCTTCTTTCTTACCCATACAGCACGAGTCTTTGACTGTGAAGATGAAAAGGCATGTGTCCTAATATGTCTACTAAAGGACATAGAAGAATTAAAATTCTCCTAAAATTGAGTTAAAAAGCTCAAAACTTTTAATAACTCTCCAAACAAAGGTGTAGGTCCTTAAGAGGAAACCTGTGACCGTTTGGATAATTGCTTATAAGGATGCAACTTAAAGCAATTAGGACGAATGTGTTCAGCAACAACACAATGGTGACAAACATGAGGTCTAATAAAGGATTTAGAATTAGCTAGATCAGTTTTGGATTTCATACCTTTATTACCTTTCTCAGATTGTGGCACAAAGACAGTCCTTGATCTAGAAGCCGTGGAAGAGGAGGGGCCGGAGGAGACAGCATATCCTAAGCCAGTTTTATCAGAACTAGGCTTTTGAGCACTCAATACCTCATCAAGATTTGCACTAGACATCCTCTCTATTTAAGTTCTAGCTTGACTAAGCTCAACTTCAAGATTCTTGACCTTCTCTTCTAATGAGGTGTTCTCCACAATAAGAGTCTCAACTAATCTTGGAGTCTCATCTAGCTTGACTAACAAATCAACTTTTTCAATTTTTACCTCATTAAGCTCTTTTCTACAAAGATGAGAAGTCTTTTCAAATGTTATGAATTCAGTGCATAGCTTATCATAGGCTTCCTGAAGGGTCATCTTCTTGGGTACTTCATCATCAGAATCATCAAAAGAATCCTCACTGTTACTAGCACTCTCCACAATCACCTTATCGGTTGTGGCAGCAAAGACCATAACGTGACGACATTCATCCATATACTCATCAAAAAAGTCATCCTCAGTATCACTCCAAGTAGCAATCAACCCTTTCTCTTTTGACTCCTTGGTCTTTTCCTTCATGAGGTAGTTTGGACACTCTATTCTCATATGACCAAAACCTTTGCACTCATGGCATTGGATGAGGGGTTTCTCATTCTTGCTCTTCCTAGAGGATTTAGATTTCCTAGGAAGTTTGCCCTTATCCTTTTTCCTGAACTGAAGAAGCTTGATAATCTTATCAGTTATGAAAGTTAGATCCTCATCCTCAACTTCATCTTCACTTTCATCTTTATCTTCAGAGTCCTCAATCTCTTCCTCTATACCCTTAAGAGCCAAGCTTTTACTCTTTCCACCTTTTCCCATTGAGCCTAATCCCATCTCATAGGTTTGAAGGTTCCCTACAAGCTCAGTCAAAGGAATTTGAATCAATGTCCTTTGCTTCTTCAATGGCAGTGATCTTGGCATGGAATCTTTCAGGTAAGGACCTAAGGATTTTCCTAATAATTTTGGATTCTGTAATACATTTTCCAAGGTTGAAGGTAGAATTCACAATATCCTTGAGTTTGGCATAAAACTCATCAAAGGTCTCATCCTCCTCCATCTTTATTTCTACAAAACTACTAGTGAGTCTTTGAAGCTTTATAGTCTTTACTGCCTTGGTACCTTCATAGATGGTCTCAAGAATGGTCCATGCTTCCTTGGCAACTTCTGTGGATGATATTCTCTTGAACTCCTCATTGGTCACCCCACAAAACAAAGCATTTAAGGCCCTACTATTGAAATTCGCCGCTATGATTGTTGCATCATCCCAATCCACGGGTGCTTCCTTTGGCTTAATCCAGCCAACTTCAACAGCTTGCCATACCGTTCACCTAGAGCCTGCAAAAAAACTTTCATACGAACTTTCTAGTACGCATAATTAGTTCCATCAAATAAAGGAGGTATAAATAAAGAATGTCCTCTATCCATGACAACAGGGGTCAATGGATCACACTCAGGAAATTAATCCAATCAGAGTGAACCCGCTCTGATACCACTTGTTGGAAAATTTAGACTCGGGTTGATAGAATTAACAAATTTTAAACCTAAGTTGTTAATTAGATTTATTATGAATAAAACTTGTTAAAACAAACAAATATCAATATCATGTCAAAATTATGCAGCGGAAAAAATAAATAAGACAAGATATGATGACTTAGGAAAACTAATGAAACCAACCAGTTTCAAAGTAAAAAACCTGGAGGGAAACCTTTCCGAAAAGCAATCCACTATAGTAAAGAGAAGTTTCAAATCTAATACAAAACCTTTGTCCCTAGACTCTACAATCCCCGTAGATGAACTCACAGCAGAAACCTTCTACCGCTTTAGAATGTTTAAACTCTTCAATATATGAACGCCACCCTTTTTGTTAATGCATGAATCCCAGCATGTGACTAACCAATTGCGCAGATCCCAGCATGCGACTTAATCACCAATTAGAAGAAGATTGTTGGCTGCAAAGTTCTTCGCTTCATCAAGAATGAAGATCAAGAAGCACTTGGTTACAAAACCCTAAGGCGCAAAGACACAGTAGCTTCTTTTAGAGAGAATAAGGCATCAGTCACCTTTTGCTTATGTTCTCCTTGTATTCTCTTATGTGACGGCCTCTAAAATAAGCCTTATATAGGTCTAAGGTTGTGAGAAAAGAAACCCTACACAAATACATAAGTCTGGCCCAAAAATCAGATTTGAAAATCTGAATTCTCGTAACCTCGATAAATAGCAAGTGTCGAGGAGGTGTTGAGGTTTAAACCTCGATAGATAGCTAGGTGTCGAGGAGGTGTCGAGGAGACAGAAGATTTTTTGATTGATCCACCAGCTGTCGAGAAAGTGTCGAGATTGCGATAAGAAACACCTTAAAAGCTCAATAGATAGCCAGGTGTTGAGAAGTTTTCGAGCTATCTGTCTAGTTTTATTGAACACCTTTTCTTCACTTGTTTTTTAGTCCAATCTTCATGGCTTTAATACTAGACTTGAACAACATGTTCCTTGAAATATTAAACACATCCTAGATCTACCAAATTACAAGTAAAGTGTGTTTTGTCAAAGGATTTGCCAACTACATAAAATATGTCCTTAACAATATTAGGTTTATGCAAAATAGAAAGAGAAAAATAGAAGAAACAATCAAACTAGAAACTCTAGGAATTACAGGGTTTGAACTTATGCCTTTGTTCAAGAGTGCATCTAGAATATTGTTTCACTAAGAAAATAGAGAAATTACAAAAGCGACATAAAGATACACTCATAAAATCCAATCTTAAATACACCTTAAGAGCTCTCTCTCACCACAATTAGCACGCCACATATAACAACCAAAGTTATGTGCTAGCTTGAACTCTCTCTCTCCACACAAAAAACCAAAAATATTGCATATATTTTTTGCCTTTTTTTTGTTAATTAGGTTTGTTGCAAAAGACCAATAAGGTTAGCTAGTGCTTGTTGAATTCAAGGTTGCATTTATTTTGATGAAAAATATTTTCCAAATAAAAATTTTCATATTCTTAGGTGTTTGGGCCAATCGAAAATGTTGGAAACATGAGCCTCTAAGGCATAAATTGATTTGCATATCTCAAAGGTTGTAAAACAATTTACACTAAAACAAATTAATACACCCACCCATCACCCCCCACCTACATAATCTCTCATGATCAGGAACCAAATTTTCGTAGTCGTTATTGTCCACTACATAATACTATTGTTGTGATCATTACCCAAAAAAACCTTGAAGCATTACTATCGACCATCCTCCTTTGAACAACTCATGCCACCATCACCGCTCCATCCTCTCACAAACATTTCTCTCTATCTCTCTTTCATACAAACGATCATCTTCTCCTAGACAATCAATGTTTTATTTTATTTTTTTAATTTTGCAAGTTTGTATTAGATTTGGAAAATTTTGGTTTTGAAAATGTGGATATGGCGTCAATTGGATTCTATGGATTTTGTGACACACCACCAGGAAGCTACCGCATTACTTCTAGGCTCACACCGTGTATATTTTGACCGAACATGCCCTACAAGCATTACCACGAAGAACGGATTTCATAGGAAGAATAGCTAAGTAGGGGACTAGACTTGGATCCTTTGATGTCAAGTACAAATCGAGGAACGCCATTAAAGGGCAAGTGCTGGCAGAATTTGTGGCTGAATTCGCCCTAACAGTTGATGGTGCACGGGGAATATGCCAAATCTCAGTTAGGCCACGACAGGTGTATGTGGATGGAGAATCTAATGTGTGTGGAGTAGGGACAGGAATAGTGTTGGAATTACTAAAAGGAATAACATTGGAACAGTCGCTCAAATTAGGCTTCCAGGCTTCCAACAATGAAGCTGAATATGAGGTATTATTGGCCGATCTTCGAGCAGCCAAGACTTTAGGTGCCACTGAGGTGGAGGTTTATTCAGACTCACTGTTGGTAGTAAACCAGGTAGAAGGGAGCTTCAGAGTAAGGATCCATAGATGGTGGAGTACCTAAAGTTGGTAAACTATTTGCGGGAAAATTTTGATAGGGGCAAAGGTAGCCCTAATTTCTAGATGGCACAACAACCATGCAGACTCTTTAGCCACCCTTGCTTCATCCGTGGAAGATAGTATACCCCGGGTTATTTTGGTGGAGGTAGTAGACCAGTCAAGTATAGAGAGATCGTGCTGTATGGTTGTAACTTTAGCCATCATCCCGAGCTAGATGGACCCTATTATGTCTTTTATCATAGATGAATCACTCCCGAGCAAAACAAAAGAGGCTAAAAAGATACGAAGGAAGTCTACTAGATTCTAGCTATTAAAGGAGAAGAGGTTGTACCGACGGTCCGTTGGGGGCCATACCTTCTATGTTTGCATCCAAACGCCATGGAAGGATTGCTCATCGAGTTGCATGAAGGGATTTGCGGAAGGCATACCAAAGGTCTGTCACTAGCCCACCAAGCAAATGGCGCAAGGCTTTTGGTGGCCGAACATGTAGAGAAACACTGTGGATTATGTTAAGAAATGTGACTAATGTCAAAAGTATGCACCGAACATTATCAGCCTGGAAGGAGCCTTCACCCAATCTCTAGTCCTTGGCCTTTCGCCCAGTGAAGCTTGGATATCGTAGGACCATTCCCCCAAGCCACCGGAAACAGAAGGTTCGTGATAGTTGCCACTGATTACTTCACCAAATGGGATGAAACCGAAGCTCTGGCAAATATCCGGGATGTCAATGTAAAGAAATTTGTATGGAAGAACATAGTTACAAGTTTGGGGTATTGAACACATTAATCTTGGATAACATATTGCAGTTCAACAGTAAGGCATACCGAAAGTATTATAGTGACCTCGGGATTAAGAACAGGTACTCGACCCTAGCATACCCACATAGTAATGGTCAAGCAGAGGTGACAAATAAAGCCATCGTCAATGGGTTGATGAAGAGGTTGGAAAAAGCCAAAGGAAAGTGGGCCGAAGAGCTAACCAATGTACTATGGGCATACCGAATACAAATTAACGATGCAGTTATGACTAAGCAATTGGGCCTCTTAGAAGAGAATAGGGAGATGGCGTCTATTAGACTAGTCGATTACCAACAGAGATTGGCCCAAAGATTGAACCAAAACGTGAAGCCAAGAGAGTTTGTTGTGGGTGACCTTGGCTTACAAAAGGTAGTAGAGAGTATAAAGGAACCAAGTTTGGGAAAACTGACTACGAATGGAGAAGGGCCTTATCAAGTGACAGCAGTTGCAAGAGTTGGAGCTTACTACCTGAAAGATATGGAGGAAAGATCACTTTCCCGACCTTGGAATGTGAGCAATCTTCAAAAGTATTTCCATTAAGTGGTGTCGTTAACTCGAGCACTTAATGTATTCCCCAATGAAAAAAAATAATATATGTAATGACCTGTCTTATGTGTATTTGTACAAACTGTGTTTGAGGTAGTGTCGCTCTAGTTTTGAAGATATGAAAATTCAATGAAGAAAAACATAGTACGAACAGAACCCTAGCCTCGATTCGACCCCGGTCACCAACTAGGGGTAAACCTTTACAAAATTATCCAAGGACAAAACCCTAACCTCAGTTCGACCCAGGTTACTGACTAGAGGTAAACCTTGACAAAATTACACGACAGAACCCTAGCCTTGGTCCGACCTTAGTTGTAGGGTTGGTAAAAACCTTGACAAGTCAATACAAGGATAAAGGCTAAAATCTTAGCCTGACCTTATGCACAGCCATTGAAAAATGTAAAACTTGTTATATGTAAAGTGATTTGCAAATCGGTGCAAGTTGAATAATGTGTGACTTGGGGTTGTGATTTACAATGGCAACTTTTTCAGTGGAGAAAATTAGATAAACTTAAATAAGCCACAAGAGTTCATGAAATTTGAAAATATAGATTCAAAGAGAAGTTCCTTCTTTGCAATTACAAAAATATAAATAAATGAAAACTACAATTGGGTAAGGCGCTCCTGCCTGCTAATCGGAGGGGTAGGGGGAGTTTCCACGATAACCGAGGCAACAAAGGCATCAGGATTGAGTGGATTTTCTGCAATTTCCATACCCTTGGGGGTGTTTAAAGGGATTGAGTTATCTAAGCCAATCACCATGGTGTGTGATTCGACTTACTTCACAAGTTCCCGCATGCTAGGGATGTCCTCTTCCTCCACAACGGGGCACTCCTCAGCATGTACCTCCATAGGGGGAATCTCATGCTAGGGAAGTTCTTGCATGCTAGGGATGTCCTCTTCCTAGAAGTGCATTTCGTCAAGCAAAAGCAGGGCTCGACTGATACTGTCAGCAAGATGGCCCGTTTCCCTCTTCCTTCATGTCTACAAGTGAAAGTCTAGAGGAATGAGGCCATTACCCATCATGAAAGTGTGTTGGTAGCCCAAAGGTAGGGGATTAGAATAGGAAGCCCCCCCAGTTCCCATAGGAGGGGGTCATTCCTCTGTCCTCAGTACGGAGAAAGCCATGGGCAAAACTTGAGGATCGGCCATAGCAGGAGAAACAAGAGGGACCTGTTCCATGGGCTGAGATTCGATTTGGCTCCCTAAATCATCGGTTTTCCTTGGCCTTTTTTGATTGCTAGTAGCTGTTGAGGTGTGGGTATGAAAGGGGGGGTGCTCGGCCTCTAGGAGCTTGTGGAAGTAGTGCCAAAACTTAACATTATCCTGACGTGCCATTCTGTCACCAGTTTCCTTGTCTTCGGCATCACTAACAGGAATGTGTTGAAGTCTGTCGTGAAAAACCAAGTCACCCGAACTGTCTCTGATCGGTTATAAGGAACCTTTCCTTCCTTGGCGAGGCCCCCTCTCCCGAGCCTCATTCACAGAGACTTTCAGAATGGACCCCAGTTGACAGACATCTATATAGGTTAAAAGAGGATGCGTGGCAAGGAAGGCTAACCCTGGATCTTGGTAATTGGTGTATGAGGGAGTGCAGCCCAAAATTAGATGGGAGGCTCAGAGTTGTTCGTCGTAGTGAACGAATATCTCTGACCGAAGGACGAAGTTTAGGTCTCGAGTGTTGACAAGACTCAAGCTCTGTTTGATAAGACGGGACTCTACATCAAAAACCGAAAGAAGAGTCAGTTCCATTTTTTTTTTTTTTTAAAAAAGGTGATAAACAAGGGGATTAATTCGTGTATATTGAATGGTATGAGTTCTTAGGATACCAACCTAGTCGCCGATGTGAGGTAGGACAAGTAAGTTCACCGGCGAGCCAATTCCCGCTCACTTTAATAAATTCCCCTTGGGTATTTCAGTTGGAATTAGGTAGGCATGATATTAACCTAAACCGAAGGTCCCGTACCTTGAGGTAATAGCCATTCTTAAGACTACCACAGCAACTATGTAGGAAGTTTATATCATGGTGGGATAGTTTTAAACCATACAACTAATTTAGTCAGCCGACACCACTGACTACCCTATAAAAATTAGGCAAGCACTGGTCGGGACTAAGTTTATAAAAATTTAAAGTTTTGAGCATGAAAGGATCTAAAGGGAACCTAACCCCACCCTCAAGCACGGCCATTAAAGTAGAAAAATTAGCCATGGGCGCCTATCATTCTCTATATCACCCTCTAGGCAGTACTTAATATGTACGTCCTCAGGGATGCCAAATGTGACCTTAAAACCCTCTATGGCGCTATCAGAATTTACTAAGTGGGCAAACCCCATCTAGAAAGGGAGGGAGGGGGGGGGGGGGAAGACCTAGCAAGAAATGAAATATTGGGGTAGAGGCTAGCTATCAAATCCGAAGTATTTAATGCCTGACGCTTGATATCCCCGAAAAAGCAATGGTTATTTCAAGCACGATCCCCCACGTGCCAAGATGACGAACCCCGATCCCATCCTCAGCACTTGAAAATGAGATCACAGGGGTGCTATTGTTGGTCATGAACAAAAGCTCAACCTAAGACCATGGCTTGCCCCTAAGACCGATCTGGCCCACCTTGATACGACACCAACCATTATCGAGGATTACCGAACATGACCATAAATCGAACATGGGGGAACGTCACTGATCAATACCGTGAGTGAGAGATAATGCCTTGGGTCGATCCGCCTATCAAGCACATCCCAACGTCTGGTGCAAGTTCCAAGGATGTCATCTCAAGAGCATGTAGTGGGTCCCATCTGATCAAGAATATGGAACAGAGATGGTTCCACCTGCTTAAGGCAGGTAACCCCTCATGATGGTGAGCTCACTAAAGGAAGGCTATAAAAGGAGGAAGGAGGATATGAGAAAGTGGTTGGAAAATTTGGGGGAGAGAAACACGAGAGTAGTGAGGAAAAACAAATCCCTTCACAAATCCCGAGGAGAAGGAAATCTTGTTTGGATTTTACAAAGCAAGATCATTTTCACAATATCACTTCAGTTTGAAGAGGATTACAAGAAAGATAGCCAAAATCCTTTGGTCGTCTCCTTCAAAAACCTGCATCACCATTTTTGGGGCCATCCATTGTTAGATATTCCTAACCCTCAGTACAAGTAAATTGGGAGCTCAGCCCAAATCCTTCATTCTATTGGGCTAAGTTACCACAATTATATATTACTACTCGCAGACTCGCCCAATTCGCTGAAAAATTTGAAACACAATGCAATAAAAAAGTTATCTCTTATTTAATAGTGTGAGAACTTAGACTTATTTTATAGTGTGAGAATTATTAGCACTACTAAAATTTAGGTCTATAGTCGCGTTTTTAAAAAATGCTGCTATAACCGTGTTTTTAACAAACGACGCTTAAAACCCTAACTTATAGCAGCATTTTTAAAGCGCTATAGTAGGGAAACTCTATAGCTGCATTTTTAAGGGTCTTTAGCTGTGTTTCTATGGAAAGGGCCTATAGCCACATTCGAGAAGCGCGGCTATAGGCCCAACCAAAAAAAAAAAAAAGAGTGAATGTACTTATAGCCGTTATAGCAGCGTTTTTAAAGTGTTGCAATAGGGGAGGTCTATAGTTGCATTTTTTTGGATAATGCCTATTTGGACGTTCAAGAAGCTTAGCTATAGGTGCAATTGAAATTTTTAAAAAAATTAACAAAAAAAAAAAAGATGACCTATTACGGCTCTTTTAAAGCACTGCAAAAAGTCTTGTCGCAATAGATCCAACCCAAAAAAAAAAGGTATTGAACATTTTAGACCTATTACGGCGCTTATAAAGCACTACAATAGAGGATTACCAAAAAAAAAAAAAAAGCATAAACGCGTTTTCTAAAAAAAGGTAGTGAACATTGTATACTTTGTTAACCATGTATATTTTGTTATATTTTATAGTGTGAGAACTATTAGACCAAGTTGTAACCATGTATGCTTTGTTAATTACTATACAAATGTATGCAAACCACCTTTTATAAGTATATTTTTCTCCAAAACATAGGTCGACATTTCTTTCTTTATAATCAATAAATCATATTCTCCATCATAAAGTGGAAATATAAAATAAAGTAAAATAAAATGCAAAAAGCAAACTATTTTTTCATCATTTGAACATATGAATAAATCTCGCAATGTATAACTCTTCAAATTCATAAACCATATGATTACTTAGATTATATAGAAAATAAGACCAGCCTATCCATCATGACATTGCAGTTTCGTCTAGATATAATTATATAAAAATCTTGTTTTATTGATCTTGTCCCATTAACCTAAAGTATCATCTATATAACTAATAAGATCTTCAGAGAGTAACATATGACGGGGAATTCTTAATTTGAACAGCCGATTATATACATCAATCATCCAAATGTCGAAGATAAAATCTATAACTTTTATACAAATATTTGGCAAAATGATTGAATAGTATACTACCTTCAACTTAGTGAAATTAAGATATTGTTTTATAGGAAATGCACACGTTCAACCAAGGGGAATTAATCAAAGAATTTTAATCACTATCAACTATGTTAGTTTGCTCTTTGCTTTTCATGGTTCTCACTTTTCAGAATGAAGATGGAATTAACATATTTAAACTACGACAATTATAGAGTAATTATACAAAATTATTCAAAAACTATTGTTCAAAACTTTGTACAAATAAATTCATTTTCATGCTCCATATGTTGTACGTACTTATGGAATTTAAAAGTTCATTCTCCATTAAGGCTTACATTAAAAATACCAATGAGCTTATTATATAAACCAACCCTATTGAGAAATTTATGTGGTGTAAAGCTTAATTGGGCAAAAGTGGGGCTACCTTAGGCATTGCGTTTGTTGTTCCTACAACATAAGCTTAATCTTGTGCTATGTAATAGAATTTGTGCAATTTCAAAATCACAAAGAGACTAAAAGGGGAAAAAACAAAATATTAATTGAAAAATGTTAAATAAATTAAGTATTGCATATATGAAATATTTAAGTAAATAATGGAAAATCAAATTTTATTTAAACTAACACTAACCTTCTTTTTTTTTTCATAGGTAGATAGTGGTAGAGGGGTGAGGAGGGGGGGGGGGTTGGGATTTGAACCACAAATATGGGACACCACAAAGAATGTCTTTACCACTATGCTATCATTTACACCCCCAAAAATCAATCTAAGAGGTTAGAAAAAAGAATAATTCGAATTCCAACAAAGAATTAATCAAGTTCCTCAAGTACTATAGTCTATGTGACATTGGTATCTTAGCACCCGTCTTTGTGATGGTTATTGAGTTCCGTCTTTGTGGTGGTATATTTAGTTTCGGCTGTGTGTCAGTGATAAGTTTTGTCTTTGTGACAACAAAGAGTTTCATCTTTGTGATGGCATATTTAGTTCAAGCTGTGTCTCAGTGATGAGTTATATCTTTGAGACAGCAGATTAGTTTCATCTTTGTAATTGCATTGTCATGTGGCCTTAGGTTTGGAATTGCATTGTTATTGCCCACAAAATATAGTATGTAGTTCATGTGAGCATTTTGAGAAGTTTTGTGTCGTATCATTTTAATCATTCTTGTCATATTATTATTGGAAATGGTTTTGTAGAATTTATTTGGAAATTCCCAAACTATAACATGCTTTGTAAACTACGCATCATCATCAAACTTGCATTTCCTTCACCCACATTAATTTTGCTACTTACTGGCCTCTGTCTCATCCCATTCTTTTACAAACTTTTTCACAGTAGGCAACGATTTTTCACTCCTCACACACTCCTCTCACACTCTCCTCACATCATCTGAATAACTCTCCAAGCTCACCTCAACTCCACCCCACGCACCAACAAAAGAGAGATAGAGCTCTACCCCACACTCTGACACCAATCCGAGGTTCACCCCACACTCTGACAAGCAACACCGCTATTTTCCCCTCAGCGCCAATGAGTTTTCTTCCTTTTCTTCTCTTATCTCACTCAAGCTCACCTCTGCCCACCTCGAGCTTTGCATGTACCCGATCCTAGAGCCAGAACTCTCCCTTACACTAACGAAGCCCTACTCGCCTCCAACATCTCTGATCCATAGCTCTAACGTCACCGGCAAAGCTGTACTCTCAAACCCACCCTCTGCAATACCCGATCCACAACCTCTCAAACCCATCTAGCCAAATCCACCCTCAAACCCATTGAAAACCCAAAATTTTCACACCTTCTCTGCCCTTGTCTTCTCAGATCCAATCTATATATATTTATATATTTACTTATTTGATTTATTTATTTATTTAATTATCCATTTATTTATTTACTTATTGATTTATTCGGATGTTAATAATTGTAGTTTGTTGGTGTTAAAATTATATGTGGAGAAATATTTGCGCATAAAGTATGGTACTCGTTATCTATGTGATTTAGATGTTTTGGTGAGTGTATGGCAGCTTGTGAATATTGTGGACACACTACTACATTGGTTAAGTTTTTTTCATTGATCTTGAATTGGGCTTGTTATAATATTTATGTGAATTTGGATGGTTTAACAAAAAGTATGCATGGTTGTATGTACTGATTGTGTTAGAGATCACGTTGTTGTGTTGGTTGACAAGGTGTGCTGTGCTATTTTGTGTTTAGCCCAACTTCAAATGGTCATAACGTACTTAATATAAGTCCAAATTAGGCAATATTTGTGTTCAATTAAAGTTCAAGATGTCTAATTTCTAATGAAACAACCTCACTCAATAATTCTTTGTGGATAGAAAGTTATGGTTAAACTAGTAAGTAAAGGTCATTTTTCAGTATCAATTTCAAAGCGATTTGGGCACTTTTGAGTTGTAATTACTTCCAAACTATTGTGAAATCTTTAATTACCCTTGGTTGACGTATGTCAAGCTCATAATTAGGGTCAGGGACCAAAATTGATTTACGGGGCACAAAATGAGGTGTCTACATCTTAGTGGAGATATTAGCTAACTAATCTTATGAGAAGACAGCTCATAGCTGTAAAGTACCTTGAAGCAAATGATTATGAAAGAAGTGGTAATCAATCTCAATATGTTTAGTACGCATATGAAGGACATCAATATGGGTATTTGAATGACATTTCAATGGTCATAGTGGATTGAAGTCTCTGGGAGACAATCAACACCAAGATCTTGTAGGAGCCAACGCAACCAAAGAGCTTGGTTGTGGACTTATGGTGTTAGCAAGTGCATGATATTTTGCCTTAATACTTTAGAGAGTAATGACAATTTATTTCTTGTTGTGCTAAGAGATGAGGGAATTACCAAGAAATAAGCAATACCCTATAGTGACCGACGGTCAATGGGATTGCTTGCCCAATTTGCATTTTAGTAAGCTGGAGAGTCAATGGAGAATGAGAGGGAAAGTGAAATCTATGGAACATGGTGTCTTTCAAATACTAGAGGATTCTGGGAACATCAGCATATTGAGAGGATCATGTTGCAACCATGAATTGACTGACATTGTGAATTACATAGGAAATGTCTAGGCAATGAGATAGACTAAACTCCCAACTAGTTATCTATAGAGGGTAGCATGAAGAACAAGTTCTCCACTAAGTATACCATGTTAAAAGATTGAGGGTCTTATTGTATAAAATTGTCTAGATTATTATACAATGGATTGCTTTTATAAAGAAAGAGATTCTCCAATATGAGTGAAATCCAGGTAAATGTAGTACAATAATACAAAAATCTTAAAGCCCGTTGAGCTTGAATTGTAAGAAAATGTATCCTATTTATCCATTTGTCACTTCTATTTTCCTTTAAGAGCTTAGAGATTAGAATAAATAATTTCATCATCATCTCTAGAATCCCTATTAAAGATCAAGGAACCCAATAATAATAACTTAAAAGTGCATATACACATATAATTGTATGTATGTTGTTATTAATATTTATACATATCAATAGAGAGTATATAGCTTCTAAAATAATTGATAATATTAGGGGGCACTAGGTTTGCCGTGATGTTACATTATACTATAATATTACATTATTGTAGTCTTACATTAATGCAATCTCAATACAAGAATACAGCATTACACTTTTTAGGCATGTGATGAGATTAAGGTGATGTGATATATTTTGTAATTTTAGATTATGGTAATATTATAAAATAAAATAAAATAAACCAAAAACCTTAATCTCATATCATCATAATGTGCATCACATCAAAGGCACATCACAGCAAACCAAACACCCCTAAGAGGAAGATGAGATGATGAAGGTGGTGCCTATAGATCGAAACTATGGCTGTTGAAATGGAAGATTGGATGATGGCATTGTCTCCTAATATTCTGTGACCTGATTTCTTTAGCAACGCTTGTTTGAAGACTTGGAGGACCGCACACAATAACACCAACATCAATGTAGCCCCATTTCTCTGATATATCCCCAAAAAAATCTACAACAAGACAAAGGAAAGGTAATCAAGAAAGCTTCAAGTGTAGTACAACTAAAGAGGTTAAACTTTGTTATTAAGGTTTTTTTTTCATCTTTCTTGTAGTTTACTCCATCCATTTATGTCATATATTTTGTTCACAACTAGTCCTAAGCCTAGTAAATAGAGGAAGGTTGTGGTACATTGATGGCTTGTGTGAAATTTAGTCACTATAGACACACATTAAGGTGTCCCTTACAAACAAGAATACACGTGGCCATCTTTGACTAGTCTTCTATTGTTATTGGGACTAAAATTTGGTTGTTGTCATCATCATTGTCATTGTTGTTGTTATATTATTCTTTTAATTTATGTTTTAAACAGAAGTTGAGATACTAAACCTTTGAAGTCTGGTCTTGAACCGTAATAAGTATTGATTGAACTCGCAAGTTTTGGTTGACATGAATCCTTGTGAGCTACGATTTCATTATGCTGCATCTTCTCAACCATTATCCTATCATCTTTGCATGCCTCCCTTGCTGCATTTCGTCTTTCCCAAAGATGCCACAAACCAACCACAACACCCCCAAAGATAAAGACACTTGCAAGCATGCAAATTACAAGGAGAAGCCCTTTGTATGACCATGAAGATATGTCATAAGGGTTTATGTAGAAAATATCCAGTAAAAAAAGTAAGATAACAAAGCCTAGTGTAGACGAGATAATATATAGTCCAGACCAAATATTATTTCCTGTACCAACCAAAACTGACATGCTACAGCAGTTAGACATAGGAGGAGAAAAGTTCGTAGCCTCGTGTACTTGACCCTCTTCCTATAAATAAATAACAACCATTAAATTTCACAAAATAAACATGATAACTTTAAATACAAAACAAAATAACAAGGGTGTGAGAGCATAACTAAGCATACCAGTGGAGGTTGTGATTCTTGAGTGACAAAAATGTGAATCCCAAGATTTAGTTTATTTGAGAAAAATGGACAAATTAATTCCATATCATTGGTAGAAAGAAGAGGAAGCTCATTTGATCTTTTCACAGCCCAAACAATTAAGATGTTTCGAGGCAAACAAGGTTTTCCTTCCCTAGTACGATGGAGAATGTCACTCAAGATAGCCAAAAATGGTGAAATTCCTATGCCACCTGCAACTAAAATAAGGTTTTCGTACCTCGAGAACCAAATGGTGAAGTCAGTTCATAAAATGGGAGATAATATGAAACTTAAAATTAAGCTTGATAATTAGTAAATTCTAGTGGAATTGACTATTTGAGTGCATACATCAAGTGGTATGGTAATTCATGACCATAAGGCCCCTCAACAGAAGCTGTTATCTTTGTTTGAGGTTGGAGATGTAGGTCAGCTCCAAAACTATTCAAGATATTTCCTCTAAGATTTTCAGTCCATTCCCCAATAACCTTTATGAGAACGGATAGATGATATTTACCATCCAGAGGACTAGATGAAACACTGAAAGGATGCCACTGCAGCCAAGATAATTCCCGAATTTGAAGGAAAATAAAACTAAGGGCATTGTACTGCAGATCTACATTGTCAAGGAAAAGGGTCACAACTATGGTAACAACAAAAAAACAAGGAAACTACAAATTTGTGCAGAACTAGTATTACTTGCAGGTTTTGAAAGCATCAATTCCACAGTCCCACAAGGAAGGCACTTGATTGAAATTATATCAACAGTTTTTCGTGATTGGCAAATTCTCAAAAAACGATCTAGAATGAAAAGAAATATTCCTCCAGCAGATACACCGAAAATGATATGCCCAACATGCAAAGCTAAAAAGACAACAAAGATTACATATAGTTGATGAATGTAGAAGAACAACTCAAACTTCTTCTTTCTCACTGGATGAAGTGATGTCATCCACATTAGTAGACCAATTGCCAGACTTATAACACCTGGAAAATGACCAACACCGAGATCTACCCACATCAACGTCTGCATCAAACAATTAGAGATATAAGCAGTGTCATCTTCATATGACCTTATATTTCTTTCCATGAAGATGAAGGTATTCTTAGATACATTCTATGAAAGAAGAAAAAGCATATGGTTTAGCCACTGACAAGGGTTGCATAGGAGATGGGTTTCTCTTGTCTTTCTTCTGTGTGATGCTACTCGATGACTTAACTTACCTCTCAATTAAGTCTTGAAGAAGAGGATGAAATTAGTTACAACCTAGTTCTACACAATTTAAAAATGGCTTGAAACAAAATTGGAACAAATTCTATGTGATGAGCATCAAATTAATTAGAGATATAAATAAACACATATCAGCTTGGCTTCTTCCAAAAACAAGGAGACATTCTAACCCACACATGCATACAAAAATACCAAGCACTACATAAGCTAAAAAAGTATGACTACAAGCCAAGACTAATGGGACTCACTTCTATGCTCATGTTTTTTTTTTATCATGAACTAGTTAGAAGCATGAATGTTTTGTCATATGAGTAAGACAACATGGACAAGAGCCAAAGGTCATCAAACAAGTCAAGTCAATGACTTGTAAATTAGCACCATGCTTTCATAGTTTGTGTGTGCTAAGTAATTATTAGTGACCATATCATTGAATCAAGAAGAATATATATTTAAAAAAAAAAAAAAAAAAAAAAAGGAAGAAGAAGATATTTTTAGCAACAATTAGTATACAATCACCAAACAGCCTTAGCAAGAATATCAATATGATCTATCCAATAATCAAGAGTTGTTGAAGTAGAAGAATTTGCATCATAACATAAAAGGTTGTCGATGGGTATTTTAACCACAAAAAATCACAAAATCTCATTCTAGAATTGTTTATAGCGTTGTGCTTGTGTCTTTGAATAATTACCATGTTATCTATATATATATCTAAAAACTAAAGCGTAACATTTATTATCGCTACGCTCCAGCTAAACCACATCAACAGCCATGTCATTATCATTTTTTTCCAATTTTTTATATAATTTTTTAACATTTAAAGTGAATTAAAAACTCTATTATATTACAATCAAAATATCATATTTATCTTATTTTTTCTATTCTTATTTATTATTAAATTTTCAATTCCATTTAACTTTTCATATCCCCACTACCCTCTACCATAATATCACTATTCTTCTATGCATTTATCTTCCTTAATTTTTTACTCTTCCTATTCTTATCCTTATACCATAAATTTGTCATTCCCTCTCTCATTCCATGCATAATTTTCTATTTTTCCACACACAGAAGGTTCTCTCTCTCTCTCTCTCTCTCTCTCTCTCTCTCTCTCTCTCTCTATTTTTTCAGTTTTTGGTATATATTTTTATTTTTCTTGCATCTTTACTTTAGGTTGATGAACTTTTGTATTCTTTAGAATTCTCCTTTGGGTTGATATGATTTAGTTGTGTTTTATGTTGTTATCTTTTTTATTCTCATTGATTGTTAAATATTATCCTATTGCATTATAAAGATAGTATATAAAAATATAATGTTATTTTATTACTTAGCATAACTAAAATAATTTGGTGTTTATTGCTATATATTTCATTTTTACTATTTTTCTTTCTCATCTTATTTTATTCAACATTTAAAGTCAGCAACATCCTTCATATCATTAAATTATTTATATTTTGTCTCATTTTAAAAAAATTAAATAGATAAATTTTTATTTAAATTCAATAAATAAAAATTGTTCTTATAAAGTCTTCCCATGAAATGTTACAATGCATCAACGGAAAAACGAAATACAAAACAAACACAAACTTAGAAACACTAAATTAATAATAATAATAATAATAATAATATGAAACCAAACATAATATGAAAAAACTAATAGTTATGGATATACTAACTTAATGGAAGCAAAACATAGTGAAAAAAATAAGTAAAATTAAATGTTATGGTACATATTTAGTACATTAGAATTATCATTAAATTTGGAAAAACAATAAGATGTCAACAAAGAAACAAAGAGAGAGAGAGAGAGAGAGAGAGAGAGAGAGAGAGAGAGAGATTTATGGATAATAAAGTGTAGATGGAGAAAGAAAAAAAAAATAAAAGAAATCAAACATCAATTTGTAACCTTTAATTCGAAAACAAAAAGGATAACAGGAGGAGTAAAGAAAAAAATAAAAATAACCTTACGGAGGACATCAAAAACTTTACTTTTACTTTTATTTTGGTAGATTTTTTTTATATTTCTTGTATCTCTATTTTAGATTGATAAATTTTTGTCTTTAGAATTCAACTTTTGGTTGATACAGTTTATTTTTGTGTTTTACGTTGTTATTTTTTTATTATCTTTAATTGTTAAATGTTATTCTATTACATTATGAATAATAAATAAAAAATTTTAACCAAATAATTATGAATAAAACAGCCAAACCAGAAGGTAGCGGCGTAAAGGATCATTTTCAAAAAGAGTCAAATCAAATTAACAAAAATAACAATTATTACTGCTGCACAGCATCTCCTCATCTGTAAGTCTTGAAACTCTGCTTTATTAAATAATATCTCTAGTCTTATCGTTCCCATTTTTCCATTTTCAATTGCTGTTTCCCTTTCCGTTGCATTCTTTTTGCGTGTATATATATATATATATATATGTATGTATATATACATATAGCAAGGGGATAATTCAACTTTCAGTAGTGATTATAAATATACTCTTCTTTTGGCAAACAAACTAACAAATATACTCTCATAAAAATAAAATAAAAACTAACAAATATATATATATATATATATATAACGAAAAGAGAAACACATAAGTATAAATATGGCTATGCAAAAGAAAAAGAATTACACCCTTAGCACTCACATTTTGTAGAAGGTTTCCCTCAATTGTCCATGCAATTACATAGAGTAGTCCATGGAGAGTAAACAGTAGCATAGTGAGATGTCCAAGCCACACATGATATCTTATTGCTTGCTCGAAAGGGATATTTATAAGGCGGAGAAGAACTGATCCCCTTGCAACCGGAAGAAACAAAAAAGCGAAGCAATCTAATCCGATAGAACCAAGGCGAAGTCCCAGATTTGTCAAAATGAAACAACTGAAAATTTCAAAAAAAAAAAAAAAAAAAAACTAGGAATCTCAACCAGTGGAACCAATCTTCATGCACTGACGAAAAAGAACTCTAAAAAATTTAAAGGGAAAATGCACACTCTGAAGAATTTAAATTTCTCATATACAACATGTTTTATGATTGCAAAGAGATGAGTTCAGATCAGTGACAATGACTTGTAGTTTGAAATCTCTCAAACGGTGTCATTGAAGCTGTAACAGAAGTTTTTTTTTGAGAAAGAGCTGTAACAGAAGTTTGTTAAATTAGTTTTAGTTATTAGCCACGTGTCAGTCTATTATTTCTTAGTTGGAAAGTTTGTTAGGTTAAGCACCAAACCCTGTTTCTTATATGAAAAATGTTAAAGTCACAAATTATTTTACAAACTTGTTACAAATTGTTGAGGTATTGATTGCTTATTGATAAGTAAAAAGAGTAATGTTACAGACACATACTAATTTACAATATTTTTATAAACTACTGATGTGGTTTTAGCATTTTTCAAATAGTCATTGATAAACATAAATGTGATGTTGGTGGTGGACCCACATTAGAACTGGTAAGAATTTACCACATCAATAATTTGTAAAAATGTTGTCAAATAATTTGTGGCTATAGCATTATTAAAGTAAAAAAGAGATGTTAGTGGTGGGCCGAGATAAGAATCAATAAGAATTTGTCGCATCTATAGTTTGTAAAAAAGTTGTAAAATAGTTTGTGACTGTAGCCATAGTTTTAAAAACCGGACTGTACCAGTCAGTTCAATCGAGAATCGGACCCTAATTCAGTCCAATAAAAAAAGGGAAAAATTGGTAACTAGGCCCAATTTTAGTTCTTTGATAGTTCCAGTTTTCAGAACTTCCATATATATGTATTTAGATTAAAGAAGCATTTCTTCATTCTAATACGAGAGATCAGTAATTTTAATTCCATCTTTGTTATAAAAGTTTGGGCAAATTACAGTAAACTCACTTGTAGTTAAGCTCGTTTTCATCTTGCCTACTCGTGGTTCAAAACTTGACATTTTGCCCTCTTAAGATTAGCTATGTTTTTCTCTTATAACCCACCTCCATTAAATAAAAAACAAGGGTAAATATGTACTTTTAATTTGCACCCCTATTATGTCTCTCTCCTCCCAACACAAAAACAGATTAAACAAGGAATTTTGTAAAGAAACAAGCTATGTGTCAAAACTAAATGAATAGACTCATCGACTCTCTCTCAAACTCCCATTGTCTCTATAACTTCAATACCAAAGGTGAATTTTGACAAGAAAAAAAATATAGAGAAAATAAAGGAGAAGGTAGAGAGAGTGATGGAATTTGGGGTTCTCTATAACTTTTATCTTAGTTTCTTCAATACCTCATATGATCTGGAGACTTTATGAGGAGGCCAGGTTTTGGATTTAATTCCTTTAGTTCTTCTTTCACATTTTTTTATAAATACCACTTTTTGATCTCTTTTATTTATTTGTTTTTTTTATGTTTTTATGTTTTTAATTGTGAAAATAGAGAGGTGGGTTAGACCATCTCCAATAGGCTCTCTAAAGCCTTTTTTTGGAGAGCAAAAATACTAAAAACACCTTCCAACAACTTCTCTAACTCTAAATATTTTTAGAGTTGCTATAGTAGCATCTCTAATAGGCTCTCTTCTTCAAGAGAGCTACTGTAGCAGCTCCAAACATTATTTTTCCCTTAAAATAATCCCACGGTTGATTAAAAAGTTAATTTTTTTTCCTCACTCTCTCTCTCTCTCACTTCTCATATATATATATATATATATAAAAAAAAAAAAAACTCTCTTTCTTCCCATTAGAAAACAAAATTAGACAAATGCCAACTCTCTCTGCCAACTGTGTGTGTGCGTGAAGTGAGACGAAGAGGAAAGAAAATAAAAATAGAAATGTAGACACAAAGGAGAAGTTAGAAGATGTGTGGAGAAGAAACAAAAATGTGGATACATTGGAGAAGAGTGACATACGTGTGTGGAGGAGAAAAAACAAGAAGGAAGAAAGAAAAAAGAAGATAGAGATGATTTTAGAAAGTAAATGTATGGATGAAAAAAAAATTATGTCCACAATATTTTTACAACATTTTCACAAAAAATTATAAATGGTAAGCTGTTATTGATAGTTACTAGTGAAAAAAAAAATTTAAGTAGTGGGTTCAAATTAAAACCAATAACAGCTTACCACTTAAAATTTACTGTGAAAATGTTGTGAACGTAACTTTTTTAAAAAAATAATTAAAAAAATAAAATTAAAAAAAGAATAAAAAAAGATTAAAGAAATAATAAAGAAATAATGAAGAAGTAAAATTTAAATGAAACAGAGAAAAAATAGAGTCGGTTGAAAAATGTATTTGAAAAAATAAGTAAAATATGAATGTAACTATTCACTCTCAAACAATACAAAATTTTAGAGAAGCTGCTCGAGATGCTCTTACAAAAGTCTATAAAACTTATCTCAGGTGGCAAAGTGTCAACTTTTGAATCATGGGTAGTCAAGGTAAAAATAGGGCAAAGTGTCAACTTTTGAATCAAGGGCAAGTAAAGTGAAAACGGGCTTAACTTTCGTGAGCTTACGGTAATTTCCCTAAAAGTTTTGTAAGGATGACACAAAACTGCAAAAACTACCGAAGTAGAATGATCAAAAGAAAATTAAGCAATATAAAAATAGGTTATGGTTTCTATTTAAAAGCTATACAATAAAGTTATAAACAAAGTAACACCCAACCCAACAAAATATCGTACCACCGTTCTATGGGGATCAAGTGATCAGGTAACGTTCCTAAGATCACTGCCGTATAGACATAAACAGCCCAGATAACAAACACGATAAAGAGGATCATGCCAATCAATTCAGCAGCGGAAACAACCCCAAGTGGTCCATCCACCAGAACGGGAAAAGTCCACAATCGGAATCTTGGAGTCTTCTTCCTGAAATAGGTGAAACTTATGCTTTTTCTTCATGTTACTCCAATTTAAGCAAATAAATTATGGGCAATATTATATTATTCCTTTTGCAGCTAGCTATCATATATCGTAAAAACAAAATGAAAACATGTAAAAGGAGTGCATAGATTAAAAAAATACATACTCTTGTAGTTGTAGTTGTAGCTGTAGTTGTAGTTGGTCTTCCCCAGAGATGAGAAGATATGGAACAGCAAGAAAAGCAATAATGATAATTGGGGCACTGTATAACAGCAACATACTCCCTGAAAATGCGCATTTTTAAGTCGAACTCTTTTGAACGCGACAACGAGGTTGAATTAAGAAGTAGCTACCTGTGTACCCAAATAGGCTTCCATTGGTTGCACCAATCCAGTCAGCATAGAGTTCGCTCCCGAAGTCTGTAGGAATGACAAAAAAGAGGGCAACCCATGCAAGGAATACAATCCACATGGTAAATTTGAGAACCCATTTAGCCAATGATACAGAGTTGAAGTTTTTCTTCTTGTTGTTGGCATGAGCTCCATTGGAATGAAGAAGAGGGTGTTGAGAAGTGTGTAAAATGTCATCAACGGCCATGACCATGAGAACAAGGAAAAGGAATCAGCAGCGCGCAAGAAGCAAGGTGATGTTGTTGTTATTGGAGATGATGATGGCCATTTTCATATGGAAATATGGAATGGTACATAGGCGATTTCAATTATAATTTTTGTTTCGTCTCTGGTTTGTACTTCCTTATGCGCATTAAAAATTTCTATAGAAGAAAATATTTTTAGTTGTCAACTAAAGGTCTTACTGGTCTTACTAATCTTAGTATCCTAGGTTTCACTTGTGTCTGAGTTTGCCTAAGTTATAGCTACATATTATTAACCTTTGCTTTTAGAACAACTAATCTTATTATACCTTCCCTTTTCTCTGACTTTACTAGTATAACTACCGCATTGGTGCATTGTTCTTTTCTCTCTTTGACTTTACTGGTATAACTACCGCATTGGAGCATTGTACTTAAAAATCTTCATTCATGATCAGGAATGTTAGTTGATTCTTCTCTCTTTTCTCTCAATTCTCCATTTCCATCTCTTGGAGGTGGCTACCTCATATTAGCCATGTACTTCATAACTCCGGGAAAGGATTTCTTTTCTCATTTAAAATTATAAATCCTCAATTTCCTTTAATTTTTATTCATATATAAGACACATAATATTTTTTTTTTTTTAAATCTAATGATCTTAACAAATCCATGTAAACCACACAAAATCAAATGAAAAATGCTAAAGGTACTACAAGTTTTACTACAAAAAACTTAAAGTAAAATTTTTGTTTTTGTTGGCTTAATTATGTGCCAAAATTTCTTGTAATTTTGATCAATACATTGTGTTGGATTATTTTTATAAAAAATATTATAATTTATTTTAATATTGGTTATATGCTCAATTAAGTGAATTGATGAAATCAATCTTTGTCTAGTAATGGATATATCGATTATGTTAGAGTCATATTTTCTCTGTAATTGGCTAATCTTTTGACAAAATGCACTTTACTTGTAATTGGGTTAATATAAGTTAGGTTTAATGTATCAAAAAGTATGTTATTCTAAAATATCAAGTGGTATCATTAAAAACATAAAGTTTGATCCAAAAAACAAGTGAAAAAAAGTTGTTTCATTAAAGTTCAACACTAGTTGCTATCGAAGATTAATGAAGAAGCTCAACACAAGCTCGATTTATCAAGAATTATGATTTCAGAATTCTCAGATCTGAAATTCAGCCCATGATGACTTGAATGGTTAGGGTTTTCTCTCTACAATCCTAGTCATATATAAGGCTTATTTTTAAAGTCATCAAGTATAAAAATAGATACCTAGAACTCATATACTCTGTGTGAAGCTATTGCGTTTGTACGCCTTAAGGTTTTGTAACTAAATGCTTCTTGATCTTTATTATTTATGAAGTGAAGAACTTTGTAGCCAACAACATTCAATCAAGTTGCTGGAGTTAGTCACGTACTGTGATCCATGTAAATGAGCTAGTCACAGATTAGAGATTTGTGCAAAGTAAAGAAGTCTGCTACAAGATCAAGTTCAATTGGATATTGAAGTAAATGTTCAATTGTAGGTTGGTATTTTGGGATAGGCTAGGGTAGTAATAAGATTCCTCATACTTGTAACTGCCTGATTATTGATTAGTGGATTTTTGGGAGTAGTAACCTTAAATTCACCTAATGAGGTTTTTGCCTTGTGAGAGATTTTCCCCATTTGTCAATAAATCACCATGTTAATTTATTTTCCGTTGCATATTAGTTATTTGGTGATTTGTTGATGTCTCCACGATTTACATGTAATTTAACTTAATTAATTAGCTTAGGTAAATGAATTAATTAACCGGGATTAATCTTTTTTAACCCAATAGATTGTATCCTTTAAGTTTGTTGTGATGACATAGACAACTGGTACAAAAAGGAGAAATATTTTGTTAATTGACTCTGGGTCTTCAAAGATAATGCTCTATGCGTCATCCGCTAACTTCTTTCCCTCCCTATCTTGCATATTAAATGAAAAATAAAAAATAATGAAAATCAATTGATGTTTTGTTGCGTCTAAATATAATTGGTGGGCCATCATTGTTCTATTTGATGGACCTTTGTTTGAGTCATCCAATTAGTCGTCTTCTATATAGGTCAGTTAATAGAATCTACAACTCTCAAAGATACTGTATTAGGTAAACTAATTGTACAGAGTCTCTTTATGGTTGAAGTTCAGCATTGGTCTTATAGTTGATGAAGTCTATGATGTGCTCAATTGCTCATTGTTATGAATCAATCACTGGTGTTCAGCATTGGTGTTCAAATGATTCTAAGGTTTGTCCAGATGAGCATTACTAATGCCTTTGTTGAACAGGCAAGTAGGTGATGTTAATTGTAGCGCACATTCACTTTCAAAATCAGATTTACGCACTCTGGAACAGTTGAAAGAAGAGAATCAAGAGTTGAGGAAAAGGTACTTACTCTGTCATTTATCGGACATGAGTTGTAAATGTTCAACATAGTTACTATGGCATCTTTATGCTCAAACTTAGCTCCCCCCCCCCCCCCCCCCCCTCTCTTTTCATGTGGTGTAGATTTGAGAAAAGGGTTTAGGTGAATTGCTGCACGATATGCTGTCTAAAAGAGACCAAGTATAAATCTCTTGAAGACGGAATAATTTAATGGCTCTGTTTTGTTCGGATGATGATCGAATTTCCTTGCACAAATTTTTCAACTTGGATCAGTGCCTACCATTTATGCATCCAAAGTGAATTTTATTTGTTTTACATTTGAAGAAGAGGCTACAGGTTCAATTTCCCACCAAAAGCAAAATGTTTGGAATTGCATATTTGTGTTTTTGTTTTACAACCCTTTTATTGCTTGAGAGGATTACTCATATGTAAAGCAATGTTGTTTGTGTAGGATGCAAATTCTACAATCGAAGTGTTGCGTGACAAGATAAGGCAGCTTGAAAAAATGCATTCTTCTGTCAGCAAATGAGAACATTGAAGAAGTCGTGTATGATTGTATGAATAGATACTATGCCCCCTTTGCGTCTTTGGCTTGGCAGGCACAAGGGTTTTATGATTACTCGGTTAAACATAACTTAAGCTTCCTAACTTAGGTATACAGTCATTCATTTGTAAAGTTTGTTGACACTAGCCTTTGGTAGCTTGATCACCCCCAGTTGTTTCCTCGTAGGCTAATTGGTTAGTGTACAAAGGCAAAGAAAACAGAGACATGAGCCCTTGGGTTATTATCCTTAGTTGCACGTGCTGAAGTTGGTGACAAATTTTGAATCTAAAACGCATTATAGTACATTGATGTGAACGTAATTATTGGAAGTTCCACACAAAGAAAATGAAAAGAGTAATTTATAAAAGTTTCCATTAGTGCATCAACAGTATATTTAATGGTATTCCAATATAAAGATTGAGAAGGAAAGGTAAATTTTTATTTTTATCTTTTGAGAGAAAAGAAAATTGATTATGTGAGAGTGGGAGTGAGGGTGTGAGACTACTCAGCAAGTTTGATATTTAATCATCAAAGGGTCAAAGTAGGAAAATTAGCTATTATAAAATAGTTTGCAGGTTGAAGAAATCCATTCTTGTAGTGCTTAACTTTGAACTAGTCAAATATGATAAACAATAAACGGAACAATTTATTTTTATTTTTTCAAAGTATAATGGTTGTCTCTTGCAAATTTATTTTCAAATTCTTGTCACAAACCTAATTTTCAACTACGAAACTTAAAAAGAATGAGTGCTATAAGTGCCTCAACACTGAAGTACAATACATGTGTGCACACAACACGTAGATTTGTGATCAAGAAAAATAAAAATCCAATCTCTCATTCATTAAATAAAAAATAAATTAGACAATTCACTAAATGTAGGCACCTCATTTTGTACCCGTTAATAAATTTTGATCTCCGACTCCAGTGATTTGCTTGACATGTGTCACTCGAGGGTAACTAAAGAGTTCACAATAGTTTGGAAGTAATTACAACTCAAAAGTGCTCAAATCACGTTGAAAACGATTCTAAAAAATGACATTTGCTCACTTTTTGACCATAACTTTTTATCTACAAATAATTTTTGAGTGAGGTTTGTTTTATTGGAAATTAGACATCTTGGGCTTCAATTTGAACACATATTCTGCCAATTTGGACTTATATTGAGTAAGTTATTACCGTTTGAAGTTGGGCCATCAAAACTATCAGGAATTAGGGCATGTGCATGCATGAATCAAGGGTGTGTGCGCACCTCGAAAGATGCGTACACAGGTTGATTTTTTGAGCAGTGGAACTTCATTTTTAAGGGTGCAAAACATCATTCTTTGATGTGGGCCAGCCTCTAGACTCTTGAGAATGTCCAAAAACCATTAAAAAGCCCCGAAAACCCTAATTTTAACTTATAAATACTCATTTTATGTCTCCGATCAAAACCCTAGCTAGAAAGAGCTATTTATTGGCCTCCATCTTCTCTAAAACCCCATTTTCTCTTTTCAAAAACCCTAGGGCAGCAGCTAGCACGTTTTTTACAAAGATTCAAAACCTTTTTCTAGCACAAAACAAAGGCAGAAACTTGTTCTTAATTGGATTTCTCAATACCTTTTCAAAACCTTTTGTTCTTGAGTTGTGATTACTAACTATTGTTGTGTTCTTTAATTATTCTTGTTCCCTCAATCTAATCTTTGTGTTGTAGGCACAGAGGGGTCGGTTAAACAATCTCATATCTGTGATTCTAAAGCAAGGTGAATCTCTTTTCTATGATTTCTCACTTTGCTAGATAGGATTCACATGGTTCTTTGTTAGATGTTATCATAAGTGTTCTTATCATGTTTGATTGATGTTATGATCTTTTTGATATGTTCTAATCTAATTTTAGGTTGTTTATAATATGTTCTTATTGTTCTTGGTCTGTTAATTTAGTTTTATGTAAAGTTTAACATGTCTATTTATTTAATGCAGTTTAGTTTAATTGTTTGATTTTGTTTCTTAAATATTTGTTTATGTTGATGTTTATTTTATTTGCTTCATGTTAATTTAGTGTTTAAGGTTCTAACATGCTTGTTTGATCTCACATGTTATATCTTAGTTTGATTAATCTCTAAAAATGTAATTTTTCGGATCTGTGCTAAAGGATGCGTACGCATCCATCGAGTATGCGTGCGCATGGTTCAACCATGCGCACGCATAGTTGAGTATGTGTGCACACCTCGAACCAAGATTAGAGCAAAATTCTTATTTTTGTTTATTTAGTTATTTTTCACATGATATTTGATTCTGTTTGACTACGTTTAGGTTAATTAATTGTGTTTGATTATTTTCCATGTTTGTTTGAATCTTTTTTCTATGTTTGGTTTATTTTATAATCTTTCCTTATGTGTGTGATTTAATTGTTATCTTTTCCTTTTTAGTATATGTTTGATTATGTTTTATTTGTTTCCTTTTATATTGTGATGTGATCTTTAATATATTGTGTGTGTTATTTCCTTAAGTGCATGATGTATGTTTAGGTTAAGGATTAGGGCTCTCTTAATAAACTATTTGATTAAATATGGCCTAACAATACATAATGGAGGCCAACCCACAAGCCAGGCGGTCTTAGGTGCCTAACACCTTCCCAAGCCGTACCCAAACTTCAGACCCATAATCTGGTATGCAGACCCATGCATGTAAGTGATTGGCCCAAAAGGCCCAATATGGTTCCTAGACCTAATCTAGGTGGTGACTCCATTTTTCTCCATCACGGTCCACTCAGCCGAGAGGTACTCCTTTGCAAAGGTATTTCAAGATTTTTTTTTTTTTTTTTTTTTAGGTTTTAGGGTCATTTCAGTCATTTTTTAGGTTTTATGAGTATTTCGGTCATTTTTAAGTTTCAAGTGCATTATGGTCTTTTTTTAGGTTCTAAGGGTATTTTAGTCACTTTTTAGGTTACAAGGTCATTTCAGTTAGGGGTGTGCATGGGTCGGGTTGAGAGGATTTTTTGACCCAACCCACCATGATGGGTCAAAACAAATTTAACCCAACCTAACCCATCACATAAGTCCAACCCAACCCACATGGGTCGGGTTGAACCCATGGGTTTGACAAATTTTTTTTATTATTATTATTAAATTGAGTAGAAAAAAAAATATAAATATTAACATATTAAAAAAAAAACTCAAAGATTAGTATCAATGTAACTCCTTAAAGGCAAACAACACTAATGACTAAACAACAATAGTAATTTACTAGGGTTTGTGTGAAGTAATTGGCTTTTATATGGGATAGAAAGAGCTGGTTATTTTGAAAATTTTATTAATTATATAATATTATATATATTAAATTAGTATTAGTAGGAAGAACTGAGGAAGTGCTGCTCTACAGCTGGTTTTTTTTTTTAAATTATTAAATATATAATATATATTTAAATATATATATATATAAGTGCCCTAAAGCTAGTTTTTTTTAAAAAAATTATTAAATATATAATATATTTTAAATATATATTAAATATGGGTGGGTCGGGTCGGGTTTGGCGGGTTTGTAATTTTATGACCCAAACCCAACCCGACCCGCTATAAAAATAATTTTTGTAACCCAACCCAACCCACCAAGCCCTAAAAACCGACCCAACCCAGCAGGTCAAGTTGGGTTGGATCGGGTTTGGTGGGTCGGCGGGTTTTCTGCACACCCCTAATTTCAGTCATTTTTTAGGTTTCAGAGTCATTTAGGTTAATTTTTTAGGTTCTAAGGGTATTTCAGTAATTTTTAGGTTTAAAGGATATTTCAGACATTTTTAAGGTTCTAAGGGTATCCTAGTAATTTTGAGGATTTCGAGGGTATTTTAGTCATTTTCAAGTTTTAGAGGGTATTTTGGTAATTTTACTAGATTTAAGGGTATTTCGACAATTGTAGAGGTTTTAGGGGTATTTTTGTTATATATATTCGTCGATTATTAGGTCATTCAGTTGGTTGGGTTGGGTTGGTTATGACCATATGTGATGCTAGTACTGCATAATATGACGATGAAACTATCAAATATGAGTAAAAAAATGAGGGTACAACTAAATGTGGCAAAAGTATAGTCATATGTGGTGTTGGTATAGCCTAATGTGACAATGGAACCATCAAATGTGAGAAAAAAAAATAAGGGAACCATCAAATGTGAAAAAAGTATAGTCACATGTGATTGTTGGTATTGCCCAATGTTGTTACAAACTCATGAGTAGAACTCACCCTTGAAAATCGGCTTGTAAGGGGAGGGTACCCAAGAGCTTATAAACACATGATTAAGCTCATACTTAATCCATATGGGACACTAGGATCATAACATACCACCACGCTCCACAGTCGACGTCCACGACAGCTCACTCTAGCGACACTGACCCAATAGTATCCATTTTTCTTTTGGTGGCTCCACTCACCTATCAGTTATTTTAATCTAGCCTCTAGGTCACCCCCTTCGGGATCCAACCACAAAATCGCAACTCATTTGATCCCATACTCACTAAGTTACATTCGATTACTTGATGTGGTAGTTGGCTCTGATACCAAATGTTACAAACCCATGAGTAGAACTCACCCTTGAAAACTGGCTTGCAAGGAAAAGGTGCCCAAGAGCTTATACACACATGGTTAAATTTATACATAATTCATGTGGGACACTAGGATCATAACAAATGTGAAAAAAAAAATTAAAGTACCACAGAATGTGAAAAAAGTACGGTCAAATATGATGTTAGTCTGTCTAATGTGACAATCGAACCAGCAAATGTGAGGAAAAAAAAAAGAAACACTGAATGTGACAAAAGTACAGTCACATGTGATGTTAGTATTGTTCAATGTGACAATGGAACAGTCAAATGTGAAAAAAAAAAATAAAAATAAGTACCACCAAATGTGAGAAAGGTATAGTCAAGTGTGATATTGGTATTGCCTAATGTGACAATAGAATCATCAAATGTGAGAAAAAAATAAGAGAACCACCGAATATGACAAAAGTACAGTCATATGTAATGTTGGTACTGCACAATATGAGGATGGTACCGTCAAATGTAAGTAAAAAATTAAAGCACCACTAAATGTGAGAAATGTATGGTTAAATGTGATGTTGGT
Organism: Quercus gilva; assembly: GCA_023621385.1. Classification (NCBI taxonomy): domain Eukaryota; kingdom Viridiplantae; phylum Streptophyta; class Magnoliopsida; order Fagales; family Fagaceae; genus Quercus; species Quercus gilva. Next base: position 24,065,886 of record CM042482.1, on the reverse strand, counting down.
AGCCTAATGTGACAATAGAACCATCAAATGTGGGAAAAAAAAAAAAAAAAAAAAAAAGGAAACTACCGAATGTGACAAAAATATAGTCACATGTAATATTAGTATTACACAATATGAGGATGATACCATTAAATATGAGAAAACAAATAAGGGTACAACCAAATGTGACAAAAGTACAGTCATATGTGATATTAGTACTGCCTAATGTGACAATGAAATCATCAAATGTGAGAAAAAATAAGGGAATCACCGAATGTAATAAAAAAAAGTATAGTCACATGTGATATTAGTACTACACAATGTGAGGATGGTGCCGTCAAATGTGAGAAAAAAATAAGGATACAACTAAATGTAGTAAAAATACAGTTATATGTGATGATAGTACTGCTTAATGTGATAATGGAATTATCAAATGTGAGAAAAAAAAATAAACGAACCATCGAATGTGACAAAAGTACAGTCACATGTAAAGTTGATACAACTTAATGTGATGATAAAACTGTCAAATGTGAAAAGAAAAATTAAAGTACCACCAAATGTGAGGAACGTACAGTCAAATGTGATGTTAGTACTACCTAATGTGATAATGGAGCCATCAAATGTGAGAAAAAAAAAATAAGGGAGCCATCAAATGTGAGAAAAAAAAATAAGGGAACCATCGAATATGAGAAAAGTACAGTCACATGTAATATAAGTACTGCCCAATGTAACAATGAAACTGTCAAATGTGAGAAAAAAAAAATTAAAGTACCACCCAAAGTAAAAAAAGTACGATCAAATGTGATGTTAGTACTGTCTAATGTAACAATGGAACCATCAAATGTGAGAAAAAATAAGTGAACCACTGAATATGACAAAAGTATAGTCACATGTGATATTGGTATGTGAGGATGGTATCATCAAATGTGATATTTTAGTAACCTGGTATAACAAGTAGCCTACTAGTGGGTACAGTACCCACAAAATAAAAAGGGGGGGGGGGACGGTAGAATTACCCTCTTTTTAAATGACAAAAAGAGACATTAAGAGTACATGATGAGCATTGTAGCACTCCTAATGCAGAGCTTTTAACCGAAGATGAGATATCTATAATGGTTCTTAAGCTAAAATCTGACTACGTGATGGGACTCGACATGAAGCCTATTGATGCCCATTTTTTTACAAATGGTCCAACAGCAGAAAAAGCCCAACAATAAAGAAGGAAAGAAGAAAAAAAATGATAAAGAAATAAGGAAGGAAGCCCAGTGGGCTGAAATGGCAGGATTGATGGCCAGCAGACCTACAAGAATAAAAAAGAGGTAAAGAAGAAGTAAATGGGCCGAGAAAGTCCAAGGAATGAAGTAGTAAGCCCATGGGAATAATAAGAGGTAAAGATAAAGTAAATGGGCCGGGAAGCCCGGAAAATGAATTAGTAAACTTAATGGGTTGGCTTAGAGGCCAATAAGCCCAAATAGTAACAAGAGGTAAAGATGTGGTAATTGGGCCAAGGAAGCCTAAAAAATCTAGTAAAAAGCCCATAGGAGTAAAAGATGTAAAGAAAAAGTAAATGGACCAAGGAAGCCCAAGGAATAAAGTAGTAAAATAGACTAGCATAGCAGGAATGTTGGCCAACAAAGCCTAAAAGAGATAAATACGTGAAAAGTGGGTCAAGGAAGCCCTGAGCAAAAGATTGATGAAGAAGTGGGCTGGCACGACAGAAGCATCAACCCGCAAGCCCACAAGGTAACAAGAACTTAAAAGAGAGGTAAAGTTATAGCATGCACGATGAAGTGATGTAGCAGGATCAATAACCAAAAGATTAATAAAGAAGTGGGCTGGCACGACAGAAACATCAACCCGCAAGCCCACAAGGTAATAAGAAATTAAAAGAGAGGTAAAGTTATAGCAGGCACGATGAAGTGATGTAGCAAGATCAATAACCAAAAGGCCCACGGTTATAGAAAGGGAAAACATGAGCTCGACAGGAAGATGAAGGCTTTGTCCAAGCAACACCCAACCCAAGAAATGGTAAAAGACAGAGAATATGAGCCCAAAAGCCCACACATCCTTCACGCCACAAAAGATAAACATTAACCAACATGTACAATAGAATCAAACAAACACAGAGACAGCAGAAATGGTGTGAAGGCTGGAAAGAAACAAATTCAGACGGACTGGAGCATGCACAGAGGGCCAAGGCACCACCTACTTGTACCCATCCAATACATGGGAGGTGGGCCATGGGTCAAGGTTTTCAAAGGGTGTGGGTTGGTAGTGGGGAGAAAAAATAGGTCTATTCTAAGGTTCCTACTCAAGCTTCTTTAGGAGAGATGTCCTACTGGGATGGCATCTCACCCAAAAAAGGTAAGTATGGGCTAGGACCACTTAATGCATGCCATAGAGGTAGGTGATGAGAAAGCGTAATCCTTATCCAGATGAGTGAGATGAAAAACAAAGAGAGGTAAGAAACAAGACAAGCAATTTTGTCTAGGAATGGAGTGGTACAACCAAAACACTTTGAGTAGAGGTAGTGGCTAGGCAGCCGACAAGCTAGTGGGCAGTCTTGGAAGGACACCCATGAAAAGCCAAAAGTAGTTGAGGGGCAAAAATGGTAAATCCCACCATGGCAGATAGTATAAAAAGGGGTAGTTGTGAACAGTGAAAAAATGGGAGGAACGGAAGGAAAGGGAGGTAGAAAGAAAGAAAAGAAAGAAGAGAGAAAAAAGAGAGAATGCACAGAAAAATCAGAGGAATACAAGTGGTAGGAATAGAGGCATGTATCAATAGATCACTTTTTCTCTCCCTCTTGATAGACCCACTCCTTGAGGGATTGAGAATCGAAGCTTAAACCATTTAGGTCATTTTTCCAAAGTGTGTAACTCCTATGGTAGAAGCCTTCCTTAAGGTTACTTATGTTAGAGATTGGCTCCCTCCTTGGACTCGTTTCTGCTGAAAAGCTAAGCCTACTTTTCCTGGTAGACAAGTTTTCTTTTTGCTATTTATGCTTATTGGGTAATTAGTTTATTATTCAGTTATTAAGTTGTTTGCTATAGCGTTATTTCCTCTTGTCATGTTATTTTGCTGTAACTTTATTAGCTACCTTCCTTATTGGCGTTAGTCTTATTCATTCTGTTTAGTATCTTAGTTATTCTACCATGCTGTATTCCTGCTATAACATTTGTAATAGTTATTCCTGTCATGCCCATACCATAAGCCCAGCCAGCGGTGCTCCTGCCAAAATGCATCTATATTGGGATGGCCCGACTTGCGCACAAGCTAGCCTAAAGTGTAGTCTCATTTAGGCCAGTCTCAACTCTCTTACCTCAAATTTACGAGCCGTAGTGTAGTAGGAAGGATCGAAGCCCAACAACATAAAAAGGCCCACCACAAAGCCTTCCTCATCTCTTAGGACTACTGCCTCATCTTCTTTATCAACTCAATATATCTAACATCTCAAGGAGAAGATAGACTCACAAAATACTCAAATAGATGAGCTCAAGGATGTAAACATAAGGCAAGAGGAAAAGATAGACTCACAAAATAAGCAGATAACTAGTATCATACAGTTTTTGAGGAGCAAGGGTTTCCCTGACACTTTTGGGAGTGGGAGGAGCTCATCTACTAACTAAAAGACATCTTGGTTAATGATTGATATTATCCACTTTTTGAATTGGAAAATAGTCTCTTAAGTTGGTTCTTTGTGCCTAATTAGTGATTAATATTATTCACAGTAATGCAACACCATCTTATGACTAATATTTTATTAAGAAATCCAATCTATAGGGTCACATGAATATGCAAATTTACTTTGCTTTGGTTATAAAAAGTGTGGATCACTTTTGGGTTTGTAAAAATATGCTAAACCACTTAATAAGTTTTATTGCTCTTTCAAAATCTATAATTACTAATTTCGTCCAACATGGGTTCTTGTAGGGTGGATAGTTGGTAAAAAGGGTTGTAATGCAAATAAAGAGATATGGGAAGAGTATAAGTTTCACCTTTGTTATTTATGCTGCAATTTTCTCAAACTAATTACCTTAATAGTGATAAAGTTTGATATTTCCTAGAGTTTAATTTTTTGGATGCCTTTAATGCATTAAATTGTTGGAGCATGATTGAGATCTTTTAAGGTATCAATGTAGTAGTTAAGCCAATTCAAAACTTGGGTATATTTAACATATTGGGTCCATTTGTTTTTATAAGTAATGGAAATAGATGTTACAACGTGACTTTTGATGAGAAACTTTCAGGTCCAATATAACATTTAAAAACTTAGGCACACCAATAAAACTCACGGTTAGAGAGCTAAATGTAAGCGTGCAATACATAATATTTGAAAATATATCTTTGCTTTATGAGCTTTCATGACTTAAATGCAAGGGTGTTATTACTTTTAACACATTGCTAAAAATGTTTCTTATATTATTAACATAATTAATGTTTTTGCTTGACAGTATTGATGTATTTTTCTTTATATTTGTGCAGATATAAGATTGGTGGCAAGAAGACATTTTTTTTGTAGCACTACTTGAATTCATTTTTGTTTTTGTAATGTATGGAATACATATTTCATCTACCTATATATATATATATATATATTTTTAATTGTTTTGTGAACAACTTACTTCAATGGGTTTAATAGTATAACGGTTTTTTATTTACTTTTTAGATTGTATGGATGATTTGTTTATGAATGTGGTTGGAAAATATTGTATGAATGGTTTGTTTATAGATGTGATTGGAAATGAACAGGTTAATGTGTAATGTAATGGCAATTTAATGGAAAGAACATTAATAAATTATAAAAAATGGTGATGAAATTTTTTTGTCACCAATAGGTTGAATTGACAATTAAAAAAAATGGTGATGAAAGTAAATAAAAAAATAAATTAGTGACAAAATGTTTTGTCACTAACAGGTTGAACTCTGAATATAAACAAAAATTAGCGACAAAATAATTTGTCACCTAATCCATTGAAATTGGAAACTTAAAAAAACAAAAATACAATTAGTGACAAAATATTTCGTCACTGAATATGGTAAAAAAATTACAAATTAAAAATAATTTGTGACAAATTTATTTCATCTTTGAACATAATGTTTAGCAAGGAAAATATTAAGTGACAAAAAAAAAATTCACCCATAATTTTTTTATTAAGTGACAAAAATTTTCGCCACCAGGACATTCTATGGCCGAGATTACATGACGAATAATGTTTCGTCATCATATGTCTTAGGCGACGAAATAAGAATATTTCGTGATGAAAAGTGTTCGTCATCATAGGTATTGTCTGTTGTAGTGTACATGGTTTTAAAAACCGAACTGGGCGTTGAACCGTTTTTTTTTTTTAATTTTTGGTTCAACCCCAGTTTTTGACCAGTTTTTCGGTTTTTGACCTGTTATTGACCGGTTTTGAGGGTTTTAACCGGACTGGACTGGCTCCCAATTCCCGATTGAACCGATCGGACCGGCCGGTTCGATTCGGTTTTTAAAACAATGGTAGTATAAACTATGACTCTTATTACACTTTGCACCTTGACATTAAATTTGTTGTTAATTTAGAAGGAAAAGTATGACACCATGTCATGTGAAAAGACTCAATTGCCACTCTTTTCAATCCTTAAAAACAAAAGAGAAGTTACATTTTACCACCCTAAAAACTATACTCTTGATTACACTTTACACTCCAAACTTTGAATTTCCATCCAAGTTAAAGGCAAACTTAACGTCAGGATGCAAAGTGTAACAATTTTCATAGTTTAGAGTGCAAAACATGCATTCGAAAAGTTTAAGAAGTAAAGTGTAATATGAGGTATAATTTAGGGTGATAATTTTTCGAAAATTAAAATATTAAACTTTAGATCGAACCAAATAAAAGCCCAAGGAAATCAGAACCCTTAAAAAGTAACACAGATTTGGCTTTTCAGCTAATGATTATGATCCTTAAGTTCTCAAATCGAGCCCAAGTTATACTTACATAAAATGAATTTGCAAGTAGAAAGCTCATTACTTCATGAAAATAGGCTCAAAAACCCCAAGTATTCTTCACTAACAGAATTGGTTTACAAAGCCCAAATCTTATTACTTCAAAGAATGGGCTCAAAAGTCCAAGTATTCTTCATAGCATCAAGATGGAATGGGTTCGCAAGCCCAAGGATTGCTAGTTCATTGAAAAGTTTAAATCTTCTCCACTCACAAAGTAAGCTTAAAGCTTAAGAGCTTCTGATTACTGATTGTTCCCATCAAATTGTTACAAACTCATAGGTGGAACTCATCTTTGAAAATCGACTTGTAAGAGGAGAGTGCCCAAAAGCTGATAAACACATGGTTAAACTTACACTTAATCCATGTGGAATATTAGAATCATAACACAAATGTATCAAAATTTTATGCCTCTATCTCATTATGGCTAAGCCTTTCCCATGTATTGGACTCTTACTAACAAAGAGATGGCCCAACTATTTAAGGAACTAAAAGAAGCAAAAATTTGAGAAAGAGGAAAGCCTCTCTTGTTGGCCATATGGGATACTAAGAAAAAGAACTAAATTAAATTTCTTAGAGCATTCATAGCCAACTCACCACAATTTTATTCAAATTTGATCATTTTTGTTACTTTAACTAATCTATTATTTTTATTCTAAAAAAAAAAACTAATCTATTATTTACATAAAACTACATCAGTCTTAATAATCTATCTGTAATCCATTTAAAATTTTCTTTCTTTCTTTTCCCTTTTTCCCAAATAAACCCATAGAAAAATAAAAAAAATAAAAATCAACACAGTGGTCCAAGCTTTGCAACAAAAATTGACAAGCTCCACCACAAGAACCAAGTCAACTCACAAGCTCCACCACTCCCAAACCTATCATCTCCAGCTTAGCCCACTGGCTCCTTTATTTTTTAAAGGGTATAATTATAAGTGTCCATTTGGCTTGAGCTTACAAGCTCAGCTTTTATCTTTTATGTATGGCTTCTTAAAACCTTACTTTTTCTCTTTTTTTCTCACTTTTTCAAAATGCAAGTATACACTTTAGCACATTTTCAGCAAAAAAATTTTAGCAAAAATTTAGAAAAGTTGTCCCCGAACGGACACTAGAGTCTCATTTCATTTAGTTGTAACTATACTTTTACATTATAAATATTTTAAACAAAATAAACTAATGAAAAAAAAATTTGTACCAAACATTTTAAAAACTTCTACTCCACAGTCTCCACCACTGTGTACATGTGATGTGAGTAAGCTTAGCAGAAAAATTTAAAGCCTAGGTGTTTTGAGTGTATCCAATAATATTAGGTTTACGTAAAATAGAAAGAGAAAAATATAATAAACAATAAGACAAGATACTCTAAGAATTATGTGGTTCAAACTTATGCCTATGTCCATGGGTGCACCTAGAATAATGTTTCACTAAGAAAATAGAGAAATTACAAAAGTGACATAAAGACACTGTCATAAAATCCAATCTTAAATATACCCTAAGGCTTCATTTGGAAGTTCATAAGGGAATTAAATGGAATGATCATAAGAGAATGGAAAGGAATGGAATGAAATGAAATAAATTTAAGTAAGGGAAATGAACGGAATGGAATTAAGTAACCTTGATTGAATGTTTTAAAATTAAGGAATGGAAAGGAATGAAAATGAATGGAATGTAAGTAATCTTATTTGAGAGTAACATGAAGAGAATGGAATGAAATTATTTTATGACAATATTACTATTAGACACCTATTTTAAAATAAAGAGTTGAATATATAGGGGTATTTTGGGAGTTTTAGTAAAAAAATTATTAAATCTAATTCCATTCCCTCCCATTCCTCCCAATTTCGGGAGAATGAAAATTTGAGATTTTAAGGGAATAGAGAGGAATGAGTGTTTCCTTCTACCCATTCCATTCCCTCCCACTTAAATTCCAAAACAAGAGAATGAATTTTCCATTCTCTCCATTAAAACTCCCAAACAAAGGAAGGGAAGAATATTCTAAAATTATTCTTTTCATTCATTTCCATTCTATTCTATTCCCTCCTCCCAAACGAGGCCTAAGTGCTCTCTCTCTCACCACAATTAGCATACCACATATAACAACCAAAGTTATATGCTAGTTTGAATTCTCTCTCTCTACACAAAAAATCATAAATACTACACATATTTTGTGCCTTTTTTTTTTGGTAATTAGGTTTTTTGCAAAAGACCAATAGGGTTAGCTAGTGCTTATTGAATCCAAGGTTGCACTTATTTTGATGTAAAATATTTTCCAGATAAACATTTTCACATTTTCATGCATTGGGCTTGTTGAAAATGTTGAAAACATGAGCCCTAAAGGTATAAACTAACTTACATATCTCAAAGGCTGTAAAATAATTTATACTAACACAAAGTAATACACCCACCCATCACCCCCACCTACCCAATCTCTCATTATCGGGAACCAAAATCTTCTTCGTCATGTCTTTCCACTACATAACACCATTGTTGCCATCACAACCCAAAAAGGCCTCGAAGCATAACCATCGCCTATCCTCCATTGAACAACTCACGCAACCATCGTTGCTCCTTCCCCACACAACCATAGTCGCCACCTTAATTGTTGATTAATAAGTTTTTTCTCTCTCTTCTCTCTTTCATGCAAGCATCTTCTTCTCCTAGACAATCAATGTTTTATTTTATTTTATTTTTAATTTTTGTAAGTTTGTATTAGATTTAGAAAGTTTTGGTTTTGAAAATGTGAATACGGTGTCGATTGGATTCATTGGATCTTGTGACATTTAGATTTTGAAATTCTGAAATTTATTTTATATATATATATTTTTTTTTTTTTTTGGCGTGACAAATTGGATTGGGTGTTGGTTGGATTGTTGTTAGTGTTGTGTATTTTGAATTCATTATGTTGTATTTGTGAGATTATCTAAACTAATTTTTCGTACAAATCAAATACCTAAAAATGTTTTTGAAAGCATTTTTAGGAACCCAACCAAGCATGAGGAAAAAATAATAATTTGTTTTTCATAAAATATTTTCCATTCAAAAAACATTCTACATCAAACACAAATGCAACCTAAATTGACATAATTCATGTTTTAGAAACAAAATCAAAACACTTAATAGTTGATGAATCAAATCAATAATTTAACTTCAAAAAAAAGAAAAAAAAATAGTGTTCTTTTTCACGTTGCTTTGGTTGTATTGGTTGAGCTATTTCAACCCAAGTGTTAGAGTTGTACTAGATTCATTGTGATGATTGAAGGCCCATAATTATTTTTTGGATAGGCTTTGGACTGGTCCAGGCCTAATAGTAATTGATCTGATACAATATTTTTTTTTTTTTTTAACAAATGATATGGTACAATTTGATTAACCAAAAAAGAATAAGGACTTGCACATATTACCTATTTAATTTTTATATTTATATTTTTTATGAGATTTATATAGTTATATTTATAAATTTGAGTCCATTTTAGCGGGGTTTGAATTATCATTGTATTTTATTTGAGCTCTAGTAGGAATAGAACTCCAAGTTATTGCCTATGCATTTGGCTACAACACTCCACACAGTCCACACGTTTTTCATGATTATTTTTATTATTAATTAAGAGAATTATTATTATTATTATTATTATTAGTGGATAAAATTCCTAAATTTTAGAAACATAACATACATGTACTTCATGCCAACAGGGGCTTGGCTCAACTGGGTATGGTTCGTTCGCTTTGCCTAAAACGCTCAGGTTCGATTCCCACTACCAGCAGGAGTCCGTTGGTGGGGGTTATATGCCAACAAACCCGAGGGCTCGCGTAACCTAGCGAACCCCTATTTTTGTTTCTCAAAAAAAAAAAAAAAAACACACACACACACACACACACACATGGACTTCATAAGTTCTTTGTGGTTTCAGTTAGCTAAACTAGTAGAGTTTTTGATAGTTAAATAAGATATGGTTGATGATACAGAGTTATTATCAAAAGCAGACGTTATTGATTGAAATTCTCTTTAAAAAAAAAAATAAATAAATAAATAAAAAATAAAAACCTCATAAGTTCCTTACATGATTAATGGGCACGCACTTTTGGTGTTTTTTGCATTTTGATTTTTGAGATGTCACACTTTCCGCTGTTGACATTTTTATTGTCATAAAATTATATGATTTAATATATGTCATAGACGTTTATAGTCTCTCTCCTCATTTATGTTCTTTATCGTGATTGTCATGGATTGATACAGACATGCACGCATGTGATCACACTAAATTGAAGGTATGTAGCCCTTAATAATCCAATTTTTGCTTGGGCTGTGTTCATGTTAACATAAAGTTATTATCACATAAATTGAAAGTATATAGCTCTCAATCTTCACCTACATCAAAAAATTGAATGGTGTTTTGGTCTGATCATAAAAAGTTATTATCATGAGTGAGCGTCATAGCTTAAAATTCTCTTTAAAAAAAAATACTTTGTAAGTTCCTTACATGATTAATGGGCTAGCACTTTTGGGGTTTTTTGCATTTTGATTTTTGAGATGTCACACTTTCTGCTGTTGACATTTATTATCATAAAATTATATGTATTAATGTATGTCATAGACGTTTATAGTCTTTCTCCTCATTTATGTTCTTTATTGTGATTGTCACGGATTGATAAGAAATGCACGCATTTGATCACACTAAATTGAAGGTATATAGCCCTTGATAATCCAAATTTTGCTTGGGCTGTGTTTATGTTAACGTAAAGTGTTTTCCGGTTTGAAAATAATCTCAGGAATTTTTTTTTTTTTTTTTTAATGTTTGGTTGGGCTTTTAAAATTGTTTAAAACATTTCTAAGTGTTTGGTTTGTACAAAAAATCAACAGTGATAATTTCGAAATCGAACATAGTGGATACAAAATTGAAATTACATAAATCTCACAACAATCCAATGTATCACAAGGAAAACAAAATCTCCGAACTGATTTTAGTCATGGAGTTTAAGTGATATCTTAATGTTAATGACATTTTGTGGAATTTTATGTTAATTTAGACATGAAACAAAAGTTAAAAATTTGAGAAAGTTTATAAGTGCATTCACATTAGTCTCCTAAAATATTTAGCTAAATTAATCTAAAAAACTCTATTTTTGTTACTTTAGCTATCTATTATTTTTATACACATATATTAGTCTAAATATTTTATTAACATTGAAATTTAATGTAGCGAGGATAAAGGCTCACTTTATGTGGAGATGAGACTATCATCTTTAAAAACTTTAGCTAAACTAATCCAGAAAACTCTAATTTTGTTAGTTTAGTTATCTATTATTATTTTCATACACATACATCAGTCTTAATATTTTATCAATATTGAAATTTAATGTAGCAAGGATAGAGATTCACTACATGTAAAGATGAGACTATCTTATTTAAAAACTTTAGTTAATTTAGTGAGACTGATACATGCTTGTTTTGGTTGAGTTTAGATAAATTTTTGTTAAAATATTAAAATAGTGAGACTGATATAAATGCTCTCATACGATAAAATACCATACAAGCAATATACAACAACTATGCTTTGAGTTATGATAGGTTTGGGTGTAATTTTATTTTAACTTATAATAGTTTAATCCTTTGACTTATTATGAAAATATTGTGAGATTTTATTATATCAAATTATCGGTACTTTTTTTTATCTAAAAGAAATTATCAATACTTTTTTTTTATTGTGAAAAATGTGTAAAAATTTCAAAATTTAGTGAGACTTCAAGTATAATTTTGTATTTATATATATATATATATATATAAAATAATTTTGTAAAATTTAAATAGAGGAAATACATGGATCATGTATGATTTCAAAAGTTGAGAGATTATAACTGATCATTAACACGATAATAGACGAGGGATAAAATCATCAAAATTAAAAACTTTATCCTTTTCTACCAACCAAAAAAAAAGAAAAAGTTATAAATAAATATTAAAAATTTATCCTTGGAGGAGGAAATTAGTAATTTATTTCTTAAGCAATACCACACTACTATAAATCTGAAAGAAACACACTACCCAAAAAAACAAAAATAAAATAGAAATAAAAATAAAACCATTAGACTGAAAGCCAAAGCTCTCTCAGATCCATCAGAGGCTCAAACTAAATTAAAAATCCTCGTAGTTGCAGAGACTGAAGAACAAACAAAGAAAAAATCAAAACCTAGCGATCCGGATCCGTTGAAAATGGAGGCTCCGCAAGGTGGATCCGAGAGGGACAAACCCAACCCGTCGTCTTCTCCTACCCCAATCGTCGCCAATTTCTGGAAAGGTAATTCCAATTCCCAATTCCCAATTTCCAATTCTCGCGTTTCCTTCTAATTTGTGAATTTGTTTTTCTGATAATCATTCCACATTGAATTTTTCTTTTACTTACATAAAAATTGGTGGTTTTTTTTTTTTTTTTGGTCTATATAGTTTGGAGTACTCTTTTAGTTGAAGCTATAGTTTTTAGCAGATGAAGATTAAATGCCTCTTTGATTTGAGAAATTTTCAAATTTTCAGACACATATATCAATATATGCACAGTCTCACTTGTTAACGTGAATCTTATGGATTGCTTAGAAGTTAGAACAGAATATGATAGTGTTACATTTGAATCTTCATTTTAATATTTTTGATTACTTTTGCATTTGAAAAATGGGAAATTGAGTGATTCTATTTTTTTGGGATCTTGAAACTAAATTATATCATGTTTTAGATCTGCGATCCTAGAATTGGGGTTAACGTTGCAGCGAGACGTGAAGTGATCAAAATCCTAAACTATTAAACAGCATAAAGAAAAAAAGTTATCAATGGATTAGCACAATGCCTTAGAAGTTACTGATTGTCACCCATTCTTGCCATTTTGGGCCAGCAGAGCACGGTGTCTCTTCTGGGAAACCTGAATAGTGAATATAGCCCGCCGTTCTCATGCTCTGAATCATTAGTGTTGAGTTCCTGAAATACACACGAAGTGGGATTGAAGGCGATAGAATAGTGTAAGGCTTTAGTCAATTGACTAAAAAAATTAGAATTAATGGGGTTTTAAAAAAAAAATGAATAATGAAAATTAAATGGAAAATTAGGAACATAAAGAATAGATGGTAAAGATGATTACTTTGTGAAATGAAGAACTCATTTTCCAAGGACAAGGTCAAAAAGGACCATATCTTAAAACAATATAGTGTTTAAGAAGATGCAAATCAGAGGAGCGAGAAAATTTGCTAGATATATGTTTGTTATTGCGGAAGTCAATGACTCAGTTATAGTTTTTTTTTTTTTTTTTTTTTTTTTTTTTTTCATTGTTCCTTTGTGTTCGTCATCCTGAACTCAAAGATTTTATTATTTTTTTATCAATAATACTGCATGGATTACCTATAAAAAATTTAAAAATAAAAAAGAAAAAAAGAAAATTGGTTTGGGCTAATAGAAGCCCAGCTACCTCCAACAGATACTAGTGGCCCAACAGGCCTTTATGAGTATTAAAGTGTCAAAATGACCCCTAGGTGAACTTAAAATCTATAAAAAAAAAAAAAAAAAAAAAACCTCACTTTAAACTAAAAAATCCCGTTCACTATTTAGTAACTAAAAATTGTATGATCCTCTCTCTAATTATCCCATTGATGTTGATGCTCAGGATATGGATGAGGATGATTATGATGGAGTATCTGATAAGAGCAATAGAATGGATGATTAATGTTCTTTTCACCATATTATTCATATTGCTTTTGGATTTCATATTGTAGAGTTAGCTAGTTTTCATTTGCTATCTTATTTTGGATTTTGAACTTGGAACTCAGAACCATTTTCCATTTGTTTTGATAGTTATTTTGGTATGTGGTTGCTAATTAAACATTTGCAGAACATTTTCGATACGTTGTGTTAAAACTTAAGTATATTAGTTTCGTTAGTATAGACATATTGATGTATGGTATACAAATTACATCATATTAATTCTTTTTTGATAAGTAATAATATTATTCATAAAACTGAGTAATATGACCCCTCATCATTACTTGGTCAGGGGTAAGGACCCCATCAATAATGTCTAATTGTATTATTTCAACTGTGAGAGTTCACTATCCGTTGGGAAATTTAGTATTCTTGTCACCTTTTTGCAACCATAGGGCTTTTGATTTCTGTCGTTAAATCCCCTTTCAAAGCTTTCAGTTTGTTGACCAAAATAAAACTCAGAGTACCTTGGAAATGGTATGACTTCCGTCACTCCTTAACCCTCCCCTTAAAGCCTTCAGCCTTCAACAACATATTTTCAAATCTGAAAGGTCTTCTTCCTTGCTGTATTCTACCATATTCCGAAAGGATAGGGAAATGGTCCGAGCATATTCTAGACAACTTGCGTTGAACGAGAAAGGAAAAATGCTCTTCCCAATCAGAAGTGAACAAAAATCTATCAATTCTAGACATAGGTGCTAACTCAGGGTTATTTAACCAAGTGAAATTGTTACTTGTAATTTATAATTTTTGTGACTATATGCTAACTCGTTATTCACATCTTTGTTTTTTAAGAGATAAATTCATAATTTATTTGATTATTCAACATACAAAGTCACAACCTTTTTTTTTTTTTTTTTTTTTAACATTTTTTCCCAAAAAAAGGGAAGATCTTATTATCCACAATCCAATCCCACAATCCACAAACCTGTCTACCTCTCATGATCCTATCCTACATTCCCAACTTTGACGACCTTGCTTGTAGCTCAACTAGTTGGCACTTTCCGGTTTTTCCAATGGATACATCATAGGTTCAAATCTCTCCTATCCGAACTATTAAATTATCAAAAAATGCTTATTCATATCACACAATAATCATCATTATAGAGTACCAAACATTCCCTAAAACATCAATCTCTAGGTTCAAAAAGTTCAAGAAATATTTTTTAAAAATTTCTTAAATTATTAAATCAGAAAAGGCTCCCTATAATGAAGGCCAGAACATTTTAACTTGGGAAGCATACAAGAGAAATCTCCAGAACAAAATATGGTCTCTGACTGATTTAAAACTTTTCATGGGTAGAGAAGATGGTGATTTTCTCTTATTTGTGCTAGCATGCTACAGTAACATATCCTCTATCTTTCTAGCAGGTTATGAAGAGGAGAAATATTATAGTAACTTGTTGAATGGAACATTTTTTTTTTTTCTTATTTATTTATTCAAAATTATAACCATATTGATATTGCATGTGATTTTACATGATTAAAGAAAGTATGGGATGATAACAAACACAGTAGGTGCAGTTAAAATGAATTCACTAGCGACATAAGACAGTTTCTCATATATGAAGGCTCAAGAGACTACTCTATTTCATACCTCATTTCTTATTGAGTGCCCACAGATTCCTACCCCCCCCCCCCCCCCTTCTCCTTTTTGTGCCTCCTGATTTTATTTCTGTTGTAATGCGATTGTTTCAGAGTTGCATCAGTCAACATATTTCTCGTGTATCATCCAGCAAATAGATACCATAATGTTAAAGCATTCACAAATTTCTGTTTTTCTTGTCCACAGGTTTTGATTTAGAGAAGGTAAAGGTTATTTTGGATGAACAAGGGCTTAGGATAGCTGATAATCAGGAGAACAGCCAGAAAAATCGACGGAAGCTTGCAGAAAGCACTAGAGGTATCAATTATACATCTTTAAACAATCAGGCTAATGTTTCACACTTTGTGTGGGACTGTGGGAGGGTAGTAGGGAAGAGGAGATCCCCCCCCCCCCCCCCCCCCCATGTTTACTATTTCTTTTGTTTAAAGGAAGGGGGCAGGAAAAGAATCCAGGGTAATAAAAGAAGATCTACTTTCTCTCCTGTCTCACCAAAGTGTTTTTTTTTTTTTAAAAGAGATCCATTGGGGATGTCTTGGTGGAGTCTAGCTCTTCTTTTATGTTTTTCCATCGCCACCTTTTTTTCCTACAAATAAAATTGTATTGGTTTTATATTTAAAACTGTTTTGATAACAGATTTCAAGAAAGCTTCAGCAGAAGAAAAGTTAAGCTTGTTTAACTCTTTACTTAAGGGATACCAAGAAGAAGTTAACAATCTCACCATGAGAGCAAAGTTTGGAGAAAATGCTTTTCTTGAAATTTATCAAAAACTTTATGAGGCTCCAGATCCTTATCCAGCTCTTGCTTCAATTGCTGTAAGTACCAGTGTGTTTCATTATTGTGTTGCATTAGAGCAAGTTTCAATGAGACGTTGCTTCTAAATTGTATATTAGTAAACCTCTTCAGTACTATTGTCTTGAAAGTAATAAGTAATGAGGGTAAAGCTATCACCAAGAAGAAGAAGATAAGAACAGAAAAGAAAAAAGTAATGAGGCTAAAGCTACCTAAGGTTTCTCTATGATTGGATGGTGGCTAATAGTTTACACTCTTCCCCAAATTTGTTGGATTTTTTTGATCTTTTGAATTTTAGATGATAGTTTCCTTTTAGTTTGTTTCTCTTGGATTTACTTGTTTATTAGTAAAGTTAAGGAGTCTTGAACCCTTGTTTCTCTTGTATACATCTGTGTACTTATGCTTCTTGCAGACAAATTGGGAAGAGCGAAACAGTAGGATATTTTATCTGTAGGGCATCCAATTAATGTTATCAAGCAGTCATTGCTAAGCAGTGTTTTTAAGTGGATGGTGATTTTAGGGAACACTCCTTTCTTTTTTTGGATAGCTTGCGTTTTACTGTGATTTTTCTTTTTGACAGTGTTTTATTATGTATTCTTTCTTTTGTTCACTTTGAATGATATATATTTTTAATTATATTAAAAAGATACTAGGGTTGTGCCGCTTATTGCTCTTGAATGAATTTTATTACTTATCAAAAAACTAAAAGAGGAGAGTCCTGAGGTACACTGAGTATGTACAGAAGTTCTCGTAAAAGATTCAAGCAAAGCACAACTGCTCAACAAAATCTAGAAAAGAAGCATGGATGTAAGCATTCACTCACACAGTGATCTAAGGAACAAAAATCTTAGATCAACTATAGAGAAAACAGCATCATTCAAAGTCTGGTTATCCCCAGCCTTAGTGATGTAATCACTGCAAACATCAAACAACCTTTGCTACCTATGCAACTTCTGGAAGAGGTTGTATTTATCCAAAGGGGGCAAAGTTACGCTCATTAAGTGTACGCTCTCTAGCTTACCTACGTATTTCCTTTCTATTTTCCCTATTCCTGCTAGGGTGGCTAAGAGGATGGAGAAATTACAAAGAGATTTTCTTTGGGCTGGTATTGGGGATGATCGTAAAATTCATTTAGTTAATTGGAATAAGGTTTGTAGGCCAGTGAAGAATGGAGGGTTAGGCATCCGGTGCTTGAGAAGGTTCAATTCTGCCTTGTTAGCCAAATGGTTGTGGCGTTATGGTTGGGAGAATGATGCCCTTTGGAGAAGGGTCATTGAGGCGAAGTATAGGAATGAGTGGGGTGGTTGGCGTACAAAATCTGTGTCGGGGGCTTATGGTGTGTGTTTGTGGAAGTGCATTAGAAGTGGCTGGCTGATTTTTTCCGAGTGCCTTCGGTTTGATGTGGGTGATGGTACTCGTGTGAAGTTTTGGGATGATGTGTGGTGTAGGGATCGTCCTCTTAAAGAGGAGTTCCCAGACTTATATAATATTAGTAGGACAAGGGAGGCGTCGGTCTCTGAGGTTATGTGCTTCGCAAATGGGAGAGTTTCTTGGGACATCCAGCTCCGTCGATTAGTGAACGAGCAAGAGTCTCTTTCTTTGGATTCGTTTTTGGTCTTGATTTATTCCGCAAAGGTTCGGGGTGTTGGTTCTGACAAACTTTGTTGGAAGCCTGCCTGCAACCGAGGTTTCAAGGTGAGTGGGTATTATCATTTTCTTTCCCCATCTACGGTGTTTCCCTTTCCTTGGAAAATGGTTTGGCAATCGAAGGTTCCTCCTCGGGTTGCCTTCTTCTCTTGGACTGCGGCTTTAGGCAAGATTTTAACTATTGATAATCTTCGGAAGAGACACTTTGTTGTTCTAGAGTGGTGCTTCATGTGCAAAGGGTGTGGGGAATCTGTAGATCATCTCTTTCTTCACTGTCCTTTTGCTTATGAAATGTGGAGTATGATTTTCTGCTTGTTTGGTATTAGTTGGGTGATGCCGCAAAGGGTGGCGGATTTGTTGGATTGCTGGTCTTGCAACTTCAGGCGACATCGTAATTTAGTTATTTGGAGGATTGTGCCGCACTGTTTGATGTGGTGTATCTGGCGGGAACGGAATTCGAGGAGCTTTGAGGATCGTGAGCGGTCCATTCTTGAGTTTAAGTCTTTTTTGTTTTCTACTCTTCTCGAATGGTGTTTGGTTTTACCTTCTTTTTCTTGTATTTCCCTTTCTGGGTTGTTTGATCATTGTACTTTGTTTTCTTGATGTTCTTGCCTCTTTCGTACATTTCCTATGTACGGGGCGGTGTTTTTTCAATATATTGCTAAGTTACTTATCAAAAAAAAAAAAAAAAAAAAAATCTCTTCAAGCTTGTGGAGTATGAACAAGTTCTTCATTAGGTATTTCAATATCATGGTTGAAGGTTTTCAAAAATTTCCAAATAATTGTTCTCTCTCTCTCTCTCTCTCTCTCTCTCTCTCTTTAATTATTTAGTTTGCAATAAGTAATAGTGGATGTGACTAGCTTATAAGCCAGTACAAAACCTAGGCCTCTGGTGTTACATCTATAAGGCTTTAGCGCCTAGTTGAGGTTTTGCTGTTCAAACAATGGCTCTATTCTTTGTGTCTGTGCTAAAAGCTTCTGTGTGTGCACTATGCACACACAGTGTGCGTCTCTCTCTGCCATCATTTTATTAGTAAATTCACATTTGTCTGCTGCATCCAGGACCAAGATTTAAAACTGTCTGAACTAGAATCTGAGAATCGGAAAATGAAAGTCGAGCTTGAGGAATTCCGGACAGAGGCTACCCACTTAAAGAATCAGCAGGCAACGATACGAAGACTTGAAGAGCGCAACCGCCAGTTAGAGCAACAGGTTAGTAATGCTTACTATAATTACAGTAGTAGCTCTAATAGTTTAGGTGGATTGGTGTTGTAACTGTTTCATTTGCTAGTGAGTTGCACAGTTTCCCATATGTTGTGGTCTTTTGCATTTCATTTTCAGGATTCATTGAGGTAATGCCTAAAAGAGTAGTGGAATTACTTTTTGGGTGGAGGAACTAGTTTGGTAAACATGGTAGATCTTTTACTTGGAATATAGCCGCCTCATGAATATGATCGGTTCAGTAGTTTGAAAATTTGTAACCCTCAAATTTTAACAATTAAAGCTCTTGGTCCTTTACATGAAGATGGAAGAAAATAAAATTGTTAAGAACTTTAAAAGGGTGACATTTATATAATTTGCTTACAGAAAAGTAATGATAGACAGAAGGGTTAAGCAAAATAAGAGTGAACAGTTGGTGCAGTTTGCTTCTTTTTCTTAGGGAGTCTTATTATCTTTTTATTTTTTAATCTTATTGTATAAAATTCTTAGTATCTTGCAGAAAAAAGGAAGTGCAAGAAAAAAAAGTGTTTCATTTGATTTATTTATTCCTGCCTACACATTGTGGGGTAGATGGAAAATAGCATTGTTGCTTTTATGAACTCTTTATTAACTGCCAAGTAAGTTTTAAATGGGAACTGATAATTTTATTTTATAACTTTGATGTTTGAGCTTCTTATTTGTGTCACTGTAGTCTAATATGTCAATACTTTGAGGTGCTGGCTTTTGAGATTCTCATGGCCATTTCCTTTCTTTCCTCAAGTTCTATTCATTAAATGTGAATTCAAAACACATAAAATGTGGTATGACTGATATATAGCACCCATTGATATGAAATTATGTGTAATCATTGGAATGATGTATTTTCCTTTTAATGTGTAAAAATTCTAATGTGTGTTCAGATGGAAGAAAAAGTAAAAGAAACTGTGGAGATGAAACAACGTAGTTTGGCAGAAGAGAACCAGAAGACTTTGGAAGTTTTAAAAGAAAGGTAACATCCTTTCTAGTGGCACTGCAAATTCTGTTATGGAGCTGAGGTCATTAGGCATATATATTATTTATTTCTGGACAGTTTGCTTTTGTGTATATCATGTCCTATTGAATTGTCACATTATTATGGCCCTGATTTATGATCCCTTCTTCACACAGGGAACAATCGCTGCAAGATCAATTACGACAAGCTAAAGAAAGTGTTTCCACTATGCAGAAATTACATGAACTTGCACAAAGCCAGTTATTTGAACTCCGTGCACAATCAGGTGATACACTAATTTTGAATTTCTGTCGTAATCTTGTTACTTAAGTTGATGGCATCTTCTTTTCTTTTTGTTGTCACAAGACACTCTGAATTGAACCTTTATGCCTCATCTTTCTGCCCAGCAAAGATTATGTCTTTATATTATCTTATCTGTTGTTTAATAATTTCAGATGAAGACACTGCAGCAAAGCAATCAGAGCTCAGTCTATTGATGGATGAAGTCGAACGGGCTCAAACACGGCTTCTTAGTCTTGAGAGGGAGAAGGTGCATTTGCCGTATCCCTTGAGCCATATTTTTAAAAGGATCCAACTTGCCTTAAATCCCTAATAATAAATCTTAATTTTACAATATACATTTACTTAGCTGATGGCTGTCCATAAGGACAAGTTTTCTCTCCAAACTAGTTTGGAGAAAAACCCTTCAAACTCTCGCTAAAAAATTAACATGGTTACATATTTTGAAAATCTAAACATTGGATTGCTTGTTCTTTAGGTTTTTATCATGCATGTCAAATTTCGTTCAAATGGATGTTCAAATCAGATGTTATTTACTATTCGATCCATAAAATTATTTTTTATGCATAATTTAAGGCTACAAAAACTTGAAATTTAAATATTTGAGACATAGCTATCAATCATTGAACTTCTTGAAATTTCACAAGCATGGAGGATATTGTAAGAAAATGCAATCTAATGGTGGATTTGTCAAAATTTACATTCAATAAAAATATGTAGGAAGAGTTTGAAGGGTTTCTTTCCAAACTAGTTTTAAGAGAAACTTTGTCCCATATCCATAATCTGTTTGATTTTTGGTTGTGTTCTTTTTTTTTTTTTTTTCCCAACACAAGCTCATGTCTCTGCATCTCTTCTCTCAATATTTCTTTTGTCCCTAGATTGAGCCCCCATTAAAATATTTTTTTTCTCTCACAAACACGCATGGGGCATGCAGGCAGCTGCGTCAATGCCATTCCCATGTCCAACACCGACACATTGCCTGTTTTGGACATTGACAGATCTAAATTGTCAGTAGCTAGTTGGTATCTTTTAAGTTGGAGTGTTCAAAAGAGCTTTTCTCATCCCAGAGGGATATTCTATTGTGAGTTGGTGTTGTATGTGCCGATGTAGTGAGGAAATAGTGGACCATCTTTTAATACATTATAGCATGGCCTTTGAGTTGTGGAGTTTTGTTTTTAGATCCTTTGAGATTTGGTGGGTGTTATGGATAGAGGAATTGGGTTGGCAAGCATTCATTAGATAATTGGAATCTTGTTCTTTTATGTTTGATGTGGACATTATTGAGGGAAAGAAATTAGTGCACTTTCGAAGATTTGGAAAGCATGGGGAGTCAATTGCTAGCAACTTTTACTAGTTCGTTATATGCATGGTCGCGTGGATGGGGATTTACTAATAGTGATTCCATTGTGTTAATTCACATATGAGACCAAATTCTTAAGTTCCATGAACCCTCTCATACGTGGTTTGGGTTGTTCATCTGCTGTGAATTGGAAGATTTTGTGGTCTTCCATCAAATTTCAATACTAGTAAGCAGCCTCATTGCTTCCTTTTTTTTTTCTTCTTTTTTTTTGTGAAAGAATAGCTTCCTTTTCATACCTTCTAAAACAGACCCAAAAATTTATTGAACCCCTTAATCCTATTCATTACCCAATTTGACGGTTGAGTTCTCTAACTACCCCGCCTCACTACCCTAATTCATGATCAATGGGATGGCTTCGAGAGCTTCCAGACTGTCTTCCTCTTGCTTAGAGTTAGCCTCTAGACACATTTGGGTACGTTTATACAATTCTTTCCTCCAGTTCAACATTTACATCAGGAAAAATTGTCCCTAAAGGTGGCCTATCATTCATCTAACCCAATAGTTCCTCAACATTCCTGTGCTTGGTAGCATTCCCCCCCCCCCCCCCCCCCCCACATGCAATGAACATCTTGATTGATTTTTCGTCTTCTTCAGTATGTTGCTCCATTTACATCCTTGTCACCATCTCTGTATTTCGTTCCCCTTTTGGTGTCTCTGGTTTACCCCTTTCCCCCATTGTCTTGAATGGGTAAACAAACAATATTCTATTGGGTCCTTGCAAGGGTCTTTGTCCCTTTTGGGGTTCTCGGGTTCTCCGCGCAGCCCAATATCATGTTGTTGGAGCACTATTCTACCTTTGGGCCAAACCTAAATCATGGGCCCATAATGAAACCTAAGTCAGGCCCCATAGAGACTTGTTTGGCTGCCTAAACATCGCGTTTAATTTTTTATTCTAGATCCTATTTTTAATTCCTTCCATGCACGAGCCCTATTCTCCCATTTTCCAAAATTGTCACCCTAAGAGATCTCACATCAATGTGTGTAAAATAGGTATATGGTGTCAAATTTGCACATTTAAGCCCAAAATTTCCACATCAGTCAATCTAAAAGGGTGTGAAATACATTGTTGCTATAGTAACCGTGTAAATATATACAGTTACTGTAACTGTGTATTTCAATATTTTATTAATTTCCTTTACTTTTGTATGGCTTTCACGTTTCGCTCTTCTTTTCTTTCTCAGCAAACCGAGCTTTCTCCTTCACTTCTCCCTCATCTTACTACTTGTTCCATTTCAGCTCTCACTCATCTTTGATCATTGGCTCATTCTCTTCACCACGTAGCAAGAATGTGATCAACTTGGAGGCTTTGTATTCCGATGAGACCTAGAGGGATTCTGTCCGTTTTTCTGTCTTGGTAAATGGATCCCCATAAGGATTTTTTGGATGCTTGCGGGGATTGAGACAAGGGGATCCACTATCCCTGCTATTGTTTCTCTTGATAATGGAGGTTCTAAGTAGACTCTTGAAGAAGATAGAGGAGTGTAATCTTATTCGGGAATTCCATGTGGGAGGTGTGAACGCTATTGGTCTGCGTATTTCCCATCTATTATTTGCTGATGACACTATCTTATTTTGTGATGCCTCTAGGGAGCAGTTGCTGTCCATTAGGCTGGTGATGTCTTGTTTTAAGTCTTTTACGGTGTTGAAGGTCAATATCGGGAAAAGTGAGATTGTTCTTGTTGGGGAGGTGAAGAATATAGATGCTCTGGCTAATATTCTTCATTGTAGAGTGGGCAAGTTGCCTATGAAATATTTGGGGATGTCGTTGAGAACTTCTTTTAAGACAGCTGTGATATGGAATCCTATTTTGGAGAAAATGGAGAAGAAGCTATCTGGGTGGAAGCGGCTGTATTTATCTAAAGGTGGTAGACTCATGCTAATAAAGAGTACTCTCTCAAGTCTCCTTACGTACTTTTTATCTCTTTTTACTATTCCTAAAGCTGTGGCGGCTAGATTGGAAAGTATTCAGAGGAATTTTTTGTGGGGGTCTTCTGAGGGGAGTTTCAAGTTTTCGTTGGTGGCTTGGGATAAGGTGTGTTCTTCCGTTGAAAGGGGCAGTTTGCGGATAAGAAGTGTGGTGTCTTTTAATCAAGCTCTATTAGGGAAGTGGCTGTGGAGATTTGGTCATAAAACTACCCATCTCTGGCGGAGAGTTATCTCCATAAAATATGGTGAGGGTCAAGGGGGGTGGTGCACTAAAGTCTGCAAGAGGGCTCATGGGTGTAGTCTTTGGAGAAGCATTAATGAAGGGTGGGAGAGCTATTCTAAGCATCTGTCCTTTGAAGTGGGAGATTGAACTCGTATTCGATTTTGGCATGATAGGTGGATAGGTGAGAGTTCTTTAAAAGATCGCTATCCTGTGCTTTATGCTTGTTCAGCGGTCAAGGATGCTTGCATCTCTGAGGTTTTGTGGACTCTAGAAGGGGGTATTGTTAGAGTGTGAAATTTAAGGTTTTATAGAGCGTTTGAAGATTGGGAGTTGGCTGCTTCTTATTCTCTATTTCAGCTTATCCATCCTCGTATCCCTCGGGGTGATAGGAGTGATTCTCTTTGCTAGCGGCTAAAAGGGGATGGAAAGTTCGACACCCGGTCTTACTACCATGAGATTCGGGGTGCTTCGAATTCTTTATTTCCTTGGAAGGGTGTTTGGAAACCAAAGATTCCTAAGCGAGTGGCGTTCTTTCTGTGGACTGCTGCACATGGTCGGATCCTCACTCTGGATAACCTGATGCTTAAAGGTCGCCCTATGGCTAATTGGTGTTGTATGTGTTGTTGTGATGGGGAGTCGGTAGACCATCTTCTTCTTCATTGTCCCGTTACTCATTCCCTATGGGCTTTCATGATTCAGGCTTTTGGTATTCATTGGGTTATGCCGGGTTCGGTGGCGGGTTTGTTATCTAGTTGGCATCAGTGGCCTGGGAAGCATAATTCGGAAATTTGGAACTTGGTTCCAGGATGCTTAATGTGGATTGTGTGATTGGAGCAAAATCATCGATCTTTTGAAGATAAAGAGAAAATGTTGGAGGAGTTGAAGATTTTATGCCAACGCAGTCTAATGGAGTGGTCTTGTTGCCGGGGTTTCACTGAGTGTTCTTCTCTCTCTGAGTTTATGCCTTCTCTTAGCTTAGTTTCCTAACTTCTCTCTTGCTGTTGTGTTGTGGTGTGTTGTGCTATGTTGCTGTTTTGTTGCTGTTCCTCATCATGAACATCTTTGTACTTCTTTTTTTTCTTTTTTTTTTTCTCCCTTTATTAAAAGTTTTCTGTTTACCTATCAAAAAAAAAAAAAAAATGAGACTTAGAGGGTGGACTGGCTTGGAGCTGATGCAGTTCTTGGGTTTGCGAGGGAGCTGAAGATTCTTCCTCCACAGTGTTAGGTTGTCAATCATCCTCCTCCACAGTCTTTGCGAGGGAGCTGAAGTGATTCTTGGGTTTGATTTGGAGACTGATGAGGCTGGGGTTGATTTTTGGGTTTGATTTGGAGGTGGAGGAGGATTTTGGGTTTGATTTTTAGGTTCATCATCCAAATTTTGAAATGTTTGTGTTGGGGCTTGGATGATTTGGGCAATGCAGATATGATATGTTGTGAACTGCTGCACAGGTGGTTCATAAGGATTGTTTAGTCTTGGTTGTGGTTTTCTGGAGACTACTGCCGAAAGCAAGTTTTGTGAGCTGGCGTTGCTGCTGAATCCAGATAAGGTTTGCCCATTGATGAGGATTTTTTTTTTTGGGTTTGATTTCATAGTGGATTTTGAGGTGAATATCTGTTTGTTTGCTGAGAAAACAAAGGATAGTTAATGGAAAAAATTGACAAATATAATAACAAAAAATGAATGAAAAATTAATATTTAAGTAAAATAGAACGTAGAATAGATAATCTGATGCAAGTGTTTTGGAAAAGTGGTTACATAAAATAGAAAAAGTAGGTCCTTATACTAAAATAGTTAAATAGACAAAAATATTTGCACTAACTTATGTGAATGCTTTAAGGTTCAAATTTTCTGCTTCCGTCATCTACTACAATTCTCGTCTCAATGATTATATATGAGGAATTTTTGGTCCTTAATTCGCATGTCTCCTTTTCGATTCCCTTTCCTTTCTAGGCTTCGTCATAAGTTCTCACAAGTCCACCCCTTCCCTTTCAACACCACCACAGACTACAGGTTGTTTTCCCTTCTGATGGTTTTCCGGTATTGAGGGTCAGTGGGTGCTCTCTTCTCAACCTCTACCTGGTTTCTATGGAGTCATGTGGCTTGAAAGCCCTCTGCACCTCCTGCTCGAAGCCTTTCCACCCACCATTCTATTTTTGCCTTCCTTTATAAACGTTAATAACTCCAAGGACTGGCCTTTACCATTGGGCCTTTGCCACATCATCAGGGCCTTGCCTTCCTCCCTCATCCTTCTAATGATGTCGACATGGTGGTTCGCACTACAAAGTTCCGTTACTTGCTCCAGTAGCTACCTCGCTCCTGCTCGACCCGAGAACACCAATCAGATGAAGCCTCTTCCACTTACATATATACGTAATCGGAATTTTTTAGTCGTTTCCTCTGACACTACTTCAAAGACTTTAGTTTCTACCAAAAGAACCTCAACTCTGCCATGTTGTTTGGCTAAGCATGAATAAAATCCGTTTGACTACTGCCTCTCCACCGTGGGGACCCCCTACATTTGCTGATGAGACAACTGGTGGAGTTGCTGGTTCCCTAGATGGAGGACACTCTTTGCATCTCACAGTGTTGGCTAGTGGACAAACCCCAACAAAGAGCCTTGGCGCAACTTTTCTCACTACTTTTGTTTTTTTGATAAGTAGAATTATTTATTTAAAAAAAAAAAAGATTACTTCATGTTCATGATGATGAACACAGAGCGCCTAAAAGATTACAAAGAAATTATATAGGAAAATGGAGTCTTGGAACTCCAAAATTGAATGAAAATGAGTAAAATCCCAAGTGTGAGACCAATCAAACAAGGGATGAAACAACAAGGACTTCAAATGATCAAGGGGTCGCACCATATCTTTAAGGGTGCAGCTATTCCTTTCCTTCCACACCATCCACATCAAACATAACAGAGTAAGATTCCAAACATTGGAATGGTGCCTCCCAAACTAATTCCACTATCCAAATAATAGATCTGTCACTGTCAACTAGATTACCAACTAAACCCCAAATATCATAAAATATTTCACTCCACAAGACATAGGCAGCATCGCAATGAAGCAATAGGTGGTCCACAATATCTACATGACACCAACATATACAGCACCAATCAACTAATGTTCATTCAGTCTGCTGATATACATGCCCCTTTTTTTTTTTTTTTACAGGGACTTCTACGTTCTCAATTACAAACTGCAAATGAAGATGCTGGAAATAAGAAGAGGTGAGGTACTTCGGTACCACAATTTTTACTTTTGTATCCACCCACACAATGACTCTAGGTTCACTTGAATAACAATGGATAGCATTGTTATGAAAATATAATGAGTTAATGCATACATGCCCACTAGAGGAAAACTAGGGAAGAATTTTTATACTTATTACTACATCAAACAATGTGGAATGTTTGATGTAGTGCATTTGGTAGGAACACAATGCTTGAAGTTTTGAGGACTAGAATGAATGATTCCTGAGCTTAAGCTCTTTTTTTTTTTTCTCTTCAAAACTTTGTTGGATTGGATTTTAGCTTTAGGCTCTTTCTCTTTGTGTAATCTTTTGGACGTGCTTGATCTTTCTCTTTAAAACTTGTGCCTATCTATAACTTCTTGAACTTTGGTTATAGAGTTCTAATTAGAGAAAATTATATTAATAATTTAATGTACTCATAATACGCTACATGGCATAAGGAGGAAAAACAATATTTTGTGCCCCCATAGTACATCCCCAATGTACTCGGTTTGGCAATCTTTCTATTATTAATAATATTCTTACGTTATTTATCAAAAAAAAAAAAAAAACAATATATATATATACACACATTCACATACACACACATATATAGAAAAAAGGAGAGGTTGTCCAGTTGACATAACCATGGTTTGTATGACATAACTTTTATTAAATTAGTGTATGATTTTGGGTTTTCTTTTCTTTTCTTTATTTATATTTATTTTTTTGGTTCATTAAGTATCACTAAGCTTGCACGGTTGCACCTGTTCCACCCCTAGGCTAAAGATGTATCATATATTCACGAGTATCTTTTGTCTAAAGAACATTGAAATAATCTTTACATCTTCACAGAGCTAGCTTCCTTGTGACATGTTTGTGGCCGTTATTTTGGTCTCTGCCTTAAGATTTTACCTGGCTTTCTGTCCAACAATACGGATGGGCGTAAAAAATTTTGTTGGATGTGCGTATTTATGATATCTTTTTCCTCCAACAAAATTGTGTCCTCCATTATTAATATGTTCATCTTTCTGAATTTTTCATATCATTCTGCTGTTTTTCCCCTTTTCTGTTTAATGTTTTTAGTGTGCTATTTGTTATTGCTATTGCAGTGATAATTTAGATTCAAATAGCATCCTTGAGAATTCTTTGAATGCTAAAGAGAAAATAATCTCTGAACTGAACCGGGAACTTCACAATATTGAAACAACCTTATCAAATGAGCAAGAAGAACACATGAAAGACATTAAGAAATTGAAAGTGCTGCTCAATGAAAAGGTATGCCACTTTGTTTTTCTATTGCTCATTCAATGTTAATAGTTAATCATGTTTAGGAATAACTGAAGTTATTGTTCTCCTCTACCACTCATTGGGAATTCTGTTGCTAAGACCATAAATGCTGAAATAAATTCAAATCTTGGTTATACTATTGCCTCATCTTATATCATGCACATTTTGTTACTGCTTGCTGTATCTCTGTTGATTATATTGTTTCGTTCCTGGCTCCATCTATAGATATATCTTAGCTCCTTTTGCCTTCTCTTATTAATTCAGGAAGTTGCTATTGAAGAGATGAAGAAAGAGCTTCAGGCAAGGCCAACAGAAAAAACGGTTGATGAATTGCGTAAACAATTGAAACTTATGCAGGTAGTTTGGTTCCTTCCTTGTTACTAAACAGTAGGGTCCTCTAATCAATTTCAGCTTTTACCAAATGTTATGAAATTTTTTAATAAGTGATTTGTATCTTTTGAAGTTTTATTGATGATGCTGCATGAAAATTTTCAAGTTGCAGTAGCTTAAATTTTCAAATAAATAACATTATTTACTATTTGGTTACTCTTTTAGGCTGTGTTTGGTAACCCCAAACTAATGCATTCTCACAAATTTCTAGGCGCAAAATGCATTTTGGAGAAATTTGAGGTGTTTGGTATAACATTAATCTCACTTTCTAGAGCAAAAGTCAAAAGTCAAAAAATCTTGACATTCCCATTTTAACTAAAGTAAGTGGGACCTACCACTGACACTCACAATGACTATTTATCTATCTGTTTCTCTTTCTTTTTCGTTTCTATATACATTGTTTTCTCAGCAAATTCACAGCAACAACCACCAAAATCACAACAAAAAAATCTAAAATCTAAAATCACAACACCAAAAACAAAAATCCCCAAAATCACAAGAAAAAAAGATAAGAAAAATCTCAATCACAACACCAAAATAATAATAAAATAAAGACCAAAATCACACTGCTTATGTCGCCACTGCCGAGGCAGTGGATGAAGCGGAGGTCGTCAAGGCCGAGCAGAGTATGGGTGGTTGCTGTTGCATCCCAACATGGGTTGTAGGAGGGTGCAATAAAAGAGCAGGAAATAAACCGGCTCCTGCCCTGCAGGAAAATAATGGGTCATTGTGAAAATAACAATCGTTTAGAGAGAGAAACAGAGGGCAGAAAATATCTTATAGAGAGAGAGAAATGGTGAGAGAGGAAAATGGGGGGGAGAGAAAAAAAGACTAGTGGGAGAAGAAATGGGAGAGGGGGGGGGGTGAATGTGTGCTGAAGAAAGAAATGGGAAAGAGGTGGAAGAAAGTGTGATATGGGGAAAAAAGAAGGGGGGGGGGGGGGGGGGGTGAACATGTGTGGTGGGGAAATTTTGGAGGAAAAATAAAAGTGGTGACGATTAAAACTTGAGGGAAAAAAGAAAGAAATGAGGTGGGGAAAAAAATTTATTTTTTTGAAGGGAAAAATTGACACACACACATATATATGAGAAACCATTATTATTTTTTTTTTTTTACTTTATTCTTCCTAATAAAAAATTATTAAATGTACCAAAAAATGCATTCTACACTTTTCCAAACCAAACGCAATCCCATTCTGCATAATTACTTTTTAGTATAAGGTTTAGCATTATACCAAACGCATTTTTCGAAAGAAATACATTTTTTGCCACTTTACATTTTGCAAAATGCTCTGCTGGAATGCATTCCACCCAGCAGTTGCTCCAAACACTACCTTAATGAAGTTGTGTATATCATGTTTAATGAGGCCTAGAAGAAGGATCTCACCAATAAGATGCTTTTCTGGTCCCGCAATCATACTTAACTGTGAGTCTGTGACTGCTATTTAAACCATCTGAATAACTAGTTCCAAGATTTGGGTCATTTGTGTCACTAGATGGCCCAATATTATAATATGATCATCAACAGAGTGCTCTGTTGTTGGATATTTTTATGTGATATGTAGAACTTTTTCTGTGCTTGCTGTTAGAAGTTCCACTTTAAGTTATGCAACATCAATACATCCCCATTTCAGCCTCCTGATTGTTATAGAGTTGCATGTTTTTGTGTGTTTTTTCTTCCTACGGTGTCCACTGTACTTTACATGCATCTTTCTTGTGCTTCTTTGAAGCCTGACAGTACTTCAGTGCTTATCTGTCTAACATTACACCATTATATGTATAGGTACTGATTTATAATTCAATTGAGGCTGAAGATTGGGATGCCGCTACAGGTGGGGAAGAGATGAGCAAAATGGAGCATCTGCTTCTTGACAAGAACCGGAAAATGGAACATGAACTCACACAGTTGAAGGTGTGAATTCTCCTTGTCCTGCTATTCCAAGAACGAAATAGAAATTAGTGTGGTGGGGATGAAAAAGAATACCTGTACATACAAATAGCATCAGCGTATTATGCACTAGACATTGCACAGAAAAAATTACCAGAAATATCTTCTACACTTATAATACCGTGTCTTGTACTTATTTTTATAATTTTTACACCTTTCTACCACTTGCAGGTCAAACTAAATGAGAAAACAGCTTTGCTGGAAGCAGCCGAAAGCAAGACAGAAGAGCTTAAAGCTAAGGTCAATGAACAGCAAAAGTTGATACAAAAGTTAGAAGATGACATATTGAAGGTTTGCATCTACGACTTCTTCTGAAAGTCTATGAATTGACTATTGGCAGCCAGATTTACCTCTTAAGTGATATCCAGGTTTATGAATAGTCAGACCTGCATATAGGGCATCAAAATATCAATTTTTGCAGCATGTAGTTTGTTAAAGATTCTGGTTGGTGATATTTAGAGTCATAATATTATTAATTAGAGCCAAGAGCCTTGTAGCTCAATTGGCACTTCTGGGTGTTCCAATGGAGATGTCTAGGGTTCAAATCTTCCCTCTTTCAACTATCAAATAATCGAAAACTAATATTATTAGTTAGGATGCATAAACGGGTAAATAATTAAATGTCAGTTGTTTACTCAGAAAAAACCTGCATAGCCAGCATACCTATAAAGTTGTATTTTTTTATGCATATGTAAGTTATTTTGTTTATTTGCTTAGCAACCTCAGTTAACTTGTTAGTTAACTTGTTAGCTAACTTGTTAGCATTCTCTTAGAATTTAAAAAAAAAAAAACTTCTAAAGGTTTAATTGTTGATCATTTTTGTGTTTCACCTTCTTATGCTTTCTGATTCTTTACCTTCTAATGCAGGGCTATAGTTCCAAAGATAGAAAAGGCAATCTATTTGATGACTGGGATCTTTCAGAGGCCAGGGGTTCTGAGCTCTCTGAGGTACTTGTCTCTCTTTTGTTCTACCCCTGATTTTTGAGTTCACACAGTATAGCGACCAAAAATACAGGGTATTTTCTTGAACGAGTAATGAATTTATTGGGAAAAAAAAACTTTGTGGATAGGGGTATACAAGAAGTCCTTCTAATTAAAATTTTAAAGGGCAAGAAGGCTAAAAACAAAGAACAACATATGCTGCTATTAGTTTGCTGTTGGTATGATTTAATCAATGCCTAATTCTTCCTGCCTGGATTAATGCTTCAAGATGTTGTTCCTTTCTACCCCATGATTTCTCTTATTCATGTTAGCCTTTTCTGTATCAGAATGCAGATCAAAAACATATTTCCTCAGATCAAAATCAGAGTTCAATGCTTAAGGTGATTTGTAATCAGCGGGATCGATTTAGGGCACGTTTGGGAGAGACAGAAGAGGTATTCTGTTCTTTTGAAAATATTCAGTTTTGGCTTCCTATCCTTGTTTGTAAATATTATATTGACATTGTTAGATTAGAGTTTAAATATGTGATTTTGCTTTTCAATTGTACTAGGAAATACGGCATTTGAAGGAGAAGATTGGGCTACTGACAGTAGAGCTAGAAAAGACGAAAGCTGATAATGTCAAACTCTATGGAAAGATTCGTTATGTCCAGGATTACAACCATGAAAGAGTAGTCTCTAGAGGATCAAAGAAGGTGCTTGATTGCAACTTCCCTGATTATTATAGTAATCGAACCAATCTGACCTGGCTGGTTGGACTGGTGAACTAGTAATCTGGTGCCTAGGCCAGTCTTAGTCCTAAATTATATTGTTAAAGTTAATGACTTGTCAAACCTGGGAGGTTCCTTTGGGCTTGCACAATCTGACAGGGTTCGTTAAACTGTCCTGGTTTTTTCAGATGCTCCAAATTACATATCTGCCTAAATTTTTTTTTTTTTTTTAAATATATATATATATATATTTTAAGAAAAGAAAAATGCTATATTAAGGAAATGAATCTAGGAATACAATATCTTCTATGATTTATTTGTGATTCTTTCTGAAAATGTATCTCTTAATTTATATAAAATTACTATGAAGGAAAATCATACAAATTTGGAATAGATTAAATTATTATCATTCCATTTATTTTTTCTTTTTACATATTTTTCCTTTAAATAAATTCTTTCTATTTCAATTTCATTGACTTACTTGATATATGCCTAATATTTATTTTATGAATGTATCTCTTAATTTGTTTTGTTGGTAAGTTCTTACTCAATCTTCTTTATGACTTATTATGTGTGTTTGTACATTGACTCCATACATATATTATAATTTTGGATTTGGTCAAAAAATAATATTGTTAAGCGCTCTCTATGTGTGTTGCATAAAAAAGCTCAATAATTAATATTGTATTAAGTCAGTCATAATTTTCCCATATTATAAATTGATTCATAAAGTTTTCAACATTTTTTTTCCTTTTTTTATTAGTATTCTTAATTTTTATTTGATTTTTAATTGACCATGCGGTTTGATTGTTAATTCTCTAGTTGAATTGGCATTCAAATGAACTAAAACCTGCAGTTGCTCAAAGTAGTCTGGATTTAATAACTAAAATATGGTCCTCTTAGTTTCTTGAAGCTTATTTTATTTAATTTTTATTTTTTTATTAAATTGTCATTTTTCAGCAAGCCGAAGATCTTGAAGGTGGTTTTACCTCAGATGTTGAATCTAAGTACAAGAAGATATATGAGGATGATATAAATCCATTTGCAGCATTCTCAAAAAAGGTTGTTATTCTTGAGCTTCTTTGATGAATTTGTATATTTTCTTTATATGCCCCTTTCTTTAGTTAGGCATTATATCAGATTTGAGGCCTTCCAAGATTTTGCTTTCTTCCATTTTGAAGTTGTGATAACTGATAATCACAGACTTACAGTGAACAGACACAATGCTTTCTGCTTGTTTTGTTTTGGGGGTGGGGGGTGGGGGAGTGTGTTCATCTAGAGCTTTCTGCTACTTAATAAAAAAAGAATTCTCCTGTTTTGAAATTCTGAAGCTTTTTTAGTCTCAAAAGATGTTAATAATTTATTATCATCCAATACTGAAGTTGATACTTCTTTGGATTCCCAAGGACTCCAAATGATTGTGGATTATCATATGCTAAGCCTGGTTAATTCCATCTATAAATATCAAATTTCATCAACTACAAAACCAGAACTTTATTCAAAGCTCATTTACATTCTTCTACTTTGGAGGTTGCTTTTCATAATTAGATTGGCCACTGGAAATTTATTTGCCCAGAAATTATAGGTCACTATTTCTGAAGCTGCTTCTTTACGTTTGTGAAAAAGTTGATGCATTGCCAACAGTATAGTGGGCAATTTGTCATAACCATTTGTCTGCCCTCCTGTGGGTTATATATTTCTTGAGTGCTAATATTTGTTATCAATCATGTACTAACTTAATTTGTTGACTTGTAATTAGGAAAGGGATCAAAGGTACAAGGAGTTGGGCTTCAGGGATAGAATCACGCTTAGCAGCGGACGTTTTCTTCTTGGCAATAAGTATGATTCTGTGTGCAACCTCTGCTTGCGGAATGTTATTTTTTATTTTATTGATCACTAGATGTGAAAGACAAGAAAAAATTCGTGGAGTGACACTCTAAGAAACTGCTCTTATGTTTCTTCCTACTTTGGTTCCATTTTTTTCCTCTGTAGTGTATGTCAAATATAATAATATATGCTCTTGCAGGTATGCTCGAACTTTTGCTTTTTTCTACACCATTGGGTTGCATATCCTGGTGTTCACCTGTCTCTACCGCATGTCAGCTTTGAGTTATCTTAGGTAACCATCAGTCATATGCGTTATTTGCTCTTTCTTTCATTCTTGTTTATTAAATCTTCAACATTTTCTGTTTTTTTCAGAAATGGCCCTGAGGAATCTCTTACTGGAGATAAAATTTTGAACCTTCCACATGCGATGTAGTGTCACACCAACACCTGTTCTCCACTGATATCACTTGTGTGAAAAGAGAAGATACGGTTGACATTATGGAAAGAGATGTCTTATACCATGTATATATAACAAAATCTGGTGCAAAGTTTACTTGCCAATTTGATGGTGCAACAAATATTGTAAATTCTTTTATTCTTGCCTTGAAATTTTGCCCTTGTATCAATGATGTATTAATACGAGCAAAATCATAGAAAATAATCTGGGCAATTGAAAATTTCACATATACTTATTGACTTTTATCAAATGCATGATGATGTAAAGCCAACTTATTGGCATTTCCATCTTTGCTAGAAAATCGTGATGGAGTTGCTTTTTTTTTCTTTTTCTTTTTTGAGAATTCTTTAGTTACAACCGAGTGAGGAGATTTGAACACTAACTATAATGGAAACATATGGAGGTGCCAACCAATTGAGGTACAAGGCTTTTGATAGTGTTGTTTGTTTAGTTTATATGGATTGTCATTTTGTTTAAAGTAACAAGGATGTAAGGGTAGTATTCGTTAAAAAAAAATTTAAGGGTAGTGTAGTTTTTTTCTTTTTCTGAATGGTTCGTTAGTCTGTTAATTAGCGGTTAGAGAGTAGAAATAACCAGCCAAGTGTTGTTTTTTTTTTTTTTTTTTTTAATCAATACTGTAATTTAGATATAATAGAATTGTATTACTAATAACAAAGTATAGGCTTATCTGTAATTTCTTGACAAGCTATTTTTTCAAAATCCTAAATATTTTGAAGTATCATATTGCATCCTCCTTGGATGAATCATTTCTATTATTGAAAATTTATCTAGATAAAAATAATAAAAATAATAATAATTTCTTAGTAGATTTTGATTATATCAAAACTGACAATACACCATATGAATCAACTTGACCCTCTATACCCTAATTTTGAGCAAAATCTTTTATGATCTCAAATAAGGACCTTTACTCCCATAATAGTCCAGTTCACTCTATAATAGTCTAGTTCACACACCTAAGTTGAGGATAGGTTGAGCTTAGAAAGTTGTGATGGTGGTGTAAACCATCTTTATCTTGTAGCGAGCGGTACTGGTAACAAAACAGTGTTTGTAGAAGTTATGTGAATTTAATAGTTATGTTTATGGCCATTCTTGCCATTATTTTTGGAGAGCAGCTAATTGAGTTCTTGCATGGTGTGTGGTGCCACTTGTTATTAGTTTCTTCCAATATTTCAATCATTATCACCAAGAGAGCTCTATTGGTTGACACCTCCACCTCTTGCTGTTTCCACTTCTCACTAGAGAGTGGAGACATAAAATCACCCACCCCAACTATTGATGTATCAAAAAAATTATTTTAATAATTTTTCATTGTAAAAAAATTGTAATATTTAGTATTCTATTTTATAAACAAAATAGAAAGACAAAGTAGTGTAGTGATTTGATCTACTATATGTGTTTTCAAACTTGAATTTACATGATATAGTGACTATACAAATACGCATGTTTCATACCTACTTAAGAATGCGAATATCGTTTTGATAAAATAAAAATGCAAATATAGTTCAATTATTTTCTTAGATTCTTCATTGTGTTATATATATATATATATGGTGCAGGCCTCAGAACGAGGATACTGGGCTATGACTCGTTTGGGCTCACAATCTATTTGTATCGTGGGCTTGGACTCCCTACACTAGGTCGTTCTTGTGCTGAGACTGATCGATGATTCCTTCTACTCTTTTTCTCTCTCTCTCTCTCTCTCTCTCTCTCTCTCTCTCTCTCTCTCTGTTTTTCAACCAACCCTTCCTTCCCATGAGATTCTTGTATTTATAGTGAGATGCTAGTGGGGTAGTGATGATTAGCTCTGTCGCTAGTGCATTTGGAGGTCCAATACAGGCGATGATAGGTGGATGTTTAGGTGGGAATGGCCTTGGAAATAGTTCCCATTCCCTGACGCTAGGTGGATACAACTACTGGTCGTAGATGCTCGGTTATAGATTTCCCGGGCACGATAGAACTTTCCGAGGAAGTATCCTCGGGGGATGACGCAGTCTCGGGAAACACGAGTGGACGGCTACAACCAAAATGTCCTCATCCGAACGTGCCAAGGAAGTAGAGCCTTAGTGGGCCTTTAATGATCCAACAGGCCCAGGGAGCCAGGTGCCGTACATTAGCCCCCCCTTGATTCAAACCCCGTCCCCGGGGGATGAATCAAGGAATCTGAGGGGTTATCGGCCCGGCCAGGGAGTTTTACTCGGTCACTAGCGCGCTTCTCAAAAGGCGCACCAAGTCTGATAAGCTGTCATTACTGCCTGACGCTTCGCGAACCGAGGCGTCACGCGTGTGGCAGTTGGGGTAATGGATCGTTGGATTTCGTGCCGCCGGCTTATTAATTGCCATTTACTCCTCACCCACCCTCTATATATACCCCCTTCAGGCGCTCTTCACCATTTTTCGCATCCTCACTCTCATTTTACGCTTGACTGAGTGCTTCTCTCTGCGCATCCTTTCTTCTAGATCAGGATCTCTCCTCCTTAGAGCCTCAAGTAAGTCCTCTCCCCTTCCTTATCTGATTCTCTTTTGCATTCTTTTGTATTCGCGAATCGTAGCTTCTCCTTTTAGAGACCTTAGTATAGGAAATGGGTTATTCCTACCTTCTCTCCTCTGAGGCCGCTTTGGCTACCTTTAGGGCCGCATTCAATGTGCCCGGGGACGTAGATATTGCATATTGCCCCGAGGGCGATATAGACATCCAACGGCGCCAAGGCGTCAATACTATTTTCTTCCCATTAATGGCTATTCTAGAGGGCGGGGTCAGGTTCCCAGTAGATCCCCTTATCCTGAGTACCCTTAGGTTTTACGGTCTTTGCCCCGACCAACTCGCTCCTAACTTTTATCGGGTAGTGAGCTGTGTCAGTAGGCTGAACCATCTGTTCGGTCTACAGCTGAATCATCACGATATTAATTTTATGTACAGTCTGTGCGGAAATATCAATTCAGATTACTATTTGAAAACTAGGGATATGAGGGTACGGCTAGTCTCATGCCTGCCTGATTCCAATAGAAATTCTGCGGGGGAATTTGTACGGGTGAGCGGTAACTGGTTTGCCGAGGAGCTCCCCTGCGCGTTTTCGCCGCGCGATGTTGGTCGGTACCGAGCGCCCTTACTTTAGCTTATGTTTGATCATCGTTAGTAACTCCTAACCAATTTCGTATATGCATTCTTTTTTGTTTTTGTTTTTACAGATAGCAAAAGGTTCAAGCCGGACCGCCGAGTAGTCCACGTCCACGACCTAAACTTTGTACTTAGGTCGGAGATCTTCGTTCATTCGGACGGACAACTCCGAGCATCACACCTGATCCTCGGCGTTGAACCAGTGTACTCCACCTGGCAAGCGTTCAGTCAGGCCCTCTTGGTTGACAGCCCCTTGCTCTCCTATATAGACGTGCGCAACTCAAACTTCTTGCCTCCGAAGTTCACGGTAGGGGAAGCACGTGATTTAGGGCCGCGGTATATTTGTTCGAACGAGCGCCAACCACTTCGCGACGAATCGGCTGAAAGAGTGTCGCGCGCGCTCCGAGAAAGAGCACATCAACAAATCGAGCCTCAAGATCCCGTTCAGCCCGAGGTTCTCGAAGAGGCAGAGGCGCTTGTCCAAGTGGCCGAAGGTGTCGTAGCCGAACAAGTTGATCCTTTGGAGGCCGAACCCGCTCACGGTCACGAAATGGTGACGAGGAGGGCCATGACGATAAGCCGTTTTGTGCCTGGCGCACGGCAAGTTGGTCAGCAACAGGAGGGCCCGAATCAACAACCTCAGCCTACTCCTCCCCAACAGACCCGAGTGCGCAAAAGGCCACGTGCCGGGGAACAGACACAGACCGGCCCGGGCGGGGTCTCGACTCGCCCTTCTTCCGGTATTGTCATTCGCGAGCCGGTGGCCCAAACCCGGCCGGATGGCGCATCAACCTCCCGGTCCGCCGCGACCTGGCAGCCGTCCTTCTTGCTGGATGGCGAGCCCCTCACGGAGACTACCAGTCTTCGAGTTTGGGACAAAGGTCAGGGGGGCCGCGTCGCTCGGAGCTTGGCAAGCAGCTTGCTCTTGCCCGAAGACGTCCATGCCTACGAGGAGGGGACGGAGGAATCTGTGGGGAGGCGGCTTGTGTGGCTCAGTATGGCGATAAGACCCTTAAAAACTATGACACTTAGTTTTTTTATTGATTCGTTCTCTGAATTTACTTATGCACAGGGTCTTGTAATAATTTGAATGATTGTTTGTTCAGGCCGCGCAGTTGTCCTGTATAGTGGACGGGAAACTGAAAGACCTTGCCGAGGACGCTGGGCGGGAAAAGGCGCTGAAAGACGTGGCTGAGGTCAATGCCGCGGAAAAGCTGAAAGCGGCGGAGGAAGCGCAGAAAAGGGTTGCCACAGCCGAGGAAGCTAGGGCCCGCGCCGAGGAGAAGAACGCCAGGCTGGAGAAGCTGCTGGGGGATACGCAGCTGAAGCTAGCCGGGTCGGAGAGCCTGAAGATGGCCCAAGGGGAGGAGTTGGCGGACTTAAAGGCCGCGTTGGATGCTTGCGAAAGCAAGTGGTACAACGAGGGGTTTGCTGACGCCGAGAACTCCGCGGAGCCGGTCATCCGCCAGGCCCACAAGCTCGGGTTCGAGGAGGGGTGGTTTGCCGCGCTTCGGGCCGCGGGGGTTCCCGAGGATTCTCCTCTACGGAACCCGAGCGAGATCCCCTTCCCGACTACGGCCGCGCCCGCGTAGAACGCTCCACACATTATCGATGAAGAGGAGACCTCCAGTATGCGAGCATTGGTGGAGGCCATAGACTCTCATGTTGAGCCAACCGGCGCGGAGGTCACCAGTGATTCTCGGGCCGACCCTCCTCCAAGTTAATTGCCGAACCGTTTATTTGTTTTAGTTTAATTACTTATGTTATTGCAAAGGTTTTACCTAGGTCACCGGGTTGTGGTGACAAGACATTATCTTTCCTTGGTTTTTATTTTATCTTGAACATTCAGCATTGCGCGGTTTCAATTAATGTTATTATGTTATTTTCACCTTACTGTTGCATATTAGCGTACCGATTACCAAATATACAGCTCGGGATTGTTTCCTAGATGATGGGTCGCCCTTTCCCGAGGAATTTTGTTTTGCTTGGAGTGCGCATCAGGGAATACTTTAGTTTTTAAGATCTCTGTTTGCTTGGTGATAGGGATCGACCCGAGAGACAAGCTTTAGATCTTAGCAAAACATTAGGTTACCACATGCTCGGCGATAGGGATCGAGCCGAGAGACAGGTTTCAGGCCTTAGATAAATATTTGGTTTCCACCTGCTCGGCGATAGGGATCGAGCCGGGTGACAGGTTTCAGTCCTTAGATAAATATTAGGTTTCCACATGCTCGGCGATAGGGATCGAGCCGGCAGACAGGCTTCAGTCCTTAGTGAAATATTAGGTTTCCACCTGCTCGGCGATAGGGATCGAGCCGGGAGACAGGTTTCAGTCCTTAGATAAATATTAGGTTTCCACCTGCTCGGCGATAGGGATCGAGCCGGGAGACAGGTTTCAGTCCTTAGATAAATATTAGGTTTCCACCTGCTCGGCGATAGGGATCGAGCCGGGAGACAGGTTTCAGTCATTAGTGAAATATTAGGTTTCCACCTGCTCGGCGATAGGGATCGAGCCGGGAGACAGGTTTCAGTCCTTAGATAAATATTAGGTTTCCACCTGCTCGGCGATAGGGATCGAGCCGGGAGACAGGTTTCAGTCCTTAGTGAACTGTAAGACTCCCACTGCAAATGACTTGCGCTAACAACTTCTTTTACTAATACCAGCAATCTCTACAATTCAAACCGGACACATGGCTTGTTAATGATAGAACCTCTTCAAGTTTTGAACGTTCCAGGGGCGAGGCAATGGTCTTTCATCCAATTCCTCCAAATAATACGCTCCTTCCCCGGCTGCTGCTGTAACTCTATACGGTCCTTCCCAGGTCTGCGCCAACTTGCCTGCATGGGTGTCTCGCATATGCCCTATTGCCTTCCTCAAAACCAGATCCCCGGCGTCAAACCTCCTCCTTCTTACACTTTGGTTGTACCTTCTGGCCAGTTTCTGTTGGTAGTCGGCCAGCCGGATAGTTGCTGCTTCACGTCGCTCGTCCAGCTGGTCTAAATGCCGAGTCAGCATTTCGTCATTCGAAGCGGGGTCGTACTTAGATACTCGTGCGCTGCACATACTTACCTCGGTGGGTATAACTGCTTCGGCACCATAGGTGAGAGAGAACAGAGTCTCCCCCGTGGACCTTCTCGGTGTTGTCCGGTAAGCCCACAGGACGGTAGGTAACTCCTCGGCCCAGTTCCCCTTCGCACTATCCAGTCTTCTCTTCAGCCCATTTACAATTACTTTATTGACAGCTTCGGCTTGGCCATTGCTCTGCGGGTACGCCGGGGTAGAGTACTTGTTCTTAATGCCGAGGTCCGTGCAGAATTCTCGGAATGCCCGGCTATCGAACTGCAATCCATTGTCTGACACCAAGGAATTGGGTACTCCGAATCTGGTGACAATGTTCTTCCACACAAACTTCTTCACGTCCACATCCCGGATATTCGATAAAGCTTCAGCCTCTGCCCACTTTGTAAAGTAATCGACGGCTACGAGTACGAACCTCCGGTTGCCCGTCGCTCGGGGGAATGGTCCAAGTATATCCAGCCCCCACTGTGCGAATGGCCAGGGGCTACTGACTGGATTGAGATGGCCGGCGGGCTGATGGATCAGGGGAGCGTGTTTTTGACATCGCTCACACTTACGAACATATTCGGCGGCATCCTTCTGCATCTGAGGCCACCAAAATCCCTGAGTCATGGCCCGGTGAGCTAGCGAACGTCCTCCTACGTGACTGCCACACACTCCCTCATGTAGCTCGGCTAAAAGTTGGTTCACCTTGTCCGGGTGCAGGCATAAAAGGTATGGTCCACCGAAGGATCTTCGATACAACCTCCGGTCTTCTGATAACCAAAACCGAGGGGCCGTTCTTCGGATTCTATTTCCTTCTTTCTCGTCGGGGGGGAGCCGGTCCTCGGCCAAGAACTCAATGATGGGGTCCATCCAACTGGGTCCCTGTGTAGCGACGGCCGTGACTGCCGGATTGCTGGATAGCCTGATACTTGGTTCTGGAACTTGCTCTATTCTGATGATCCGCGGTACATCCTCGGCTACTGATGACGCCAGCGTGGCAAGGGAGTCGGCGTGACTGTTGTGTGTCCGAGCTACCTGTACGACATTCGCCGTTTCGAACCCGGCCATAATCTGCTTCACTCGCTCCAAGTAAGCCTTCATCCGAGGATCTCGGGCCTCGAAACTGCCATGAACCTGATTGACAATCAACCGGGAATCAGAATAGACCTCAACATCCTGAGCCCCCAAGCTTGAAGCGATGCTTAACCCGGCTATCAGTGCTTCATATTCTGCCTCGTTATTGGAGGCCTTAAATCCAAACCTGAAAGCGTGCTCCAGGCGAATCCCTTCAAGCCCAACTGCTACGATCCCCGCACCGGCCCCCGTGGAGCTGGAAGCCCCGTCCACGTATATCTTCCATGAGCGGCGACTCGTCTGGCAGACTATCTGGCATGAGCCTCTAGGTGAAAACTCAGCCACGAAATCAGCTAATACCTGCCCTTTCACGGCAGTTCTTGGCCTATATCGTACATCAAAAGCTCCGAGCCTGGTCCCCCATTTTGCTATCCGTCCCGTGAAATCTGATCGTCTCAGCAATGACTGCAGCGGATATTCAGTTAGCACATACACGGTATGGGCTTGGAAGTACTGCGGCAGCTTCTTAGTGGCATGCACCAGTGCCAAAACCAGCTTCTCCAATGGCAAGTATCTGGTCTCGGCGTCAACCAGAGTCTTGCTGATGTAATAGACAGGTTGTTGCACCCCCCGATCACTTAGCAGTACGGCGCTCACGGCATGGTCGGTCACCGAGAGGTACATGAGCAGGTCCTCCCCAGGCTCCGGGGCGGTCAGTATCGGCGCGTGCGTCAGGTACTCCTTTAAATCCTGAAACGCCTTTTCACACTCGGCATCCCACTGGAACCCCTTCCATTTCTTAAGAAGTTGATAGAACGGACGGCAGCGATCTGAGAATCTGGAAATG
Source organism: Quercus gilva (assembly GCA_023621385.1). Classification (NCBI taxonomy): domain Eukaryota; kingdom Viridiplantae; phylum Streptophyta; class Magnoliopsida; order Fagales; family Fagaceae; genus Quercus; species Quercus gilva. Next base: position 24,023,224 of record CM042482.1, on the reverse strand, counting down.
AACCGGTTAAGAGCCGCCAACATTCCGGTCAATACCTGCACTTCCTTTGGGTTGCTCGGCGGCCTAAGTCTTTGTACGGCAACAATTTGGTCCGGGTTTACCTCTATTCCTTGGCTGGAGATTAAATATCCCAAAAACTTTCCAGCCCCCACTCCGAAGGCACATTTTTCCGCATTAAGGCGCAGCTTATGCTGTCGCAATACACCGAACACCCCTTGAAGATCCTCTTCAAGCTGCGTTTCTCGTTTGCTCTTCACTACAAGGTCATCGATGTATACTTCCACCGTCCGTCCAATCATGTCACGGAACATCCTCGTCATCATCCGCTGGTACGTTGCCCCAGTATTTTTCAGGCTGAACGGCATCACGGTGTAATGGTAATTGGCGTCGGGAGATATGAATGCAGTCTTTTCCTGATCTTCGCCGGCCAGGGCAATCTGGTGATAGCCTTGAAATGCATCCAAGAAGCTCATTTTCGGATGTCCGTACGTGGCGTCTACCAACTGGTCAATCTTGGGCACAGGGAATGGGTCTTTCGGGCATGCTCGGTTCAAATCCGTGAAGTCCACGCAGACTCTCCATTTGCCGCTCTTCTTTTTTACCACCACTGTGTTTGCAAGCCATTCTGGGAAGAAGACCTCCTTCACTGCACCTGCCTCCTTTAGACGCTGAACCTCGGCCCTAACAGCTTCGGCGTGTTCATGCGCTTTCCTCCTCGGTCTCT